>CAJQZJ010000909.1:126608-136952 GCA_907164525.1 Lophiomys imhausi | reverse complement strand
GTGTGTGTGTGTGTGTGTGTGTGTGTGTGTGTGTGTGTGTGTGTGTGAGAGAGAGAGTGTGTATGTGTGTCTATGTATATATCATATGAAGTAGTATCTGATCCTGTTACTATTCCAACAAAAGATGATGGGTAAATTATTGCTGGCTTTAGCATTGAAGTGGACTGCATGGTGGGCCCTGCTTGGGAAGATGGGCCATAATAGGAACACTATCACAGCATGTGCATCTACTGATAAATGGCAAATTCATTAGCCTAGGCAGAGAGTGCCATAATCTGATTTAGAAATTGCAGTGCTTCCAAAGTTGTGTTTAGGAGGATGTGAAATTTATAACTGAGGAGCCAGGTGTAGCTTCATTTTTAGATGAAATTTGAATTCAATCGGTGAATGGCATCATTAATTGAAGGCCTAGTTGGGCCAGTCACTTGAGTGAAGTAAATAAAGAAAAAAGACAAAATCATTAGTCCCACAAAATATGGAGTACCTCATAAAGTGTCTGACTTTTGGAAACAACAAATAAAACAAAAACATTTTCCTCAGAGGATTGCACAACCTGCCAGTATTCTTTTCTATTCGTTTGTTTGTTTGTTGTTGTTGTTTATTGTTTGCTTTTGTTTTGTTTTGTTTCTTTTTTTGAGACAGGGTTTCTCTGTGTAGCACTGTCTGTTCCAGAACTCACTCTGTAGACCAGGCTGGCTTGAAATTCAATGATCTGTCTGCCTTTGCCTCCAGAGTGTTGGAATTAAAGTTGTGTGCCGCCATTGTCTGGCTAAAATATGTACACTAGGCTGGCCTTGAACTCATAAACCTCTTGTCTAGACTTCTTAAGCAAATCTTGCTGGTGTGAAGTTATTTCCATATTTTAATTTTTTTTTTTGTCAAAACAACACATCCACTTAGTAAATAGCTCCCACACAGTTCCTGAAATAAAATAAAATGCTATCCTTTTTCTTCAGTGGTTCCTAGTTAGTTAATAGGTCCTACCTGAGCTGCTCTAACTAAAGAAGTCACATGCCCAAGCTCAAGCCTTTCTGTTGGAGATGCGTATTCAAAGGGATAGGTGATAGGGCAGGAGATGTAAACAGCCTCCGACCTCTGTCTCAGTGCTGGACCTGCAGGAAGCGCGTACCAGTCCAGCTCCCTATGGTCCTCTAGGTCTGCTGTAGCCACACATAGCTGTGTTTCAGCCCTGATGCTGGAGGCTCTACCTCTAAAATTTCTCATATATGAAATCCAGACTCAGCACCTCTTCTTTGAAAATACCACATAATGCAGCAGCACAGAGCCTCAAAAAACAAAAACGAAACAAAACAACAAACATCAGGCCAGTGCAGAGCAGGAGTCTCCTTACCGTGCTCACCATGCGCTGCAAACTTGTTCTGTTCTTGTAGGTTCCTGGAATTTTGCAGAACTTTTCTCTCCATAATGCACCATGCTTCTGTTTCTTATCTTTCTTAACATATGAACCACTCGTGACTCTGCAGGAAAATGATTGTCTCCTTCTCCTGCCTAACCACATGCACTTTCTCATTCTTCAATTTCCCAGTAAACCTCTATCACATTAATTGGTTAAATGAGTATTCATAGTTTACCTTATTATGACTTTCTAATAACATTTAGTGAGAATGATGTAAGATCACACATGAACTGATTCATTTACAAATATTTACACAGTGTGTAGAAGGCATTGGTTACTGTTCTAGGAGCTGAGGTAGCTGCTGTGAAGAAAATAGAATAAATGCTTGACCCTGGCTAACATTATAATATTATGATTATCTATCTTTTCTTCTGAAGCTCTTTGTTAATGAGCACCTTCATTATCTCATTAGCCTCTCTCTCACCACCTCCCAGTTGTCACAGCTAACACACATATAATAGTCTTTTCAAAGAGAATACACGGGAAGCCTATCATTGCCTTTGTTCCTGGCTGATACCCTGTGGATGTCTTTTCCCGTTGACTCTGGGTCCTCTCTGCCTCACAGCTGCTGCTATGTACATGTAGGCAAGTTCGTGGACCCTCAATTTAGTTTGCTAATTCTGAAGCATTCCCTTTCTTAGTTATTCTTCCTTTTGAAGATTGGCACCATCCTCTGATTTCCTGAGAAAGGACAAGTGAAACCAACAAGATATTGCCTATCTGAAAAGGGTTCTAGTCCACCATTTGTTGGTAGTTTTCCTAGCAGCGACTTAGAGGTTGGAAAAAATCAACTTGAAAGCATTATTCCAGTTTCTTCAGGCATCTGTTGATGTAATTGTTGACAAAAGTTTGGTGTCTGGTTCCTAGACTGTATTTTAGCTTTATTTCTCTCTGAAATCTCAGCTCCTAATCAGTGAACTTCAAGTTCATATCTACAACCCATATCTTGAGGGACATGTGCTGTTGCCCTCTAAACACAAAGTGCTTGTATAATTCTAAGATTTTGCCCTTTATCAGGACTATGCATATACCTTGAGTTTTGATCAACTAGGCTATTATTAAATATATAACACACAAACACACACACACACTATAACTATAGAAAACCTTGAAGTTTTGAGTTTAACAATGCAATACAAAATCCCTAAGGTTTTTTTTGTGTGTGTGTGTGTGTGTGTGTGTGTGTGTGTGTAGCATTCATTAAGATCTTCCATCAATATACCAATCTACTAAGAATTATTTCTTCTTTTCCTCCTGGTCTTTCTTCCCTTCCCCCTCCCGCCCCCAACTTTGTGCATGTGTTCATCGGTACACAAAAGTGCAGGCATATTTTATTGCATGTATGTCCAGGTCAGAGGACAATTTCAGCTGCCAGCCTTTTGGGCTTTCCTACTACCTTGCTTGAGACACGATTCATCTTGTTCAAGTCTGTTAATTACAAGCAAGCTTATTCCTGAATTTCCAGCAGTGCCCCCGTCTCTGTCTCTCATATCCTAGTAGGGAGGGTTACATGGGATTATGGACATGTACTTTGCTGTGTCTGGGTTTTATGTGAGTACTAAGATCCAAACTGCTGTCATCTGCTTTGTCATCTGCATCTCTCCAGATCCCCAGTTCTTTTGCTGTTCCATATGCTTCATTTCATTTGGCTTGGTTCTGTTGTTGTTACCATAATGGGTATTCGTTAACAAATTCACAGAATCAATGAGTTAAATAATGTGTGTAATATTTTAAACTTTTTGCATTCAGAAATGAGCATAAGGTGACTCTTCTGCCTCTTGGCAGATGCTCATATTTTCTAGAATACCAGGGATTAGATGTGCAGCTTTGGAGTTTAATACGAGCAGTGAGTTTGTGTGTCTCTGGGCTCCCTTGTAAATTGTTTGGTAACAGTCTGTTCATTTGGCTCTTAGCTTCCTCACTGCAATGTCTTTGAATTTTCTTTTCATTAGATACTTGATAAGTACTGGAGAATAGTAAATGCCTCTACAAATTCCTCCCCTAAAGAGGAATAACATATTCTAATAAACAAAGATGAATTCCTGCAGCCCATCCTCAAATTAATGCTAATGTATGTTGATTCAGATGATGAAAATAGGATGTGGTCATGTAATCATGCTAAAAATGAGCCAAAGGTTATATCCATAAAAGCAGAGAGAAGAGGACACTAATGTGAAAAAATGATGAATGGAAAGGTTCAGGAAAACCTGAGAAGAGGTGACAAGGATGTCCCCAAGCCTCTTTCTGTAGGGAATCATTTCCATCTAACATTTCTAACCATAAAGCAAATATTGCTGGAGGCTCTGCAGTAAACCAAAATATTTGAAGAAGAAAAGGGGTAAATAACAAAATTCCTTTCCAATGCAATACTAAAAATACAATATAGTTGTACAGAAAACAATTATAATTTTTTTCCTTTAGTAGCAAGAGGGAAGTTCATATTTTTTTCTTTGAGGGATTCAGGGTGAATGTCTAGAAAACTTATTTTTGTTACATGGTTTTCAGCTAGATGTATGGCAATAATTACAAAGAAATAAAAGGCAATGAAACAATACTAATGATAGTATTGGTTTTCAAAAAAGGAAATTAAAGTCTCTTTATCATCTATCTATCTATTATCATCATCATCATCATCTATCGAATCTGTCTGTCTGCCTATCAATCTATCTACCTACCTACCTGTCTTCTATGTCTATCTCTATCTATCTATTTTCTAAGAGCTATATTTCTTCGTTTAGGTGCTCCTTGAGTAGGTATCTATATAATAGAGCTTTCCTCTTTTGACTACTCTAAACATTTTTCCCATATTAGCATCCTTTTCAAATTCAAGACACAATTTCCTTTGTCATATGCAATGAAAGGAGACTATGTTGGACAATATCAGAGATAGTTTTGTCATGTTTGGCTCTGTAAAATCATGTCATATCCTTAAAAGCCTGGCAATTGAGGCCAAGGGAATGATTCAACAATTGAACATGATTTCAGCCTGATCCCCTAGTCTTTCCTCAAACTCCCTGAAAACAGATAGATGCAGGTGGTAGATATTAGAATTTTTCTTGCAAGGACTTCTGAGAGTCAGAAAAACTTATACTTTGAATTGTTCCCATAAGATGGGCAGCACATGAAAAGTGATCTTCGAAGCCATTTTAATATAATGCCTAATATGAATTCAAGAGAGTGCTAGGAAATTGAATCATAAAGATCATTTTGTGGCTGAACTTACAATGCTACTGCATGCTGTGTCAACGGATCTAGATGGAGTTGATAGGATAAATCAGTCAAGTGTATGCTAACTGTCTAAACAAGGCTTCTTAAAATGTGGGAAAAACATGAATAAGACAATTTTACAATTACTTAATCACGGCCTGGCGGTGGTTGTGCACAGTCTAATGCCAGCACTTGGATGGTAGAGGCAGAGAAGAAGGAGGATCTCTGTGAGTTCAAGGTCAACCTAGTCTACAGAGCTAGTTCCAGAACAACCAATGCTACAAAAAGAAATGCTGTCTGGAAAAACAAACAAACAAACAAACTAGAACCAATTACTTAATCACAGTCCTGACAACTTGAGCAAAGAAGGACAAGTATCTAGGAAAATAGCAAGAGGCTTTAGTTAGTTTCCTGTCTGGAAAGAGTTTTACAAGGAAAGCAATGTAGGAACTAATCATTCAAAGTGAATCAGGACAAGGAAGTGTCCCACCAAAGGCAGCATCTCATGCTGGAGTGCTGCTGGGTACTGCTGGGTAGATGGGGCTCCATCTTGTTTTTCTGTCTTCAGTCCAAACACAGTAGCTCTGGTGTCTGGAAATGCAGCATGCTGATCATAAGTGATCACCGGAATGTCTATGCCTGAAGAGCATGGTGGTTTGAGTAGGGATGGCCCCTATAAGCTCAAATATTTGGACAATTGATCATTAAGGAGTGGTGCTACTTGACAGAGATTAGGAGGAGTGGTCTTGCTGGAATTGGTGTGGCCTTGTTGGAGGAAGTGTGTCACAGAGAGTACTCTTTGGGGTTTCAAATGCTTAAGTATCTTTCTCTTCCTGATGTCTGAGGACCTGGATATAGAACTCTAATTTACTTCTCTGGCACCATGTCTGCCTTGTTCCGTCACGCTTCCTACCATGCTGATAGTGGAGCAAACCTCAGAACCTCTAAGCAAGACCTAAATAAATGCATGCCAAAATGAAATGTTTTCCTTTAGAGGAGTGGCCATGGTCATGGAGTCTTTTCACAGCAATGGAACATTGACTAAGACAAAGGGTTCGGGAAAGGCAATTAGAATGGCAATTTCTTTGTTATCACAAAGATCTGTAAGACTGGTTTGTTGAAAGTTCCATGGCTAGATTAGAGAACTCTCCTGAGTTCAGTCTTTCAGTCATTGCCTTCCTGTGAAAATCGGGCACAAATCACCTAAGGTAGTTCCACACAAATGCAAGGATGCAAATATCATCATAGAACACATACACTACCATTTTGCATGACACTTTCAACTGTTTGCTTTTATAAAAAGGACTACATATAGTGAACAGATTCTATAATTGTCATGAGTGTCATGACAGTATTGTTTGATACATGTCATGTATTCAATATGCAGAAACATTTTCATGTAGAGATCAGCTTATATCCATTTGATCCTCAGTAAAATGCTAGTAGCTGGAAATTGGTCTTTGAAGACTTCCTGTTCTCTCTGTTTTCTCATGCATAGCTTTGGTCTTTCTTCCCTCCGAGTAGAGACTGTAAAGTTCACTGGAAATTTTCCTGCAGTCTAATTAGCCTCTCTATTTAATTTTATAATAAGAACTCTGAACCAGAAGCTGGAGATAATGTACCCAATTCAATTCATAGATGTCAATTTCTTTTTAATTGTTATTCTTTTCTCTGGTTCTCCCACTCTTGCTGCCCGAGCACAGCTGAAGCTTGGGTGATTATGAGATTTTCATGCCTACGCTGCTAATTATGCTTCCTGCTTTGGGGTTAAATTCATTTCTTATCATGGTTGTTATTATTAGTAATAATAATAGGCCTCTCCATCCAAGCTTGGTTGAGTAGTAGTTTTCATAGTTACTGCTTCAGACTTAGATTAGTTCCATTCTTTACCCAGATGGTTTCTCCCTTTGTTAATAGCTGGAAGCTTCCATTTTTCTATTGCACATAAATGTTACTTTTGGATCATTTTGATGCAAAGTTTATCTAGTAGATTCTTCATAGTACTGGTGATGGATTATACCTCTGGGTAGGGGTCATCATGCTGTAGACATTAATGATGTCTTCTCTTCATCATGGCACTGTTGCTTTGGAAAAAGTATTTGAGGTAATAAACAATCCAGATGTTCCTCAACCGAGGAATGGATAAAAAGAAAAAAAAAAAACTGTGATACATCTACACAATGGAATACTACTTAGCTATCAGAAACAATGAAATCATGCAATTTGCAGCCAAATGGATGGAATTAGAGAAGCTCATCCTGAGTGAGCTAACCCAGACTCAGAAAGATGCACATGGCATTTATTAACTTATAGTCAGATTTTAGCCATATAGTATAGGATAACTATCCTACAACCAATGCACCAAAGGGAACAGGAACATAGACTTTGTTTCCTGTCAATGAGACACTTTGCCCTAGTGGTGCTGCCTTGTAGGCCTCCAGTGTACGAGGAGGCTCTTGGGCCTTATATGACTGCTGAACTGGGATGGGGGACTGTTATGTAGGGACACTCCACTCCAGAGGAGTGGGATGGAAGGGATAGGGGTAGAGGGTGGGAAGGCAGGACTGGGAGGGGTGGAAAGAAGGCACTACGATGGAGTTGTAACCTGAAGTAATAAACAAACAAGCAAATAAATAAATAAAAATAACAGCTTCCAGGACAGCCAGGGCTATATAGTGAGACTGTATCAAAAAAGAAAAAGAAAAAGAAAAGAAAGGAAGGAAGGAAGGAAAGAAAGGAAGGAAGGAAGAAAAAAAGGAAGGAAGGAACAAATACCAGAAGTGATGTTTGTGTTCTCTGTCTCTCTGCCTCCCTCCCTCCCTCTCTCTCTCTCTCTCTCTCTCTCTGTGTGTGTGTGATAGGAAATACTGCTGCTTTTTATAGACTAAGGATATAATACTAATATAAATAAATGATGAAAGTAGAAAGGTTTTGGCAATATTAAAGTACATAAAAATAAATAGTAAAGTAGGGAGTGTGTTTGAGGTCTCATTTTGGAAAAAGCGTAGAGCCAGACTAAGAGTTAAAATACCTTGTGAGCTTGGTTCTGTGCCTTTCACCAACCTACGCTTGTGGAAGTTATAAAAAGCAGCATTTATCTCTATATGTGTTCTATACGAACATGATCTATCTCTCTAATTACATAGTCAATTATTTTTAAAGAGCTGCAAATAAGCTCTATAAGAATGTCATAAATACATTCCATTTAGAAACATATTGCAGATAAGTTTTATTTTTATTTTTCCTATATCATCCTGCAGCCTTAAAAGTATAGTGCAGTAGCAAAAAAAAAAGTACTACCCAACTAATTGAGAAAAATATCATTACTGTATTAATCATGCTTAACATTCTTTCTATATTCCATCACTATCCATTGGGATAGAAAATGGGGAGAAGTGTCAGAGCATCTTTGAAAAAAAAAAAAAAAAAGGAACATTGGAGTCAGTCAGGCTTCTCAAGAGATATATCATTTTCTTGCCAAAAGAAAGACCCAAGTAATAAAGAGGCCTGAAAATGATGATAGTACATGATGTATAAGTAGAATTATTAATAGGTACCTGGTATCTTCTGCTTCCATGGGCTCTTTCAAAATGTAGACAGTTTGGAAGCAATCCATAGAAAAGCTAAAAGAATAAGGAAATGGAGGGAATGACTTAGGAAGAATGTTTAAAGTTGTTAAATGTGTGTATCATTTCGCTAAATGACAAGCCAGAGGAAATGATACTATAGGCTGTAGAACTTTTTTCAAAGTGACTTACCACAAGCAGAGTATGGGATTCCTTAGGTAATAGGATGAAACACATGGAAGAAAATTGTAAACTTAGTATCTGGAGTTCTTCATTGGACTGTGAGGAAGAAGAGGGGAAAAGGGATCTGTTGATGAACACTCTGCTTGGATGAAAGCAAGAGGCAGTGGGCTCGGGCAAAGTCTGTGCCAGCGGCTTAGATTGTACCTGTTCTGCTCCATCTTATCTGGAGTCCTGCTGTCCCTCTCAAGTCGTGCGTAGGAAATGGAGCTTATCATTATCTTTCTCTAAGCAACTTGTTTCTAGGAAGCAGGTTTATTCACTTTTAATCCCTACGATTTGACACATTAAACAGGCCCCTTAGAGGGAGAAATGTGTTCTTAAGTGAGAAGAAATGGTCTTTGGAGTCAGCCACCAAACATTTTATGGCCTTTCTTTGGTTTATTGCTGTTATTTGCTAAGCCTGTTCTGTAAAGTCTTTTTTTTATCATTTATTTGTTCAATCATTTATTAGTTTGTTCAGTTGTTCGTTCATTCTTTTATTCATCTGTTCATAACCAGATTTTACTACATGCCCCTGTATATAGACCCTATTTCCCTACTGGCTTCAAAGTTGTAATTCTCCTGACTCTGACTACATAGTGTTGGGATTAGAAGAGAGGTGTTAATGTGCCATCTCTGAAGACAAACAAATATGTGTCTTGGTTTTAATATATAATAACTGATATTAGTTGGTGATTTTATAGTTCACATATCTTGTTCCATTCTGTGGATGTTTGTACCCATTGATCTCTTACTAAGAAACATAAACAAAGGCAAAAAAGATATTGAAGGCCCACTGAGTGGTGTGAACTAATCTAAGAATCTGGTCAAATAAAACCTAAAGCCAATTAGAAAAGGCAGATATAAAAAGACAGTTACAACATAGTAAAGTTGATAACAAGATAATGGTAAGCTTCATTTAGTAGGGAGACACATGGGAGGGGCAATGGGGCTCCACATGAGATCAGCCAGCTGGGCATTTCACAAGAGTCTCAGTTAAGCAGAAGACAAACAGTGGGAGGCAAGAGTGGACAGTGACTCTCAGAAGAAGCTCCAGCATGTATGTCCAAGGAGTGAATGAAGAAAGTTCATTTTGTAAGACAGAAGAAAGTCAACATGAACATGGCACTAAGCAGCAGGGTGGGTGGGTGTGAGGAACAACTGAGAAGTTAAGGATGATGGCAAGACATATGTCACTTAAGGAGACTAGAATCTGTCCCATTGTCAACCAAAGGACATCAATCCTTTGATGTATTGAAGTTAGAGATGGCTTGTTCAGATGTGAATTACAAACAAACGCTATTCTGCCTTACAATTTTGAGAATAGGCAAAACTTGACTCTGGGAAACAATTTATGGAATTTCTAAAGCAAACATGATGATGTCAGTGAATGTAAACAGGAGGGAGGGATTTAGTAGCAATTAAATAGTTAAAGAGATGTTGAGATGGCTCAGTTGAATCTCATCTTTATCCCTGCACTAGTTGTATGCAGGACAAAATTTGGGTTGAAGGTTTTGTAGGCTGGTTGGTGTCTCCCTTCCTCCACTGGAAGTCCTGCCTGACTACAGAAGGTGGCCTTTTCAGGCTCCATATCCCTGGCTGGTAGAAATCTCTCAGTCCCAGATGCTCCCCCCCCCCATTTCCATTGTCTCTCCCAGCCTCCCCTCTCCACCCCCATTCCTGATCCCCACCTTTGTTCCCCTCCCTCCATCTATTTTCATATGTCTGTTTTATTTTCCCTTCTCAGTGAGATTCAGGCATCCTCCCTTGAGCCTTCCTTGTTACTTGGCATACTTGGTTCTGTGGCCTTTCATTTTCAAAGCTGGGAGTATTGTGACTTCTGAGCCCTTGACCGACCGAAGAAAGAAAATGGGGATAAAGTGATGATAGATAGATAGATAGATAGATAGATAGATAGATAGATAGATAGAT
>CAJQZJ010000909.1:80114-126598 GCA_907164525.1 Lophiomys imhausi | reverse complement strand
GATAGATAGATAGATAGATAGATAGATAGATAGATAGATAGATAGATAGATAAACAGCAAGCCAGCAGTGAATAAAGAATCAGGGAATGATGGAGATGTTACAGACAGGAAACAATCTTTCTGTTCTCTGTTCCCTTCTTTGGGGACTGTCTGTGGTCCAGATATTTGACTTTTGGGGGCAACATGCCCTGCCCTTGTATGAAGTTTGTCCTAATTGTTGCTTGCCTGGATGACACTATAAATGATCAATTACTCACATCAGGAGCAGAGTAATATTCATGAAATCCAAGCCCACTCCATTAATAACCTGAGCAGGGATTCTGTTGCTCCTTCCTCCTTCCTTTCCTCTTCTGCCAGGTCTACATTCTCACTCCTTTGTGTATGTGTGTGTAAAGGAAACAAATGAAATTTCAGACCTAGCAATGAATTGCCACCCAGAAGTACACCCTGGGGTCTCCTATATGCTTTTTCAGCTGCATGATAAATTACCATCCTTAGAATGTTACTTTCCCAGGAAGTACTCACTCATTTTCATCTCCTCACTGACATCTGAAGACCTCCCAGAGAGCCAAACTCCCTTCCCCCTCTCAGGAATTTGCTGCAAACAAAGATACTGGCATATGAGAAAGTTGCCTCCACATTGGGCTACAACTCTTGGAATCACGAACACCCAAGACATGCTTTCTCAATTGACTGTTAACAGACTAACCCATCTTTCTTTTCCTTTGACACCTCCTTGAAGTTGCTCTGAAGTTTATTCCAAACAATGTCTTGCCGGTTCACAAAAAGTGAAATGCACTTTCAGCAAAGCATTTTTATTTGCCACATTGTTCCTGTACTTAAGAGCTGAAGAGAAGTGAGATGTTTCTCATGCCTCCTTTTACAAAGGCTTTCTTAGGTTTACAAGGGCTCTGCAGACATACATGTATAATTCATTATTCATCCTGATTATATATTCAGAGAGAAAGAGAAGTAACCGAAAGAGTCTAGAAAGAAGATGGCTCTGGTAGACTGCTAGATGAGAGTGAACATGAGTCTTGTACCCATAGCACTTTGGTGGTATCTGATATCTCTAAGCCACAGAGACCAGCAAACATCACATATCACTTTTTATTAGTGCATCTATTATGATTGTCAGTGTAATATATTACATACATGTGTGTATATATATGTAATATATAATATAATATATTCAGTGATTGCCAACAAGGATGATATCCAGGGTTTCCTCGGAGGAGACATTTGACAATATTCACACACGGTTTTTGGTGCCATGGCAGATTGAGGAAGAATTATAGAAGAGTTACAGGTATGGAGTGAGGGGAGGTCATGGATGCTGCTGTTTTCTTTCCATGATGTATACAATACTGATACTTTCAATGTGCTGAAGAGATACTAAAAATGTTGAAGCTGTGACTTCTGTTCTCCGAACACTGGAGGAGGAAGCCCCAACATTAGTTTTCATGATCTGACTATAGGATCAGGGTCAGGGTACTGTATGTGACACTTGAGCAAAGGTGCCTGGTATCAAAACAGTGGCATGAGTGTGTCCTTGAGGGACAAGCTGGAGCAACCTGCTCTATGAACAGTACTGGGGTCATGCTCACATGCAGCCTGAGTGGCATGAGACATGAGACATGATGAAATTCAGCCCTAAATTTGGAGACTGGAAAAGTATAAGGAGATTTCAGAAAGAAAGGAACTTTACCTCATGTCTTCTCATGGGGTGACCAAACAAGGAAGACAAGAGGTGGGACTAATCATGATGCATGCATATAGAGTGAAAAAAGTGAGCCCTTGTGTGAAGAAGCGGAATCCTATCACTTGCACTTATGAATAGAACTTCTAGAATCGCATACCAAGTGCCAGGGATAAAAATTCCAGAACTGCTTGGAGGGTCAAAGACAAAACATCAGTCTGGTTTAAATATTGTGCAAGACAGTTTCTTAGAAATCAATAAATAAAATTCTTTGGAGTCTTGAAAAATAGGTAAACATCATATATGAACCAAAAGTATGGTTCCAAAAGAGAAAACATTAGGTTAAACATTCGAAGGTTTCCTTTTGCAACATTAGATAAGACAAAAGTGACAAGCAATGCTTGGAAGCACCAAGTCTGGTGCTTTCTTTGTGTCAAATTAGCAGAGGTGAGATTTTTAGACAACTTGAGTCAGGAGTTCCCAAGGAAACACATGACAGAATTCCCGTTCTCTTCCTCATTCAAGGACATCCCTGTGTCTTTTCTTGCTTTAGATCTATCTTCAATCAGCTAATAGATAGAGTATTTCATTAAAAAAAGAGGGGGCTATTAAACAGGACCATTTAACAACTTGTAATCTCTTCCCCTAAATAACAGAGTTTTCAGTTGTCCTTCAAATAACCAAAAAGGGGGGGGGAGAAACACCCTCCCCACCCTCTGGGTATGGGATGTCGCTCTCTTAAAATGACTTCCTGCTGATTTGGGTTGTAGTAAACCTGTTTGTGGCCCGATCCAAAATGGAAAAATGGTTAAAAATGTTAGTACAATCCTTTTATGTTCAGTCCTTCTGTTCTCAGCTGTTTAGATGTCCTAAGGAGTTTGTAGGCAGAAGCTGAACTTCCAGGCTTTACTGAGGTTCTGGCTGGGGCATTGTGTAGAGCTGAACGGTCTAGGGATATTGAGTTGTTGTGGTTGTAGGCTTTTGATCCTGTTTAATGGGTTTTGGAGGTTAGACCCAGGGTATTCCTTCTTTCTCTTTTCTGTATCCTTCTTTATCTCCTATGTAGGAATGCACGGACTTGAGAAAAATTGAGACGTAGACATAGCACAGGAAGGACCAAGAAGAAGGGTCAGATTATTGAATATGCCCTTATACCTTTGTATATTGATACAAAATTAGTAGTATATTTGGCTAAAGTGGTATGGACCATTGTTTATTGTGCAAAATAAGATTGTATTGGACTACGTCGGTATTGATATTTGTATATTGATACAAAATTAAGAATATAATTGGCCACAATGGTATTAACCCTTGTATATGTATGCAATATTAAGATTGTATTGGGCCACATAGGCATTGATCTTTGTATATTGATACAAAATTAAGAGTATATTTAGCCACATTTGAATAGATATTTGTATATTGATACAAAATTAAAGGTAACGCTTCCTAATGGTATCTTACCTAGGGATACTTAAAAATGAAATGTGAAGCTCTGGCCTCTTGATACCAACCGTCTTAAACTGTTTAGGATAGTTAAGAAAAACAAACTCCTAGTCATGCATGCATGTCACCTTGTTAGCTACTATGACAGTCTATCACAGATATTCTCTAAGCTACTCAGTAATCAAGTTGTTAAGAGACAAGCAACATTTGCTTATCTAAATACAAGAGATAGATAGGGCATCTTCAAAAACCCCAAGAGATCTGCAGAATATGGCATTCAAAGATGTGGTCTTAAATTAAGATTTTTTTTTTGATATCATGACATATAAGCTCCTGACAGCACCCCCTATTCTACTCCAAGTAGAAGATAAGCATCGAAGAATCTCCAGTGTGAGATGGTTGAATTAGTGGCAAGCCTATCTCTTGGCATGAAAAAACCCCTTGCTTCAACTGCAGACAGACTGCTGTCCAAAAAGGACAAAACTTGGTAGCAGGGAAGTCGACAGCCTAGCTCTGCCAAGACAGGTTAGGTAAGCCCTTCAAAATCCCTGCTCTACAATAAATGTCTGTCAGAGAAACAAGACCAAAAGGCTGAAGACTGATGCTGGAATATATGGAGAGAAAATGGGAACTGTCCAGGTAGTCACTGGTTTGTCATTTCTTAGTATTGGAAACTGCAGGCCCTGCACTTCCTATATAATCAGATATATTTATCCTACTCAGCTCTCTGAGGTGGTTGAAGAATAGACAGCTTGAGTCTCATAGCTAAATTTTGAGTTGTTTAGGAATCAAGAGGGCGTTCTAGATCTAAGATGATGGTTATAATAGTGATGCAAGTTAGTATGAAAGCTAAGTCAGTTATAGAACTTTAAACTCATGGAGATGGTTAGAAGGTAGAAGGTTAAAGTCAGGGGCCAAATATGTATGAACTGGACATTGGGAAGGTATACTGGGCCATTTAACTCTCATAAATGTGGCATATTTAATTCTGCTGTTTTGTATAGAATTTACTGTTATAAGAGAAAGAACCATTTGTTGGATTGAAAAGGGAAGCTGTTGGGGGGGAAGAGGGTGGAAGGGTGCGACAGGAAGGGGGAGTAGGGAAGGTTTTGTGACTGAGATGTTACTTGAAGAAAAGAAAATAAAGTACTTATATAAAATAAAAAAAAAGAGGGAGCCATAGGATTAGACTCCAGGTCCAGAAATCTGGATTCCCCACTGTTTTGTTTGTTACATTGGCCAAAAATCACCTACCTCTAGGTTTAGCTCTAATCACAGCACTGAGTCCTCTACTGGCTTCCAGTCAAAGAGCTTAGACATCAAGTGGTGTACACCAGGCGTGTTTGTAAGTCCAGAGGAATGATTAAAGAATCACTGTCAGATGC
The DNA here is from genome assembly GCA_907164525.1 of Lophiomys imhausi. NCBI lineage: Eukaryota > Metazoa > Chordata > Mammalia > Rodentia > Muridae > Lophiomys > Lophiomys imhausi. The sequence continues at coordinate 122,068 of CAJQZJ010000909.1, read as the reverse complement.
CTTGTGCTCTCACAAATGATCTGGTATAACTTATGAATAAACAGCACCAGGCTTTGTGACTGCATCTCATTCACAGCATACTTATAAAGCCATAACTCCACAGTAGTTTTTGGCAGAGATTCTGGAAGAGAAAAATAGTGTAGTTGTTTGCTAACATCTGGGTGCACATTTCACACATGCTATATCTAGCCTGGGAGGAGAATTGTTCCAAGGGAGAAAGTTAACCTGATTCATATCTCTACCTTTAGGCACTTACAGAAACTGTCAGATGGTTTCCACGCTGACAAATTTGAGTCCCAGGGAGTTTAAGGATATGGAGTGTGCAAACATTTTGTAAGAAACCCCTGCAGTCTTTATCAGGGAAGGATTCCTGCTATATATTTTCTGTCTGTCTCTCTGTCTGTCTGTCTGTCTGTCTCCCCCCTCTCTGTTTTCTTTCCCCTCCTTCCCTCTCCCTCTTCCCTCCTCTCTCTCTTTCTCTCTCCCTCCCTCCCTACCCCATCTCTCCACTTTGTATTTGTAGTCCAAAAACAAGTCTCAGGATAATCTTTCTTTCTTTTTTTTTAAATAATTTTCTCATTCTTTAAGGAAGTGGATTTTTTGAACACTTAGTCATATGATGCATAGGCTTAGACATGTGTTTCTTGCCAGGATTTGCTTTAAAATATTTTTCCTTAATCCTCTTTGTGCTTAGGTGAGGACTCCCTCAAATTATTAGTGAACTTTCTTCATAATGAAATTGTAGTCCTCTCCAGCTAAAGATATTTAGCTGCTACACTGCTTCCACATGATTTCATTCCCTTATAATATTGATTTGATAAGTAGAAAAATAATTTAAATACTCAATGTACAACTCGTTGTATATCTCAAAATATAAATCCATCAAAAGAACTAGTGTGTTGGGCTAAGGAAATAGCTCATTCAACAGTTTGCTGTGCTAGCATGATTCAATTCACCAGTATCCACTTAAAAAAAAAATCTCGGCATGATGATGAACATTCAAAATCCCAGTGCTTAGGGAGAACATAAAGGCAGACCTCTAGAGCTCATTGGCCAGCCTGCCTAATCTACTTGGCAAGTTCTAAATGAAAAAAGAGACCCTGCTCCAAAAAAGAAAGAAAGAAAGAATAGAAGGAAGGAAGGCAAAGTGAAAGGAGGGAGGGAAGAGAAGAAGACACAGCCTCTGAGGCATTTTGTCCTCTGGCTTCCACATCACGTCTACACATACATGATCATCATCCCTGTATGCATGTGAGTTCACATGCATGGTGAAACACACAGAGATGTTACCTTAGTTCACTTCTAGAACTTTGTTGCTTAGTGCTAGTGGACAATTCCACAATTTCCTGGTCTGCATTATCCACTGAGTATGACTATGTCTTCTACACTAGGACATTTACAGAGAAGAAGCCAACACAAACCCAGAGCTTTCCAGGCAGAGTGCTATTATTTCCACAGTTAGTATATGAAGAAAGTAAGATTAAGTTATCAAATGCATTGCCAGGGGGACATATGCTTTTTAAAAATCCCATTAATCTACTGTTAGAATAATTCCCTAGACATTTGACACATAATAAACAGATGACTGTGTGAAGAGTTATCTGTATACAGTACAGTAGTTTCATGTACAAGACTGTGCATGACTCTCAGATGATCACACACGAGATCCAGGACAAGGGGAAGGAAATTGCCTTAGGTCAAGCCAACCAGAGGCTACATCGACCATTAAGCAGAAACCATGTGGCTTTGGCAAAGTTCCTTCATTTTCAATGTTAGGAAAGTTAATAAGAATTGGCATAAAATGCCTAGCATAGTTTCTGGTAACTTTACTTCTGTGGCCATTGAGTGCAATGAAGATTGAGTACAATCTGCGTTGCTCTTGCAGCATTCCTACATAGTCACCACCTAGAACACATTCCACACCTATTCTTCTCAGCACTCAGTGCTTCTGAAATGCTGAGAGAAAGCACAAGGGCAATATCTACTTATTTAACTCATCAGAGCTTTAACTTCTGATAAAGTGCAGTGTGGCTAGACAGCTTATGCGTGGCTCCTTGTAGAAGAAATATGAGCATTTGATAATAGAAAAGCTTTGCTAACAAAACTAAGAGAGTGGGTAATGTCAAAGGAAATCAGTATCTCAAGCCCTCTGTGCACACAGCATCATTATTTCAAGACCTCCTCGATGATGTGCACAGCATCACAAACTGAAATTGGCTTTTCACCAGAATGAAGGACGGTGTCTGCCATCCCAGGGGAGCAGGAGAACTTGCATGTCAGGCCGGCAATAACATGAATGTGGAGGCACACAGCCCAGATGTCTCGTTTGTTTCAGGTAGTGGCCCTGTGTATACCTGCAGGTGATTACATACAAGGAAAACACAGGAGTCCTAACCTTGGAAGCTAAGGAATTGCACTGGTCAATGCCTCGTTTCTCTTTCCTTTTGGCTTCTCTCTTTTACACTGAAAATCCCTATTTTCTTGCTCTTGTTTCACGGGAATGGAAAAAAAACCCTACTGTGCAAACATTGTGCCTTTATTTTGGCTCTAAGAGAAAGTGATAAAATGTAAATGCCCCCCCCCCAATGCCCTCCAGAACTTAAAGGAAATGTCAGGCTATAAGCAACACTGATCTGTCTTTCATCTGAGGCTAGAATCCTCTGTCACCTTCCCAGAGCCCTGGATGCAGGAACAATTCCTTTTATGTACACAAATCAGACACTGAGATTGTGTGGGATTCTCTGTTTGCAGCAAGAGTAGACTATTACCTCTCCAACTGTTGGCCTTGTCTGAAATGGACCTTCTCCCTGAAGCTATGTGGGAAGGTCCTTTTGAAGCTTTATACAAACCAATCATTGTATTGGGGGCAAAATTCTTTACAGGTAGAACACTCCTGCCGAGAGTTAACTGAGTAGGCGTTTCCTAGGAAAATTAAAGGTAAAAATGACTCCATGGAATATTCTGGCTTTTAAAGTGAAGTGGAGGCATTGCATGTTTGAAAGTGAAACCAGTGAGTGGTTGGCTTACAGAGCCCTTGAGTGGTCCTCCTAACCTGGAGATAGCCTGCAGTGCACAATAAGGTAGGTAGCTCCAACATGTTCAGCATGGGTTCAGGCTCTAAGTCCTGATTGACAAGGTGAAATCTCTTCTGCCAGGCAAGAATCACTTTCCTTCCCACTTGCTTTCTTTCATAAGGAGAAGGTCACTGGCACCCATTGCTTCCAGGGCAGCCTATACAGGAGCAGTGGGTGCCTTTGAAAGGCACACTGGGGCAGAGAGCCTTTGAAGGTAGGAGGAGACTTTCATCTCCAAGCCCCAGCTGGAACACAGGTTCTCAGCACAGTCCAAACAGTTTCAAAGTTATCTCCATGCTGAAGTGAGCATGGTAACATAGAGCACAGAGGTGCCATAGCAATTTCCTCTCAAATGGCTGTTTCGCCATTTATCTTTGCACGCTGTCAGAGACTGATGTGGTCGGGAGTTAGCCGTGGCATGGAATAATTAATCTCTCACTGAGGAAGTGCGATTCTCATTTGTCTCCTGAGAAATTAGCACTGCATTGACAGGAGAGAACAAGCGATACAATTGGGAAGAAGAAGGGGGGTGTGCCATTTGTAATTCTGGGGCCAACTTGTATTATCAATTTAGTTATTTAAAACTTCCGGTGGAGTACCTATGATGTTCTGAGTGCTGGGACAAGGGTGATGACTTTACATCAGGGTAGCTTGAGGTACACATCTTTTTTCTGAATGTTTGCTATCTTGACATTGCAGAGACACCTGACACTTGTGTATCATCTAAGGAAAAATATGAATTCCACCAAGAACTCTCGTCTCTCATCACATTGGTAATACATATATTATAAGGTCACATTTGTCTGTCAAATAAGATGCACGAGCATAGTCGCTAGTTGGATGGCCATGAACCCTTGCTTATAATACACTGAGTGTTTTGCTTCCATAAGAAAATGGATAGGTGGGGACCACAGCCATCTTAGAGATACTGGGTGAACTCTCTTCTTCTTGTCTAAATGTCCAGAAATTTACCTTAAATGAAAGAATCGAAGAGGGCACGCTCTGTAGTTCTCTCGGGTTTCAAAATGAAAATAATAATGACAGGGAGCATCTTCTTCCTCCACAGCTCTGACAGGCAAAGGCACGGTGATGACCTCTATCGTGGGATCTTGCTTTGTAGCTGCTTCCTTTACTTAGACACAGCATAGGCTGAGCTCCCAATGCATTTTAAGTGGGAATAACCACACATCTAAAAGAACAGCTGGCAGAAAGAATGAAGCTTCCGTCCTCCCATCTTGACATTATTGCTTGGACAGAAAAAGCAAAACCAGTATACAATCATGTGAACCCAAAACAAGCTCTGAGCTTCCGACGGTGATAATTAGTCAGTTGGCAGCATTGTGCTACCAAAGAAGAATGAAAAACCTTCCACAAAAGGAAGCATATGCATATTCATATTGAGTGGACCAACATAAGAATCCAAGTTAAACACCATGCAGTCTGATAATGAATGGCACCTTCTAGTCTTCCTATTAAAGACATAAGATTTGTGTAAGATCCAGAAATATGGACCACTGCTTTTCAGTTTGTACCTTTGATACATTGGTGAGCCACACTGCGTTACAGAAAATTAATCTCATTATAACCTATGGTGGCTAGTGAGACCTGAGTTCATTCACCATAATCCCTGGACAACTGTTCTCCTGCAGTGGAAGCTTTCTCTATCACATTCATTTCTATGTGCACTACAGTTTAGAAAAAAAAAAATGAAAGCACTCGAGAGAGGCTACCAATAAGAATCCATTCACCATTCACCGTAGACATTTGGGAATTAACTCAGCTGGTCACTCTCATGATTTAAATAAATTTTCTTATCCAGACACACTGGCAAATCAAGTCTGGCATTTTGATTTTCTCCATAAAGTGAATTATGGAGAGAGGTTCATTTTAATAATTAAGGAAGATTTATGCACTGAGTACTTTTCTACTTCTGTGTCTTACTACACTGCTGGTATTCTTTTGTAACCAGAGAATAAATTGTAGATATTAACTACTGAATTCCCCCCAAAATGTGTTCCTACATGAGGTATTCAGAATATGATTTTGATAAATGGAAAAATTAATGTTCCATATTAGAAAAAATATTTAAAATAAATATTCTACAAATTCCTATTCCCCTGTGACCAAAATATTATCTATTCCTTGATATAGTCAGTAACTTGCCTATTTCACCTGGGGCAGATCTCTCACCTCTCTTGAAAGGCAAATCCTTGCCCTTGATCTTGGAGTGACTTTTGATAGGGAAGGGCATCAGCAAAGTCATCCTGAGGCGTGCCCTACCATTCCAGTGCAGGGTCCCCTTTGAACTGTCTACAGCTCAGAAAGGGAATCATTGGAAGTCTCCTTAGAATGGGGAGACTGTGGGCTGCTAAGCAGTGCGGTTTCTGTGGTTAGTTGTGCTGAGGAGAGGGATGTTTGGAGCCCTCCACCCAACAGCACAGGGTAGATCAAGTAAGCCGAGCAAACCACAGATGCTGTGTTTCTTTCTGCCAGTTTTACTGCCCCTGAAATTTCCCAATTTTCAGTAACGTGAAAGTGTCTACTAGCTCCAACTGTGACACCTCATAAATCCTTAAACAGGCAGCGCTCGAGTTTAAGAAATGCCCTTGATCCTGAGCTGGGATTCCATTGACCCTTCAGTCATTCCCTCAGACTTTTTTATTTAAAAGGTTTCACAGAAGGATCATGCAAAGTGGTAGATAATAAAACATTCTCTAAATCACATACCCCATTAAGGACCAATCATTATATTTTTCAATTTAACAGTTATCCCTTTCTGATGATCTTCAACTACCAAGAAATAAAACCTTCAACCCAAGTAAGATTCTTAACTAAGAAAACAGACCTGGATGTTTTCAATAATTCCACCCATTGAGTTTCTTGGTTCTCCAAATCATCTATTTTCCATTTCCCTTTTTAATTTAGAGGGTTTTTTCTTTTATCTATAATTTTCCTTTTCTTATTTGTGTCAGCCTCAACTAATTTCCAGGACTATTCTATTCTTTTGTTCATTGCAGTCATGTTTCTAAACTGGTTTTGTGGATCTTATAGTATTATTGATATTTCGGCATTAGTTGAAAATTACCATATTGTCTCTTTTTCCCTCACACCCCCATCAGCTCCATTTACCCATGGGAGAGAACTAAGTATTGGAATGAATTGTTTTGCTGACTTTCAACTGCTAGTTCTTCATCATCTATGTCTCTACTTCTGCCCTCAGTATATAGCATCTTCAAAAGCAAGAAATATATATGATATGTATATATATATGAAATATATACATACATACACATATGCTCACACACACATATCATATATATCAAAGCCAGAAAGAAAACACTGTGAGATCTTCCCCTGCCTCAACCTCTCAATTTTTACCATAACAGATCTATCATAAACACCAGGTCTTATGCACACCATATTTTGATGAATTAACTTAAGCTGAGTTTGTTGTACCAATGAGCTCTTCATATTGATGTTACATTTGGTCTAGTAAGCTATCACTTTTAGAGAAAACTATAAAGATGATGGAGTGTGTGATGAGACTGTATGTGAGGACAGGAGCTTGGAAAAGACATTTCCTGGAAGCAGTCCGTCTTGCTAGATTAACCTGCCTCGGGCCATTGTGAACTATAGCTCACCTGCTTATGTAGAAAAGCTTGTCTTTTCTGTTAATCAGGAAGATATGGAGTCTAAAAACTATTTTATTAAAGGATAAAATGAGGGGCTAAGTAAAAATTTCATACATTTAAGGTAAGAGAACTCAAGGCTGCCAAGATTTAAAACTAGGTCTTTTGCAGTTTTTCAGTCATAATGATACCATCATATTAGCTACATGTGTTAAGCACTTATGAGGTAGGGACTGTTTAATATACATTTATGTTTATTGATTCATTGAGTTCTCACAACAAACCTCAGAATAAGTTTCCACTGCTTTCATCTTATAGATAAGAAATTGTGGAATTAAAAAGTTCCAGAAGTTTCTGTCAGTTCATAGAGCTGTCAGTCTTGGGAGGTGGGATTTGAACACATGTGTACTCAGTCATGGCTTTAATGTGGTTTCATAAAAAAAATGAAAAAAAGAGAAAAATCTCTTCAGAGCTCAAAAGAAAATACTTAAATCTATATTTGATGCTATTTTTGGTGCCAGCAGGTAACACTCTTAAATAAATGTTACATTTAAGGGTCCTGACCTTGGATAAATTGAAATCTTTTTTTTCATGAATTTAACTAATGTGGCCAATTGCAAAATATGCAATGGGTGAAAAATTAAATCCAGATGACTCTTCCAGACACTGCGGCAGAAAAGCTGGAAGTGAGACACTTGGTATACAAAAAAAGTGACGGTAATAAATTTAAAAATAAAAATATGTCTTATATATCAACCTTCCACTAATCCTTAGAATTGTTCACTTAAAACAAAACAAAACAAACAAACAAAAAAAAACCAGCCCTTCATTTAAAATGAGCCAGCAATACTAAATCTTCCCTGTGTCAGGCATATGCTGCTTAAGAATATGCAGAATTTGGCTTTCATAAGGAGAAGGGATTTAGTTGTCATTAGCTTCTTTGCAAAACTGGTTTTTAATGATATCCTTTGGTTATCAAGGATATCACATTTCCTCCAGGCAAAAAAGAGAAACTGTGCACCTAACACCTTTTACTGTGTGTGATAATGAAGATGGGCCATTTTCCGGCAGAAAGGTAAGGATCCTTTATCACTCAGCAGGAGTGGAGGTGTGAAGCAGGCAGTTTCTCAGAGCTTAGGAAATTGCTGAGTTCACAAGTTTCTATCTTGACACAATGAACTAGCCATATATCACATGAAGACCAAATTTGACTTATTGGATTCCTTTGTTTTTTTTTTATAAGTGTAATTAATTTTTATGCTTATTTATTACTTCAGGTTACATCTCCATCACAGTACCCTCTTTCCACCCCTCCCAGTCCTGCCCTCCCACCCTCTATCCCCTATCCCTTCCCTCCCACTCCTCTGGAGTGGAGTGTCCCTACATATCAGTTACCAGCCCCAGTTCAGCAGTCGTATGAGGGCCAAGAGCCTCCTCATACACTGGGGGCCCTACAAGGCAGCAGCACTAGGGAAAAGCATCTCATGGACAGGTAGTTTTGTAAGAATCAGAGGAAACACAAACCAACCTGTAAGCCTGTAAGAGAAACCATGTTTGCAGTTTGGGTATTTTTTTGTTTGTTTGTTTGTTTGTTTGTAATATCTAAGAAGAGTAAAGAAAGAAATGATTATCTAAGCCTGTGTTTGCTACATGTGTCTTTATTTCCCCATGTGGTTTCCAGTACAGATACATTCCTGACCCCACAGGAACCAAGGACATACCTTTGTTTGATTGCTCTGATAATTTGCCAGTGGCTGTTCCCAATGCCCACTCAGTTAATTAAAACTGTATTCCTAGTTCTGACTAGCCTCAACACAGCCTTGCCACTACAACGTTTTCTAGATCATTTATTTCATCTTCATTGACTGAAAGCATAAGATCTTTTATCAAGTCTCTTCCAAGCACTCTTTTGTTTAACTCAGGTCTGCACCTCCCTGACTTAGTGTATTTTTGAGGAAGCCTTTTTTTCTCCCCCTGAAGACATATAAGCAAATCTCCTCCCACACTAGCATTCTTTTCTAAATAATTCTTCGATGTCATTTATGAAAAGGATATCCAGTTTTGTGTGTTCCCTGGGAATCTGCTTAATTAAAAAAAACCACAGGATTTTAATTTAGGGACCAAGGCAGGATGTGGGTTATGTCAAACATGGGCATGCGGAATGACTGAAATGCCATGACATTTATAATCCAGATGTCATGGCAACCTGGGAGACAAGGCAGCTGGGTTTATAATTTGATGGCAGAAGCCCAATAGGCTTCACGTGATACAAAATATTTTTTCAATATTTTAGAAAGATAAACTAAGAAATCATTATACACATACAACGAAAAGTCTTACAGTATCTCTTATATTTGTTTAATATTTTGATTTCTTCCACATTTATTTCTTAAACATAGCAACCTATATAAAAAAGTCGCTCATGCCCTTGTTTGTGCTGTATCTCTATGCAGCTATCAAAAATAATTTTGTTATGATGACAAGTGTCAATTGCGATTTTCACTTGTTTCAAAATGTAAGATCCTTCAATGTATAAGTGACTAAACTGGGCCCAGGAGAGTGTTGGATGATTTCTAAGATCATCTAGAAAGGAGGCTAGTTCCCATGGTCCTTTGACATTCAAGCTAGACATTTTTCAAGATTACCTTATTCCATTCACTTATAATGAAGCTGGTTCTTTGAAATTTTTTGAGTAAATTGCTTGGAGCACTTCACCAGCTCCTTTTTGAGAAAAATTGACACCCAATCCTTTCAGAGCACTACCCGTTCCCAGCCTGTTCCTAACAGAGCATCTTTTGAGAATAAAGTATTAAAGTTTGTTGACTTTTCCTTTCTTTCTGTTACACAGTTACCATTTTCCATGTATTGATGCTTAAGACTAAGGTGAAATCTGTTAGCACTTTAAATTTTGTGGCAAATTTGGAAAAAGAACTACATCTGGCCACTATATATGTGCATTATCTTAAAATGCAATATGTCACCCATCAATTATTAAATGAGTCTTATTTTTTTTCAGAGAAAATAGAAAAAACTGTTAAAGGAAAAAAACTAAAAAAAAATTAAAGCACATTGAAAGGAAATATTGAAAGTGAAGCATTCCTTGAACTATTAAGCACTAGAGACTCAATATTTCCTCGGCTCAGCACTGACTGAAGTCGACAGGGGAAGAGACCATTTTAAGTGGATCTTTTGAGCTAGTTATGGAATCAGGGGGAAAAGAATTTTTCATATTGCCCAGAGGTATTTTATGTGCACATAACTTGAAAGCAACTATAGTTTACAACTTCACATTTCACCCATGGCTATTGTCCTCTGAGGTATGGTAGAGTATAAGTCAGAAGGAAAATAGCTGGGAAGGAACAAGGTTATAAAGGGTCCAGATCTTTCTTGTATGAATGTCCTGAAGAACTTCTACAGAGCTATGACTGCCTTCTTCTCCCGGATCTGATAGAGATGTGAAGAGGAAGTTGTTCCCCCTACTGCTGCCTACTTGATGCTCTCTTCCTCTTAAAGGGCCCCATTCTGTTCCCTGCCCCAGGTGAACTACAACTTCTTTCCCAAGTCTTTACAAAAGACTTTTGTAAAAAGTTTTGATTGTTAGTACCTTTCTTCCACAGTCTAGTTCAGGACTTTCTTTTATTTCCTAGCAGATCCATTTTACAATTTAAACTGGAATGTGTAAAATTAATTTTAGGACTAAAATGAAGAACATTTTATCATAGCCTATTAACAAAGATACCATCCATATGATGTCCATGAATGCTTTTGGGAGAGCATGATCAAGCTCAACCTAAGTGACTTACAGCTTGAAATGTTAGCTGAAAATATTTCTCCAGGCTTCTGGAGTGGCTCAGCAAGTAAAGGAAAGGCACTTGCTACTTCGCCTAACAATGTACAATTAGTTCTTGGGACCCACATGGTGGAAAGAAAGAAAGAAAGAAAATGAACTCCCAGAAGTTTGACTTCTATGTGTGAACTGCAGCATATATGCATGCATGAGTACACACACACACACACACACACACACACACACACACACACACACACACTGTAATTTAAACCTTAAAGCTTTTTCTTGATTTTTAAGACATTATTAAATCTACAGACTTTTGCACAGAGCTCTTCAATACTCAACCGCAGTTTAAACCTTCACCAAATAAATACATGAAACACATTCTCTGATTAAAACATAGATCTGCCCACTGTGTATACAGAGATATATGTGGCAGTGTGTTTAAGCAGGACTGACAGATAATATGACTTGATGCCACATGGGAGTGGGAAGCTCTGGCTTTTAAAATAAGCTTTGAGTAAACTGTAAAGCCTCTGCATTGGTGGTTGCTCAGATTCAAACATGATCAGATTAAAAATCACAAAATGTCAGCTAATCCTCTTAGCTAATTGATGTACATCAAGAATTCAGATGTTTGGAACACCCAACTATCATGTTCTGGGTTTGTATTTAGAAGCTTTACACTTGCATGCGTTATTACTTTTGAAAAGACCAACTATATGTGTTTTACTGTATTTTCCCTCTTACTTCTTAAAAGCACTGTAGCTTGTCATACCAGACTTCATAAGGCCATGTGTTGGCCAATGGGCTACAGCTTTGTTCTTCGAACATGAGGAGATGTTGCCTTCTAATATTTTCCGTATCCACTTAGCAATTAACCGGCAGCAACTTAGAATTTACCTCATAAGTATAACCAAATCCTTGTGTTATTTCAATGTCACCTCATCCAAATAATAGAAGTGCTAACATTCCTAATATAATGAAATGTTGAATTATCCATTGTTAGATATATGCCATTACTTCTCTCTTAGTGATTAAAAACATTAACTTTGGTGACATTTTATTACCATCAACAACTACTATGCCAATAAATCTTTACTTTTGACACATACATAATGCCCCAGCATGGAATTTTTCATTATTAACAGTGTTCTAACTGCTGTCTCTTTTTGTCAGATTGCATATTTTTGGTCTACAACATTGATTTCATCTTAATGTCACCAGTGGGAATTGATGATCCCAGGCTTAGCATAACATTAATTAAATCCATATGTCATATCATGGTGCCATATTTTTACAAAACTGTTTTAAAAACTTTATGTGAAATGGAGGCTGGCTTCAAAACCGGCAGGCTTCATATGGAATCCATCATGTATTAATAGAGTATTTAAAGCACTGTGGTGAGTGCCATAGATCAACATTTGTATCAAACTTCAACCCCACTTTACATCAAAATCTGAATGCATTCAGGAGCCCAGAGAGAGAGGACCTAACCTAGCATGGTACAGTATGTGGCTTGAAAAAGTTCATCAGCTCACCGTTAGTAGGCTGGAAAATATTGCCCAAAGATATCCCTGAGGCTATATAGACATTAAGTTATAGGGAGAAAAGACCTTTTCAAGTGTGATTTAATTAGGCTCCTGAGAAGACGCAATAACCCTGGATTATCTTGGGGACCCAAAGTAACATCTTGTGAGTATGAAACAGAATTCTGTCCTCTGTCAATTATACCGATGATGTTGATGGGAGGGTGGAGATGGAAAATATTGAAGTGGAAAAGCAGCAATCCAAACTTGATGGCAGTCATCAAAACCTATGGATAACATATGTGTAGGTTAATGTACATACTTACATGGACTTTTAAATAAAGAGGGGGTTATTTCTAGCCATGAGAAGAGTATTGTACTACTCTTTGTATAAAATGTCAGTGCACAGGTTATCCCTAATTTCAACGTTCTCATATGCCATCATGAACCCAATAATCTGATGCAATGCATGTCACTATGCATGTTGTCACATTTTATGCAACCTCTCTGTAGTATATTAATAACATATTGAGCAATGTATGCGATTGATGGCTTTGCTTTATAATTGCAGTTCTGCAATTGTCATACCAAGGGATGGCAGTCAACACTTCCACTAAAAGTCTGAGCATTCTGGCTATTACGTAGCCATAGCAGAATGCATTTACAGTCTTTTGGAGTTTTATAAAGCATTGTTACTCTTGTTAGTTAAATTGAGAGATGATTGCTCCATGATTATCTGAATTCATACACTGCAAATCTTATGGTAATAATTAAGTCTTTGTACTAAAAGATATTCCTGATTTTTCTCTCTTTATCTTCCCCTCCCTCTCATTTATGTATGTTACAATAAAGAAGACTTTAATCATTTTACATGCAATGTGACAGGACCTTTCTAGAGTGAAACAATAGCAAATGAAAGAATGGTGACAGTTGGAGAAATCTATATACAATTTGTGTATAGGAGAACATGAATATTTTCCCTATTTTTTTAATGTTAACCCAAGTACCTACAAATAAGATCAAAAAGTTAGGTCATGTTTTTCTTGGCATTTAATTTCTTGAGTTTTTTTGTAAATAATGGATAATTGTCCTCTGTCAGATGTGGGGTTGGTGAAGATTTTTTCCCAATCTATAGGCTGCTGTTTTGTTCAAATGTTTTTCAAAATGTTAAGAGATTACCTGCCCTTTAAATTTGATTTTGTCATGGAATATCTTGTTTTCTCCATCTATGGTGATAGAGAGTTTTGCTGGGTATAGTAGTCTGGCTGGGCACCTATGTTCTCTCAGGGCTTGTAGGACATCTGTCCAGGCCCTTCTGGCTTTTACAGTTTCTGAGGAGAAGTCAGGCATAATTCTGATGTGTCTGCCATTATATATTAATTGACCTTTCCCTCTTACAGCTTTTAATATTCTTTCTTTGTTCTGTACATTTGGAGTTTCAATTATTATGTGGTGAGAGGAGTTTCTTTTCTGATCTAATCTGTTTGGTGTTCTGTAAGCCTCTTGGAAATTTATTGGCATCTCTTTCTTTAGGTTTGGGAAGTTTTCTTCTATGATTTTATTGAAGATGTTTCCTGCACCTTGGAGTCAGGAGTCTTTTCTTTCCTCTATGACTATAATTCTTAGGTTCTGTCTTCTCATTGAGTCCTTGATTTCTTTTTTTTTTATAAATACTTTATTTTTTTCTTCAAGTTACATCTCAGTCACAAACCCTTCCCTATTCCCCCTTCCTATCCCGCCCTTCCACCCTCTTCCCCCCAGCAGTTTCCCCTTTCAGTCCAACAGATTGTTCCTTCTCTTATAACAGTAAGTATTATACAAAACAACAGACATAAATATGCCACATTTATGAGAGTTAAATGGCCCAGTATACCTTCCCAATGTCCAGTTTATACATATTTGGCCCCTGACTTTAACATTCTACTATCTAACCATGTCCATGTGTTTAAAGGTCTATATCTGACTCAACATTCATACTAACTTGCAACACACTTTTAAGAGTATCTTCTTAGATCTATAACACCCTTTTGATTCCTAAACAACTCAAAATTTAACTATGAGACTCTAGCTGTCTATTCTTCAACCACCTCAGAGACCAGAGAGGGATAAATATATCTGCTTATATAGGAAGTGCAGGGCCTGCAGCTTCCAAAACTAAGAAATGACACACCAGTGACTGCCTAGACACTTCCCATTTTCTCTCCATACATTCCTGCATCAGTCTTCAGCCTTTGGGTCCTGTTTCTCTGACAGACCTTTGTTGTAGAGCAGGGATTATGAAGGACTTGCCTACCCTGTCTTGGCAGAGCTAGGCTGTCGACTTCCCTGCTACCAAGTTTTGTCCTTTTTGGACAGCAGTCTGTCTGCAGTTGGAGCAAGGGGTTTTTTCATGCCAAGAGATAGGCTTGCCACTAATTCAACCATCTCACACTGGAGATTCTTCAATGCTTATCTTCTACTTGGAGTAGAATAGGGGGTGCTGTCAGGAGCTGATATGTCTCGATATCAAAAAAAAAAGAAAATCTTAATTTAAGATAACATCTTTGAATGCCATATTCTGCAGATCTCTTGGGGTTTTTGAAGATGCCCTATCCATCTCTTGTATTTAGATAAGCAAATGTTGCTTGTCTCTTAACAACTTGATTATTGAGTAGTTTAGAGAATATGTGTGATAGACTGTCATAGTAGCTAACAAAGTGACATGTTTGCATGACTAGGAGTTTGTTTTACTTAACTATCCTAGACAGTTTTAGACAGTTGGTATCAAGAGGCCAGAGCTTCACATTTTATTTTTAAGTATCTCTAGTTATGATACCATTAGGAAGCATTACCTTTAAATTTGTATCAATATACAAAGATCTATTCAATTGTGGTTAAATATACTCTTAATTATGTATCAATATACAAAGATCAATGCCTATGTAGCCCAATACAATCTTAATATTACATCCATATACAAGGGTCAATACTATTGTGGCCAACTATAATCTTAAATTTGTATCAATATACAAAGATCAATACCGATGTAATCCAATACAATCTTATTTTTGCACAATAAACAATGGTCAATACCACTTTAGCCAAATATACTACTAATTTTGTATCAATATACAAAGGTATAAGGGCATATTCAGTAATCTGCCCCTTCTTCTTGGACCATCCTGTACTATGTCTATGTCTCATTTTTCTCAGGCCTATGCACTCCTACATAGGAGAGGAAGAAGGATACAGAAAAGGAAAAGTAGGAAGTCCCTGGGGCCTAACCTCCAAAACCCATTAAACAGGACCATTTATCAGCTTGTAATCTCTTCCCCTAAATATCAGAGTTTTCAGTTATCCTTCAAATAACCAAAGAAGGGCGGAGAAACACCTTCCCTACCTCTGGGCATGGGACGTCGCTCTCTTAAAGTGACTTCCTGCTGATTTGGGTCGTAGTAAACCTGTTTGGGGCCCGAACTCAAATTGAAAAAATGGTTTAAAATGTTAGTACAATCCTTTTATGTTCAGTCCTTCTGTTCTCAGCTGTTTAGATGACCTAAGGAGTTTGTAGGCAGAAGCTGATCTTGCAGGCTTCACTGAGGTTCCGGCCGGGGCATTGTGTAGAGCTGACCAGTCCCAGCGACATTGGATTGCTGTGGTTGCAGGCCCCCAATGTAGACAGCTATTGAGGAAGTCTGCCAGGCTGAATCAACTGGGTCACTCGTCCTCCTTGGTGCCTGATTCTGCTCTCTGCTGAGGTTTCCCCTGTCCAGCCGTCCCCGGGCTCCCCGAATGGATGCTTCGATTCTCCTGGAAAGATAAGAACAGAGCCCTGCCCCGATCCCAACCGTGGGACAATTACCCTCTTTTTTTTTTGGGGGGGGGGCCTAGGTAATACTTCTCCTGAAGCAAATTTGGCCGTCCGACAACATACAAAGCATTATCTTTCAATCCGGGTTAAAGAAGAAATCATTCTGTCACCTTGGAGCTAAACCAGCTCCAGTGTATATATTTTGAGATCCCAAAGGACAATCTGCCTGCATCAAAAAGGCCTTTTGTAAGTAGCATCCAAACCTAGGTCCCTCCAAATCCCATGTGTGTGTCTCTGAACTCTAATTATTGGGATCAGAGACCTGTGTTTCCCATCTGAAGGGATCAAAGATGTGTTCCACCACTCCTGGATCAAAGTCTTTCTCTATTTAGAGTTTGTCCTGCATCAGGCTGACCCTGAGCTCCGAGATCTGCCTGTTTCTGTCTCCAATGTGCTGGGACCAAGGGTGTACTCTTCTTGAATGGTGGGACCAAGAGTATGCACCCTCACCACCCCACTCCGTATGACTCCAGAATACATAAGACCACCACATCTATGGTGCTCCCCTGTCTCCGCTGAAGTCAAAGGCATGGGCCAACACCACAATTCTCTTGTATTTTACCTTAGCTCCACGTCTTCTCGACACCTGGAGGTCTGCAAAACCAGGCCGAACGGCTGTATCCTCTATTCCATTCACAGTGTTTCAGCCCTGCCACCTGCCCTTTTTTGTAATTTTTCATTTTTATATTTTTAGTTAATAAATTTATTTGTTTGTTGCTTCAGGTTACATCCTTATCATATTGTCCGTAGTTCCTGTTCTCATCCCTTGATTCTCCACTTCCTCTTTTAACTCTGACTGTGTTTTCTTTATTGTTTCTATTTCTATTTTCATGTCTTGTATGGTTTTGTTCGTTTTGTACATTTCCTTCTCCAGCTTGCTTGTTTTTGTATGAAAATCTTTTATTGCTTTGTCCTTTTCCTGTTCAAGCTCTGTCACCTTGGCTTGGAGCTCTTTAATGGTGTTGTTCGTTGTTTTGACTTGTAAAATTGTGGCTTCTTTGAATTCCTTCATAGATTTAAGTTCTTCTTGAAGGGACTCTATCACTTTCCATAATGCAGAATTGTCAACGTTTTCATGTGTTTCTGTTGGTGTGAGGTCATCCGAATTGGATGAGCTAGGATAATTCTGCTTTGTTGGAGTCATATTTCCTTGATTTCTATTTTTTCTTGGATCTTTTTTCATTGGATGCGTTTAGCTGTCTGTTCTTGTCGTTTTCTGTGCTTGGATCCACAGGGGAAGCTTTGGTGCAGGTGACAAGTTACTTGGCTATCTGTCGTTGCTTACAGGGTGATTTCAGGGTCACTGTGGTTTTAATCGCCTGAAGCACTGTGAGCTGGTGCAGCCTATTCCCAGGTTGTGAGTAATGGACTGGGATTGTTTCGCTGCTCCCAATTCAGACTTCTCTATGTTGCACTCTGAGTTATCAGCCTGTAATGGTTCTGATGGTATGGACCTGTTTGCCCAGGCACAGATTCTGTGGGCTTTGTTTGTCGTCACGGAGGCTGACAGGGTCTGGCTCCACACCTAATATGTCTGGATTTTCCAGAATACAGCTAAGGTCCCCTGACTTCTGGTTTCTCACTAGGCTTCTCGCCACAGGCCTGACCCCTGTGCCTGGTTCCCTCCCTGTCTGCCCAACCACGGGTCTCCCTCCCTAGCTGCTTGGGCGTGTGTGCACCCAGCCCCGAGCCCCGGATCCTCCGGCCACCTGAGTGGGCCTCTCTCCCCAGCAGCTCAGCCATGGGTGCGTGGATCCCTGGCCCTGCCCACGCCGGGCTCCCTCCCCAGCTGCGCTGCCATGAGTGCATGGGGATTCGGCCCCTCCCGCCCGCCTGAGCCTACTTCCCACCCTGATTACTTTGCCCGCCAGCGGCTTCCCGCTCTCTCGGAACCTCCACGTCTCAAGCAGCTGCGGACCACCCGCCAAGCGCCCTGTTTCTTCCTTGCTAAGACTTCCACTATCCTGCAAAGTTTCTTAAGTGGCTATAAGTTCTTCCTGAGGTGTGGGGAGCCCAGTAGGCTAGTGTGCGATTGCCAAGTGGCCTCTGATTCTGCCTGCTGTGAGTTGGGGTTGATCTTACCAGGCGCCTCTCCAAATGGGAGTTCCCAAATCCCATGTTTAGTGGCTTCCGTGTCTGCGAGAGATGGGGGGAGAGCCTTGCCCTGGGACTTTTAACAGTCCCTTGGGAGCTGTGAATGTTCCCGGGGGGGTCTAGCCCCTCCGGTTTTTGCACAGTGCCCAATAACTCTGTGTTTTTTATGGCTCTTTTTTCCCGTGTTCAAAATGCGTCAGTGTAGGTCACCGCCATCTTGCCCCCCCCCCCGAGTCCTTGATTTCTTGGATGTTATGGGTGAGAACGTTTTTAGATTTATCATTTTCTTTGGTTGTTGTACTGATTTCTTCCATCGAGTCTTCTGTGCTTGAGATCCTGTCTTCCATTTCTTGTATCCTATTTTTGATACTCATATCTGTAGTTCCTGTTCTCTTCCCTTGATAACCAAATAATCCAATCAAAATATGGGGAACAGAGCTAAACAGAGAATTCACAAAGGAGGAATCCCTAATGGTTGAGAGACACTTGAAGAAATGCTCAGCATCCTTAATCATCAGAGAAATGCAACTCAAGACGACTCTGAGATTCCATCTCACACCTGTCAGAATGGCTAAGATCAAAAACTCAAATGACAGCACATGCTGGTGAGGCTATAGAGAAAGGGGAATACTCCTCCATTGCTGGCAGGAGTGCAAGCTTGTACAACCACTACAGAAATCAGTTTGGCAATATCTTAGAAAACTTGGAATAGCTCTACCTCAAGACCCAGCCATACCACTTCTGGGCATACATTCAAATGATTCTCCACAAATCACAATGAAGTTTCCTCATCTATGTTCATAGCAGCCTTATTTGTAATAGCTAGAAACTGGAAACAACCAAGATGTCCCTCACCCGAGGAATGGATAAAAGAAAAACCTGTGGTACATCTACACAATGGAATACTACTCAGCCATCAGAAACAATGAAATCATGCAATTTGCAGCCAAATGGATGGAACTAGAGAAGCTCATCCTGAGTGAGCTAACCCAGGCTCAGAAGGATGCACATGGCATCTATTCACTTATAGTCATATTTTAGCCATATAGTACAGGATAACTATACTATAATCAATGTACCAAAGGCAACAGGAACATAGACTTTGTTTCCTATCAATGAGACACTTTGCCCTAGTGGTGCAGCCTTGTAGGCCCCAGTGTATGAGGAGGCTCTTGTCCTTCATATGACTGCTGAACTGGGGTGGGGGATTATTAGGTAGGGACACTCCACTCCAGAGGAGAGAGATGGAAGTGATGGGGTGGAGGGCAGGACTGGCAGGGTGGAAAGAGGACACTGTGAGGGAGATGTAACCTGAAGTAATAAATAAATATTTTTTTAAAAAGAGATTACCTGCCATGGGGCTCATTACTTTCATCTAATTATGTTTTAATTTGTGCAAAAAATGCTATAACCTTGCCCACTCTGTAATATTTTTATTTCTATGTTTGGTTGTTTTTAAATTGCCTAGAGTGTCTCAGTGTAGCAGTGTCTGCAGTGTAAACTGTTATTGTTTGTCTCTTCAGAGAATAAACAATTTTGGGGTTAGTAGATTAGGACACTAATGCATGCTTGTAAATAGTTCTTAACTTTCGGATCAAAAGAAATATAGCAAAATTATTTCACAAATGTAGAAGTATTTCAGCAAATCTGATTTTTTTTTTTTTTGGTTTTCTGAGACAGGGTTTCTCTGTGTAGCCCTGGCTATCCTGGACTCACTTTGTAGACTTGGTAGGCTGGCCTTGAACTAACAGAGATCCACCTACCTCTATCTCCCAAGTGCTGGGATTAAAGGTGTACACCACCATGCCCAGCCAAATTTGATATTTGATGTAATCATTTTTTAGATGAGAAGAAAAAGATATGTACAAAGAAACTATGTACTGGTTTGTTCTTCCTTATATGAATATAATTAAGTAAGCTTTTATAGGTTAAATTACACGATTCTGTAATTTACTCAAAGAAAAACAGACTAAGATAAAGAGATACATAGGATGATGTAGAGATGGGGAAAATTGATCCATAAATTGGTTATGTAAAACCTGGATGTCAAGGACATGGAAATTCATCATGTGATTTTATTTATTGTTACGTGTGTTTGACTATATTCAGGGGGACTATAACATAGATACACTTCAGGAGTCCTTGTTAGCACTCTGCTGAGTCAGTAGTAGGTTGCAGGACTTTAAGTATGATTTTAGGTATGTCCGTTTCTTATACATCTATCTATCTATGTACCCTCTATCTGTTTTCCTTCTTTCTTTTTCTTTTTGAATGGCTTCCTAAAGCTCAGGTTTATCTCAAACTAACAATGTATCCAATGGTGACTTTAAGTCTCAGGTCTCTCTGTCTCTATTTTGCAAGTACTGGAATTACAGGAATATATCAGCATGCTAGGTTTTATGCAATCTTGGGCATTGACCCCACAGTTTCATGCTTGCTCAGCAGACAGTCTACCAACAAAACTACATTCCCAGTCCTAGACTTTATGTTTCTGTCATCTAAATGAAAACAAAAAATCAGTGCTTTTCAAGAATGTGGAGCTCCCCAAAAGATTGATTCTATGAGCAATTCGTATAAAAAAATATTATCTCATCTGTGATCATCATTCCTTACATCTGCTCAAATTTTAAGGTAAAGGGGATAGTGACTCAAGTCTCTAACTGACAACAATTTAGTGGGGTGAGGATGGGATCTCTATTATCAATATTTAAAAGGCATATGAGGTGATTCTACCAACTGGTTCATATGCCACACTTTGAACCATCTTTTCCAACTCTAACACTCCAGGATGTGTCAGACCATGATCTTTTGTCTGCTGTCTTGATTTCATTATTCTGTATGTAACTAGTCCCCTTTAAATGCTGGCCTTCATGGATAGATCGTTAAGTCATGACAGATTCTTCCTTTTGTACCATATGTTTTATTTCAATTAAATACATGCTACACAAGGAGGGGATGAGATGGTAAAAAAGGTTCTTTGTATAGTAAACAAAAATTAAATGTGAGTGTTGAAGATAACTATTATTATGAACTATGTCTCCAATAAGACACAATAAATATAGGTCACACAAATCACAAGCTCATTCAAATTACATTTTGGGAAGAGGATAATAGAAGGAAGACTGAGGTGCAATCAATGCCTGTTACATTTCCTTTACTGTACTCTCCATCCAGGTAGACCTTTACAGTGTGAGTCAAGCTTCTGCAATTACTGTGGCAGAATCCCCATCAGAATCAGCCTACATAAAGATTTATTTGGGGTTATAGTTTTCAACAGTTTTATTACACCATAGCAGGCCGAACATCCAAACAGCTTATTGGTGTAGCCAGAAACCAGAGATAGAATTATTTACCAGTATTTATATTGTCATTAATGGATCAGCAGTGTTAATCCTTAACCTGCCATTATAAATGAGCACACACAGACACCTGATGGACACCTAATGGATTTTATCAAGCCTTGGCCTGGATTGTGTAATCTTGGCCCATCTAAGCTAGCTTATTCTAGTCCCCAAATAAAACCCCATAGCATATACATAGGTCAGCTTGAACTTTTATTCTCTATGCTATGCTGATGTTTCAGGCCAGTGGAATGATCTTCTTCCATTTAGCCCATCATATGTCTCCTCTATCCTCTTGGCTTCTTGTACCCATGATCCTTTCTACCTTCCAATGTAAGGAAAAATCAAAGACATCTAAACAAAAATCAAGCAAAGCAACAAGTAACTTCCAAACCTTGGTCTAGCTGTGCCATCCCATGCTGCAATTAAAACTCTGTTCATTATTCTCTGGAATCTAGTTATGGCTGTATTTCATTGGTGGACCAGTTTCAGATAGCCCTGACAAGCACCTAGTAACCAAAGAGCTCTGAGCTCCAGCTGCCATCAATTTTGTGTTATCTATCAGGAAGGGCCTCCCTCCTTACCCCCTTTTCATTGCAGGTAACTTAGCATTGCATCTGTAAGTTCCTTCCGTCTCTAAGCCTATCACAGTCTGATCTTTCTCAAAAAGGATACACAGAACCACAACTGTCAGTACAAAAATCATTTACACGCTAATAGAAACAAACTCAAATGGAATAGAAATGTATTGAGACACACGATGGGGTAAATGGAAGATCATTCCACATAGCTTGAAATGTCAGCATAGCATGGAGAATAACAGTCCAAGGGGATGTATGTATATGTTTTGGGTCTTATTTGGGGAATAGAATAAGCTAGCTTAGATGGGCCAAGGTTACACAATCCAGGCCAAGGCTTGATAAAAATCTATCTGGTGTCTGTGTGTGCTCATTTATAATGGTAGGTTAAGGATTAACACCACCAACTCATTAATGATAATTTAAAAACTGGTGATAATTTAACAGTTTATTTCTACATGTGCCAGGAGGCATTTTCCTTCTCTACATTTTGTTCCATATGGGCCCTAGTCTATGGGATGATATTACCCATATGCTGGACAAGTTTTTACTCTTCAGTTAGTCCTTTCTGGAAATGCCCTTCAGGCACACCCAGAGTTGTGTGGACTAATCTGGTAGGCACTTCTCAACTCAATCAAGATAACAATCAGTATTATCCATTGTAGTACTCTAGAAGAAAGGACTCGACATAACACCAACATTATGATTCTCTACAGTACTGATCATGGGAGGGGTTAAATATTAATATGACATAACAATAAACATTAAAATACAGAATAGCTAACTTAACAGAAGGGTTCAGCATTCACCACCACAGCAGGCATGGCCTCTTATATTCATATTCTAACTCATTCCCAAATCATTTTTGGGCTGTAGAAATTGCTCTACCATTCTGCACGTGAGTTTAATATTTTATTTTTTAAATTTGCTACTGAGTAAAAGATTGTTAAATTATAGCAGAGTCATCTACAAAGATTTGTGTGTGTATACATGTATGTGTGCATGCACACACATGTAAAGCCATCTCTACTTATGAACACTATGATATAATATTACTGTAAAGAATTTTGGTATTCAATTCTGTGACAATGTTTTAAGCTTAAGAGTGACAGGTCCAAGAATAAAAGCCACATGCAAAAAGTTAAAATACTACATGCTTAAAATCTAGTCCTTTATTGTCAATCCTGTGTGTGAGATATCTGTAGCAGTTTCAGATATCAGAATATCTAAGGACAGCATTCAAAATTAGACCCCTATCCTCCTTCTATATTCTCCTCTTAGATACTGAAAATCTTTTTTGGAATCCTACATTCCACCTCCTCATGTTTCATTGGTCAGGATGAAGTGATATATTCATTCTTAATCCAATAAATGAAAGGCTAGGAAAGATATTTTCTACATAACATGTCATTTAACCATTATATCAGTCCTGAAAAGCTGTTCTTGACTACTCATTGCCTACCTGGAGAACCAAGTTAAGTGAGAGTAGAAATGGAATTTCTACTAGGTCTCATCTGAAACTATATATTCTTTTCATAATGCTAATGAATCATGTCAGCAGAAATTGAAGAATTCAATCATCTTCCTACTTTATTTCCAAGACGAAACCAATTTTCCATGAACAAAGGATAGATGAGTTTGCTTTACATATAGTTAAAGGAAATCCTATTCCTTTGATAGCTTAATTTTTGGTTATCTGGTTTATAGCCATTTAGCTGTCTCAGTTAATTCTTCATGGACCTTTTAATTTTATGAAACAGTGACTTCATGTTACAAAGGTAACCAACTACTTTCTGATTGGATCTAAGGCCCACAACACAGGATTAAACTCATTCCTTTTACTGTAAGTGTGTGCAAGGACCAACAGATGGGGAGGCCATAGTCCCTAGAGAGAACCTACTACTATTATTTTGATAAATAGACATTGTGTCAAACTGCCTTCTAAGACTTACTTAGAGTTGTTAGTAATTACTACACACTTATAAGTGATCTCTCAGCTCACATCAGAGAAGCTTTTCTTTCCAATGGATGTAAATTAATACAGAGACTCAGAGTTGCATGGAGTACAGAGAATTTGTAACTGTGGCATGCTGAGCCCTAAATGGGACATCTCTACCACATATTTTCCTCTACACGGCTCAAGGAGCATTACTGAAGAAGGGATACAGTAATTGCAAGAGCTAGAGGTTGTAGAGATCTTGCACGAGAGTCTTCGGGACACAGCTGACTTGTACTCACGAACAAATAGAAGCTGGGATTGCCTACACACGATCAAGCCAGTTGATATTTTACCATAGATAGGGGAGGAACTCATGAAAATCCTACTCCTAGGTGAAAAATGTTTTCATTTGAAGGCTGCTGGGATAAGGTGAGTCAGTTTTTGATAAGAAGTGGCCCCTGATAAACTGCCCATTCCACAGTAGATAGTTTGTCAGCTGTGTACATATAAACACTATGGATTACACTCACTCTTTTCCTGCTTTCCTACCCACAACAGGTAGGAAAGGAAAGACACCAGCCTTTTGCCTCTCTCATTCCTCACGCACACAGTAGGGCATTTAGCTTTCTGCAACTGACGCTAAGTTCTGCTAGGGAAGAGTGGCGAATTCAAAGCTATTTATGAGTTGAACTCGAGTCAGAGGAGCTGCATATATAATTGCCCAAAGGGCAAGAAATATGTTGGTGTCCTTTGGAGGAGATGGAACATTGTTTTCCTGAAAAGTTTGCTGCGAAGATTTTATTTTTTTCTTCAATGGGGGAACCACTGGAAGCTTTTAAAATGGACAGTGACATGATAAAATTTCATTTCTAAAAATTATGAGAGCTGTTGGAGGAAAGTGGATTGGAGGTGGTGAGGAAACACTAAAAGATATTTCACGACTTCTCTGCCAACATGGTGTGTTAAAACACTCAAGGACTCAGAAAATGTGGCTCTCTCCTGCAGTGTGTTTCTTAATCCAACTTGTTCCCTTGAGAAATGATGTTGTTCATGCCAGGGGCCCTTCTCCTGAAAACAGGTTTAATGAAGTCATACTGCAAATTAGAATATGTGCAACTCAGCCAACAGACATGTCAAAACTCAACCCACCAATCTAATGTTATATATTTTCATGGATTTCAGGTGTAAGAAATTATATTTAATACTCTGTGTCATGAAAGCACATACTGAAGATAAGAAATTACAGAGGAAAACAACTCAATGAAAAATAAATCACTGCTAGATGCTCAAGTTACATTTCAATTCCAGGTTGGAAAAAAAGCTGTGGAATATTTTTTTAAATATTTATTAAGAAAGAAAATGTTACACTATAACCAATGTGATGACTTCAGGAGATTTTTCTCTTGATCCAACTTTGAAATGTGCTTGAAAATTCTTAAACAACCCGTGGCAGTACCCTATGCCCTCCAATCTCTGGGAAATTAATCATCCAAGAATATGAGGAGGATTCAGTGGGGATATGATTGTTAGCTCTCCATTCTGAACACAGTGGATGAATTGGGAAAAGGTGTGCACATACATTTGTCTGTGGGACTCTGGGACTACACACACCCAGCTAAATGCTGCCTGCTGACAGTGCCATGATGATATAACTCATAGAAAATGAAAAGAATCACGTAATAAAACAACCATAATATTTAACTATATACCTTACCAACATGTATTTCGAAATTTCCTTACTTGAATCAATCTTGTTACCCCATCTCTTTGTGGCTTCAGATTAGATATCACCATTTGCAATGCCCTGTTTGTACCTCATCATGTTCTTGAGGTGAACAGTGCCTCCTATGTTCTACTTGTTCCTTGATTTTCTATTGAAAGCACTTAATGCACCAAACTGATTTCTTGGTAGTACCATGTTCTATGAGGCCACTTGGTGTGCATTCCATAATGGACATTAACTTGTGTGAGTTGCTGAGAAATTATTTTTTGTAAACAACTGAATAACTATGGCTTAGAGAGGCAATCTAATGTAATCTATGAGTTCAGAATGCTAGCTCCAGATGTTTGGGTTATAAAAAAGAAATCACACACAATCACTCTGAGAGCTTGATTTTCAGTTTGCAGAGTTACTCATGGTTATTTTTGTTAGACTTTGGAACAGACCTTGTAAGTGGCCAGTGCCTGAACAAGTAGAGACTGAAGAGAATGCTCGGTTACTGCAAACTCAGACCACTGCTTTCTGATTAGATTTTAGAGTAGGCTTTGGAGTAGAAGTGGGGACCCAGCACACATAGGGCAAAGTAGGACTTGGGCACCTTCAGAATGACATTAATGGGGAAATAGGGAAGGTTGTTGATTATGTCTACTCTCCTTTATCTTACACATGAAATATAAATGAGGATCCATTAACTTCTTACTGTTTAGCTTTAGAAGTAACAGGTAAAGTCAACTACAGCCACAAATTTGGATTTTCACAAGTAAACTCTGCTGTAGAATTATCCTTAATCATTGTTACCTTAAGCCATGAATCTGTTTTGCCCTTGTTCTATTTGAAATATCTCCATTCTAAACTTTCTCTTCTACAGCATACCTTTCAGGTCCATCTGCAACCAGATCTCTTTAATGACAGTCATAATAGCTAAGCCAACAACATAAGCATAGAGTGGAACCCAATGGTTCCGAGGAGCAGACCTACTTCTCTCCTCCGGTGAGGACAGGTTATAGTGTTTCAGGGCACTTTGTCTTATCGATTTTGTCACAGATCTCTTACTCTGTATGGTCAGAGGCTGTAAGTACTTCTGGTGAATCAAAGAGTCTCTTTTTTAATTAGTTGTCTTTGGCTTTGTCATTGATATTATTTAGCACTTCTACAATATATATAAAGTAAAATGTCAGAAGAGCCAGGAAGGGCTTTACATAGGACATCAAACATCTCTGTCCTGGAGAAAGCCATGAAAATAAACCTGGTGTCCTTTTTAAAGTTCTGATGCATGTCTTCTAAATAGAACCTTAGTTCTATCACCATAGAAAGCTATATACAGGTACCTAAGCCTACTATCCTTTCATTCTTATATACCTAGTGACAAGACTGGGGTGGGGGGTTTCTTTCCTTAGACCATGACCTAGATATTTTTTCCACACAGCGCAAGATCTTTGCTTTGTTTGGTTTTTAGTGACAGATGAAAGGCTTATTTTTTTCTCTTTCTAGAAATACCTCCCTAGCATTTTTTAAAATGTGTAAATAGTTAATATAACATAATTTTTCTTTATCATTTCCCCAAAAATTCTTCCCTATTATTTCCTACTATTCATTCTCAATTCTTTTCTTCAACACTGTATGTCATGTTTATTGTTTTCTAGCAATTTCTTTGTAATCTTGGAGTGATAAATCTTAACTGTACTTAGCTAGGCTCTCTCACTTTTACATACATAGCTTACTCTCAAATCTGGAAGTATTGAAGAAGACAGGCATGGAATTCTGGAAAATCTAGTCATTATGTTAATGATAAATAGGAACTTACTACTTCAAATGAAACAAAATAAAAAGCAAATAATTACTCCTTACTTCATGTTATCTTCCCTGTAAATCCTGACTTCCGTGATTAAGCCTTATTTTAGAGCATTAAAAAATGTGTACAGTTATCTTTAGGGACTGGCCATCTCAAATCCTACAACTGAAAAGTAGGTCATTTTCTTTCACGTTATCTCTTCTAGCCCTTACTTCTATCTTTATTCTGGACATTTTGTATAAAAAAAACAATCACAACAGTTCCCCAGAATAAAATCTTTGTTTCAGGATGAAAAGAAAACAAGCAGATATGAGAATCATTCTAGGACAGACTATGGAAAAAATAAGTTAGGTGAGCTGTGGTGACTCTGAAAATCACATTATTCAGTGATTTATGATGCCTTCCATCCCAACTCTGCTATGCTAATATTCAAGGCCAAGGTGCTCCAATGATTGATTGTCTTTTGTTTTTCCTGATAACTCTAGGCTTCATTCTTTCTGGTTTAGTCTGCAAGCTTACTCATTCAGGAGATCTGAAAATGAGAAGTTGGTGGCTGAAAACTTGAAAGCACATCAAGTGAGAAAACAAGGAACAGAATGTCTTGCAGGGGTGCTTTTGTTGGGAGTGGTCAGTCTATATCCTGTGCTTCTGCCGCAGTCCTTGCTTAAAGGTTCACATAAAAGTACCTTCTAGAAGAAGTGGCTATGGAATGCCGCACCAATAATGGGTCCCCGTGTACCCAGGTGCAGCTTTGCCTTCATAACTTGAAGAGTTTGTTGGCTCTTGAGTTTTACTGGTGGTCGAGCCTTCCATTTCTGGCTGGATTTGGGCTGGTGTACCTCACCAAGTTGGATGATTCACTGCAGCTATGTGCAAATCAGTATTGCTCAGGAGATATTTATTTTGCAATTACCACCCTTCGCAGATGGTGGGCAAACAAAGGAGTTAACAAAGTGGACACAAAAAGAGATTCAATGAGTCTAGACTTGCTGGTGCCTTGATGTCTTAATACTTTCATCACTGTCTTAGTTAGCATTGCTATTGCGACAATGAAACACCATGATCAAAATGCAAATTGGAGAGGCAAGGGTTTATTTGGCCTAAACTTCCACATTGTAGTCTGTCTTTGAAGGAAGCAAGTGCAGATACTGGAGGGAGGAGCTGATTCCGACACCATGGAAGGGTGCTGCTTACAGGCTTGCTCCTCGTGGGTTGCTCAACCTTTTTCTCTTATGGAACCCAGGACAACCAGCCCAGAGGTGGCACCGCCAACAATGAGTTGGGCCCTCTCACATCAATCACTAATTAAGAAAATCCCCTAAAGGCCAGCTTATGACCCAATCGTGTTGAGACACTTTCTCAATTAAGACTTTCTCCTCTTCAGTGACTCTAGCTTGCGTCAGGTTGACCTTAGACTAGCCAGCATAAACATCATTCTGATGATGGGCAAGCCCAAGAGGGAAAGAGGCTCTATCATATAACTCATGTCTTTCCTGAAAATATTGAGATAGACAGACCAAATTCATAGGGATATTGTCTGGCTGAATTGTCATAAAGTCTCCATACAGTTTTAATTAACTCTGCTCTTTTTTCCTTTCCTCATATTTTAATCTCAAAAATATGTGTATATTTGTATCACTGATTTAAAAATTCTTCAGAACATTTGGTTTCATCTATCTGGTTTCAAATAGGCAAAGTATGATGTAATGGAACTGACCTAGATGAGAGTATCCCTATATCTTTATTCAGCTCTGCCTTTGACCTGTAACACAGCCTTGGGCATGACTCTTTAAATTTCTGCTGTGTTCATATATATGCTGAAGAAATAGAATGATTCCACTACTAACTTTTGGAATCTACATGTTTAGGCACATGTGAAAGACTATCCTATCATGAGAAAGGAATTATAAAAGTGAAGAAAGCTGTGATAATTTTTGATGTTGACAGAGGACAATGCTACTTCAAGTCTTTAAGAAACAGGAAACATACTTCCTTCCCATTTAATATATATTCTCCATTAAAACTGAATGTGATAATATCTGACACTGAGAAAGCTTGTTATATATATTCCCCTTTCCAGGAAGGTAATCCCTATGGATTTAACAAACTTCCTTGATTTTTGGTCATCATATTGACTCTCTACCTAGCATATATTCATGATCCTCATTTAAAGCGATTAAAGGCTATCATCTTGTGGCATCGTGGAGAGAATAAATTTCTCTTGGAAGTCATACTTTTACTTCTAATGGCACAACTGCTTTTTTACATGGCCTTCCAAATAATGATTTGCAGTCTTATTTCTAATGTGGTATTTAATTTGCTAAACAATTTCAACTATAGATTCAAAGTGAAAAATGGATATTCTTGAAATAAATTTTTGGCTCAAAATTAATCAGAATTAATTTTGTGCACATGCCTGTTTCAGAATGAAATGGAGGGTTTTGTTTTATTTATTTTATTTGTTTGTTTTATTTGCTGGCTATTAGACAAGTAGACCCAGTTGATTTCTAGTTAGTTACATGCTAAATTACGTTGCAGTTAGTAAGGAATGCACTGAAGTGTCAACATGTCTTCAGGTCAGACTTGGCTTAATTTGAGAAGCAAAAGAGTGTGAGCTCACTCATAATATAATAAAATGAAAATAGAGATTTCCAATTAAATAAGAATTTAATATAATTTTAACTATTTGACACATTTGTCTTGTGGACTCCAGCATTTGATGGACAAGGAAAAATATATTTTACCAGCCATTTCTGCACTGGTTTTAACATATTACATGTAGATGTTTTATTGGCTTATGAAAGGCTTAGGTCCAAAACTAATTACAAGCTAAAAGTATTTTAAATGTGTGTTGTACACTCAACCAACCGAATACCACAGCTCAGCAGTAGCCCCTACAGCAAAGGTTTTTTTCTCTTGTGATGCATGGCAGTCTGTGGGCTGTGTCTCACCATGAGTACACAGCATTGCAGGGGCCCCCTCTGTCTCTATATTGCTACGTGAGTAAAGATATCAAACTTCAAACTTTGAGGAATGGCTTCTGCTGAGTGTGTTTCACTTTCACACTCAGAAATTTGAGAGTTCTCAAGTCAAGTCATTCTGTAGCAGACATGGTGTATATCTGATGAACAACTGGTGAACTTCATGGTCTGTTTAACACAAATAGCCTTTTCATGTCTGAGTATGAAATACATTCTTCCCCCAAATGTGGCAAATTGTTCAATAGTGAAAAGAGCTTTATTCTATTGCTATCCAAATATTTATTATTCCATATAATAGAAAATATTCCAAATTTTAGTTCCTAGCCTATGGGTTACAACCCCTTTTGCAAACCCCTCTCTTCAAAAATATTTACATTACTATTCATAACAGTAGAAAATTTATAGTTATAAAGTACCAACACAAGTAATTTTATGGCTAGGGATCACCACAACATGAAGAACTGTACTAAAGGATCACAGCATTAGGAAGGTCAAGAATGACTGTGTTAGATCATGGAAATTTGAGAACCATTAGGTAGATTACTCTCTATAGGAATACATCTCATTAGAATTATTCAAAACTAAGATATAATGTCAAATCCCAAATCAAATAACTTATATTTTGATTAGGTTATTACTGTCTTTACTGAGGATAGAACCAAGGCATTGTACATTCTGGGGAAGTACCATGGAGCTACATTCCAGGCCCTATGTATATGATTAAAATGACAAAATCTACTTATCTACAAAGAGTATGTCAGCATTCCATGTAGGGTAAAGGTCTGAATATAGAGGAAGAGAGCACTTCATATGGAGTTTTTTTGTCCTTTTTGAGGAACTTTGAAACCATGAATTCAGCTTAATTGTCGACCTTGCCCTTGCATTTAGTATCAGCTGATTTATAGCAGTCATTCTCATGTGACTCCATAAATCTACTACATCAATAGTTCACATCCTAAATCAGTTTGTGTGAGGTTTCCAGGGGAATGCTGATTTCATATTGACAACAAGGTTAGGTAGAAGCCTTCACAAAGTTCTGTAGCTCAGTACATTTTAATTCTGATTTCTATCATTACTCCAGAGGAATTATTCTGGGAGACTTCATAAAATCAAACATTGGGAAAATCGCTAACACCACTAAATCAGCCAAGTTCTGGTATTTCACTCCTTGCGAGCAGATTAATATATTCACTCTTTCTGATCACTGATTGAATTGGGGTTGCACATAATCCAATTTGTAAGATTTTGCTTTTGCATATTCAAGTAGCTACAGAAAGAAAGGGTGGCAGTGCAGATGTTGAACTGAGCAAAGGTTTTGTGAAGTGTTAAAGATATTATAAAATAGTTTTTCTGTGTTTATGACATCCAATCTTTCAATATTCCAAATTTAACATCCTCCTCCCCAGTCCCAAAGAGGAGATAACATTGGTAGTTAGCTGAGGGTTGATATTCTGACATCATGTAGACCAAGTGGATATGTCTATCAATTGTTACATTTAGCATCCTAATTTTACTTAGCTTCTCAAACAGTCCATTTTCTTGTTGGTAAAGGAAGATGTGATAGCTTTATAAGAGTGGTTTTTTATAAGAGTGCAGTGGGTATGAAATGTGGAAAGCCACAAAAACCCAAGGATCTACAGCTTCCACCTTGTATCTTTTCATAATCATTAGTCTTTAGAGGGATGCAACCATGGCATTATTAAATATTTTCATAGACAAGTATTCTGGCAGAGTGGGAGTTAGAAAATGCAAGACCAAGGTGCTATATATTTAATAACATCTTCCTGGATCATGGATGGCCTTTTTTCTTTGTTTCTTAACATGGTGGAAGGAACCAAGGGTCTCTTTTATGCATGTACATTTATGAGGACTCCATTCCCACAGCCTAGTCATCTTTTAAAAGCCCTCCCTCTTAATGCTAATCTTTTTTAAAGTTATATAAAGGCAGGTTTATTGGATATGAGAGGGGAAGAGAAACAACATGCCACATGCAGAGAGAGAGAGAGAGAGAGAGAGAGAGAGAGAAAGAGAGAGAGAGGAACAGAGACAGTGGGGAAGGAGGCAGAGAGGGGAGAGAAGAGAATGAAAGGGAGAGGAAGAGAGAGGGGGGAAGAGAGCTGAAGAGAGAGGGAGGAGGAGAGAGGAAGCTCTTAATGCTATTCTATTGATAATAGTCCTCAATATTTAATTTGGGAGCAGGTCACAGATATTCATACCATACCAATGAAGAAGGGGTTTTGAATCCTCATTTCCACAAAAATCCTTCACTTCTTTAAAAAAGACAACTTAATATTAACAGTGTTGGAAATAAGTTGTGTGTTACCTGACTGAATGGTGCTTAGGTTTTTACTTAAAGAAAGAAATTTGAAAAGTCAAGATATTCTTGTGTGTAGAGGTAGAATTTGGGGATATGGTATATCCTTAGTTCTCAAAACATTTAAACATGAAAAATCTGCTGTAATTTTCAACCTTATTTCTTCAGTAGAAGCTATATCCGTATTTGTAATCTTCTGTATTTCTTATCAAGTGAAGCCAAGAGAAGGGAAATGGAACACACTGAGAAAACGGGTTTCCTTGGAGGGTGATTCAGCTTTCAAAAAGAAAATCAACTCTATGAGAAGGGGAAAATATGTAATCATAGAGAGAAATAATTACATTCTAAATATTAGCTCAGACATTAAGGCATAGAGAACCAAAGAGAATGAAGGGCTGTTTCATTGCTTGATCTTGCTGGATGCCTTTTTTCAGAATTGGGGCATGGAGGCTTTATCCCTGGCAGGAATCCACTGTAGCCACATTTGAAAGATACTTCTGTCTTTCTTTTGTTCTGTGCTCCGTTTCTTCATTTCTCTCCAAGTTTTATGCATCAGATATAGAGTCTTTCATTATATATGTTTTTTGTTGCTTTTTGGCAAATCCCTGAGCCATGATGACTGTACTTTTCAGGTGGATACATAGCCATGTGTTTTTATACCCTTCGCTACAAGTAATAAAAGCATGTAAAGCCATACACCTGTATAGACCATAGCAATGACCATCCTATTTTCTCTACTAACTCCTTCCCAGTCTAGAATTCTAAACAGTTTTCCTTGTCATTTAGCACTGTTATGATGTAAAACCTTATACTGATGTGTTCTCTAGGATAGTACTAAAACTCTGATTTTAAGTTTAACGTGTCATAACTTGGTTTTATTCTCCCTTCATTCTGCAACTTCCTGTAATGTTCTCTCTCTCTCTCTCTCTCTCTCTCTCTCTCTCTCTCTCTTTCTCTCACCCACATATATCTGCACATGAGACACAAATCATATCAAATAAGTGATCTCCTTTACTTTTTCCTAGTGTTTCTATTTATTATTTGTCAAGTGCAATATAACAACCATGCATTCCCTGTTGACATTCAGTCAAATTTATACAAAATAATCTGGTTATTTATAGCTGAATTAGATGCTCAGTGTCCACATATCAGATTATGTTGTAGGAGACAGGAGGTAGAGACAAGTCCTATGAATGAACAAATGGGTTTAAAAAAAAAAAACAAAAAAACACGTTCCCCAAACACTCTTTTGGCAAATTCTTTACAAATCCTCTCAACTCTGCTTGTATCATGATTTGGTTGACAACAGCCTCAAAATTATCTCCAATTCTTTTTTAATACATTATCTTTATCCTTACCCTTTTCTTCTTCTGATTGATGATTTTCTGTATTCCAATTCTTACAGTATATGCCATGCATTTATTTGATAAATTTATTCTTCCAAGAACTCTTCTCAATTTGGTGGTGTTTACTTTAGGAGTGTCCACCCCATTGGTACTGTGATATAATGCTGTCATCTATAAACATGTTAGTTCACATTCATAGCTATCCTAAGTTTCATGAAGCCTGCTGTGCTGGCCAGGAGGTTCTGTGAAAGGACCAGTACAATAGAAGAATGTTTTGTAATGCCCTGTTCATGTTCCATGATAACAATGACTGACACAGTGACCGCCTCCACTTTCAGAACAGCCTATTACTTATAGTTATGTTACTGATAAACATTGCAGCGTCAGGTAAATAGCAACTATGTATTAATGTTGATTGCATGTGTGAACTGTTTGGAAAACCTCAGAACTAAAGGCAGGGTCCATCTGGGCAGGAACTCATCCTCTTGTGGTGTAAGTTCACATGTTTTGCATGATCAAGAAGGAAGACAGAGGAAATCTTTTATTATACAGCTCCCCATTTACTTTAAACATTCTGAAGACTTCAACATGAACATTGGCATGTGAAGACACTTCTAGTACAAGGTTATGTGTAATTACTGCTTTCAGAATAGTGGAGAATTGGTCAGTTATTGAACATATAGATAGATTCATGTTTCTATATGTCTATCCAGTTACGTACTTACCTTTGTTTCATTCATATTGAATCAATGCCTTATTTTGGACATCTCCTGTTTTTATTATTTCATGTATGTTTTTAAAGCTTGCATGAAATATTCTAGAACAAACTAACTGGTGCTCATATAATTAATATGTTCACCTACTAATCAATATGCAGTGTCCATTTCAATGAAGGTATGTGTTGTGATTTAGTTGCTTGCTTCTTGGAATGCTCTTTCCTCAGAGGATTTCGGCTGGCACTCAGTCTGTCCAGTGAATGGAATAGTTCTATAACTCCATGTGATGTGACTAATGAATCATGCTGACTGTGGTCTGCATCGTATGTATCAATGAGTGATATGACACCCCGAGAGACACTCATTTTTCACTAAGTCTGTTTCTGAGCTGAATTACTTCGATCAGATAGCAGCAAGTAACAAGTCCTCTCATAAAGAAAATAATCACATGTAGTCTATTACATGTGACCCCTAGGGCCAAAGGCCCTGTCAACATGAATTTCTGTGGGTTTGGGCACAATTGAAAACAGAAGCTGCTTGCTGGCTTCTTATTCATCTTATCAAAGGTGTCACAAGGTTTTAACACTGGACAAGAATATCCCATCTCAGACTCTCATGTTAGAATGAGCATGTACTCTCTCGTTTCCTGAGTGTCTCCTGTACTCAGCCATGCTGTTTGTTGATGTCAAATTTTATGACACAGGAGGAGTTGCTAGGCACACAGGCAGAAGAAGGGATTCTCAGGCAGAAGTTGCAACATGCACAGCATGCAGCCCGAGTCTACTTTTTGCATGTAGAGTTGCATTATACTCTCAGCACCAATTTTTCTTAGGGGCTGTTTTCCATCATGGAGACAAAGTACTTGACACAAACAACTTAAGGGAGAAAGGGTTATGACATCAGAGGATCCAGTTTGTCATCAGTTGGCTTCATGGTTCTTCTTCAAGTGAGAGGGAACCTCATGGCAGTAAGGGGTTGTGGAATGGGGGGTCTTCATATGCACTTCTCTTTACATATCCTTTATTTTTACACAAGTCTTAATAGATCTGTAGATGCTACATGCCACACACTGTGCTACTGTGCATTCAAAGCTAACTAGAAGATGGATACTTCAGTATTACTGTCGTTTCTGCCCTCTGCAATATAGTTATAGATTATTTGTTCAAATGTTTCATGAGGGAGTAGTTGGTGATATTCTGAGATAAGATGACCATGATACTGAGGAGGAAGATTAAGTATATGAAATATGTATATATATATTTCATATATATACATATTTAAAGATAGTTTACTATTCTGCCATCGAAGCTGTTAATTGGAATGGTGACTTCGATGTCTGATTTCTATGTGCCTGAATTTGACAATAAAAAAGAAATACAGTAAAGATCAAGCCTGTACTGGTCTGGGGAGATAATATGATGGGTATTTCTGTGATCTATTTATGTCTCAACCAAAACAGATTTAGGTCAAGGTGGTTTTTATATAGAATTAGACTAGTATTTTCTTATACTAAACTTCACTGGATGATTCTTAATATAATAACAACAGTAAATTAATGTTTGTGCATTTTGCTTCCCATGCTAGAATAGAACGTTCTAGCAGATATGAGAAGGGCTGAGAAGATGGTTTAGTGTATAAAATGCTTTCTATGAAAGCATGAGGACCTAAGTTTGGATCCTCATCTCTACAAAAAATGTTGGCCACAGTGCATTACTGAAACCCAAGTTTTGGTAAGCTAGTAGATCCCAGGACCTCACTAGCCAGCCAATCTAGCTGATGCCATGGGCTTCATGTTCGGTGAGATGAAGATCTCAAAATATTAATGTGGAGATGGTAAAAAGAACTTTGCAGTGATTCTTAGCATCAGTTAAAGATCAGCTCTTTCATTGGAAATGATATGTTAAAGATGGATAAAGCTGGAATCAAGGAGTTTGACCAAAGTAATTTATCTAATTTATTTCTAAACAGACTAGAAATAGAATCCTATAGGGATTTATTGAGTATGAAAGTTAATATTTCAGCTGGAG
The DNA here is from genome assembly GCA_907164525.1 of Lophiomys imhausi. Classification (NCBI taxonomy): domain Eukaryota; kingdom Metazoa; phylum Chordata; class Mammalia; order Rodentia; family Muridae; genus Lophiomys; species Lophiomys imhausi. Next base: position 85,348 of record CAJQZJ010000909.1, on the reverse strand, counting down.
GTTAAAGATAGAGTTCCAGGTCCCAACTCTATAATCCTAAGGAATGGCTGAGAAGGTGTAAGTGACAGGACAGTTGGACATCATCAGACCAAACAGATGTTCTTCCCAATTTAGTAATGAGTTCTCTTGTTAAAACTGTTAGTGATATATCCTAATATCATAATGTCCTATTCATATAGAATGTCAAGGACTGTCTGCATTAACATAGTTGCTGGAATCACATTGTTAACTAAGAAAACAGATTGCAAATATTGTAATTGGAGGATAAAGGGCACATATTCAGAAATCCATGGAGGGCATATTTTCAACACAATGTACTAGGGAACCCAGACGTGGCATCCTTTTGTGCTCCAGCAGTGACATTTTAATTTATAAGCCAAGAATGTACTTATTGTCAACTGAGAAAAAATTGATTTAGTTGTTCATCTGATTCAACCCATGTCAGAGTCTGAAAGTAATTATGATACTGGGACTGATAGGAAGGCAATTGCATTTTGTTCTCTTGCCTCTGGCTCCCTCGCCCTCTTCTTCCCTGCCCAACCTCTTCCCCCAAGATTTTTCATGTCATAAAATCAGTGTAGGCAGAAGCCAAGAGAGTAATCTTTGGATAAGTGGTATATGGATGCCTACAACACATATCCACAGTAAACAATAGTAAGGTCAGTCCTTTACTCTAATCATTTTGTGTGTGTGTGTGTGTGTGTGATAGAGAGAGAGTCTCCTGTGACATGTAACCAGAAAAAAGATGCAGACCTTTTTGTTTCTTTCTTGAAAGTATAAAATAGAAAGAACGCATGTGCTTCAAGGCAATTCTTCCAACTTGTGTTTGAGTTATCTTTATGATGTCCCAGATAAGAGGGTGTTATCAAACTGTATCACAAGGAGCCCAAGGGAGGGAAAGATCTGTGAAAGACTGAAGATAATGTCCTTAAAACAATGTAAAAAGATGAAATTAAAGAATACTTCATAAGAAAAAAATCATTTTAGGAAGATGAAGAGATCAATGACTAGAAATGAATTTCTTGATATGGATGGTATTTGTTCTCTTATATAATTTAATTTAAGTCTATATAATTTAATAATTCTGACCCAAAATAATTACTATACTGGGCTGGAGAGATGGCTCAGTGGTTAAGAGCACTGCCTAGTGCTCTTCCAAAGGTCCTGAGTTCAATTCCCAGCAACCACATTGTGGCTCACAACCATCCACAATGTGATCTGGTGCCCTCTTCTGGAATGCAGGTGTACATGCAGATAGAGCACACATATGCATAAAATAAATAAAATAAATCTTAAAAAAATTACTTTACTATTTATATGACAGTGAAATAAGAATTTTTAGTGAAATTAAGCCTACTCAGTTTGTGGAAGAAATGTTGAGATACTGATTTTATTTGAATTATTTTTCTTGGCAGATTTGACCACAAGATTGATCATACTCAAACTGCAGCTCAAGAAATTCATTTTATTGATTCTTTGTTGTGTTTATTTTTTTTTCATTTCTATGTCATTAATTTATACCCTGATGTTTACTAACTCTTTTCATCTATGTTCTTGACTGTTTATTATTCATGTTTTTCTAGGGCCTTCAATTGCATCTTTAAGTTATTAATTTGAGATGTCTCAAGTTTCTTCATGTAGGTAGATAATGCAATAAACTTTCCTCTTAAAACTGCTTTAATTAAGTCCCTTTGATTTAGGTATGCTGTGTTTTATTTTCACTAAGTTCTGGGAATTAAAAAAAGAAAAGAAATTAGTGGCTGAACAATTGACAATGATGACTTCCTATAAAGTGAGAGATTCCTTCCATAATGACCGTGTCCCAGAACCAGGCGTTTCTATACTATAATTTCTCACTCAACCTCCTCTCTGCTTATTGGCCCACTACATTCTGTCACACAACATTTAATGAATGAGTACACTCCACATGGTAAATGTGCCAGATGAGGCCAAATGGTTGAAATAAGACTGGAAATGTATAAGACTCTGAGCCTGAAACTACACCCCACATAGTAGGAAATTGGGAAACAAACTAAATATAAAGAAGTAAATAAATTCAAGGCTCAAGTTTAATTTATGTCATTTACGTTAAACGAGGGATAAAAATTTTGTGCTGATACTTTATTTTGCTCTGATATTTTCCTCTTCTTCTGAAGGCTAACTTTTCCCCAAAAAGAACAAGATGGAGAAAGAATATATAGGTGTTTATAACAGCCAGGTCTATACAGAGTCTATTATAGATTTCTAGTTGTTCAGTTTAAGAAAAACTCCAACTGCTTCTACATTTTGACCTAGTGATATTACACAATAAATATGTCTCCAAAGATCCCTGTCACTTTTGCGAATATCTTTGTTTTATTTGGAGAATTTCTGGCCTCTTGCTCTGACTCTAGTAGTTAAAAGGGAGACTTAGATTTTTTTCAGACATCTGCAAGTCAGAATTGTAGTTTTGGTGTGGCTTAGCTCTCTGGGCCTTGGTTTTATCTCCTACAAAACAAGAATTATATTAATTTATATTCATTTTGCCTGTTAGGAGAATTCAGTGGAATGGTACGGGCAAATGACTAGCACAGCATTCTACACAGAGTAAAAAATAATATATCCCCACTCTTTGTAGTTGAATTGTTATTGTGGCCACTTTAAGTATTTTTGTCCTTTTACCTTTCTTTGTGTGGAGAGATTTTAGCTTGCCTTTGTGATTTGGGATCTGTTGGGATCCTTTATGTTTGGACTTTGGAGCTCTATTTAAAATCATATAAATTCCATTACCATATCCCCTACCACAGTAGCAAGTAACTAATGAAGATTTTCCCCATGGGTGCAGAGCTTTGTTTTATCCAAAGCTGTTAATTTAGAATGTCTACTTCTCAGGGCTCCTCTTAGGACAACAACACAATGTGCAGTATGTGTTAGCTGGAGTAATAGAGACCCTTTGGTATATTAAATGTTATATGTCTTTATCATGTTTTCATTTTCATAAGGGACTCCATGAGTCTATTTTTATTCACTTCTATAAACCAAAAATGTATAGTTGATGTTCCATAAATGCTTCTGGCCTTTGGAGAAAATCACATCTCACATCATTTCTAGAAGATAAATTTGTTTATTGTCATAACATTACTATATATTTTGAAAAGACAGCTCAACATCTTTGTTTCTTCATTTATATTCCAGCTGCAATTTCATGTGGATTTATTATTAAGAAGTTATAAAATTTTAACTCTTTATTTGAAATGCATCTAATACAATCTTAATATGGAATACTTTAAAAAATAGAAAGTTTTTTTAAAGCTAAATTAGTTCCCTAATCAAAAGAAAATATTTTTGTTAAAATGTTGCTGTTATAAATAATTTTAGAGTGTGTTTTTATCTTCTCTCTCTAGAGGACTATCATTCAAGTATCCTTCAAGTCACTATACTATACATTAATTTGAGATCTTGCATGTCTATGGATCATTTTAGTGTCAAAATATATGGAAATATTTGGCACTAAATTGTATTTATGTCCCATGCCATTTCAAATAGGAACCTTGTGGAGAATATCGATTTTAGAAAATCTCTAAAATTGCTTAGGTTAGTTAGAAGTGAACTTCTCTTTAAATCTAAGCACACTGTAAGTTCCCATTCTGAAGGATATGTATGTACATGCATAGATGCATATATATGTACATATATGTATATATGTAATATAAACTTCATATTATATGTTATTTCATTTATGAAACTTAAATCTAAATGTAGGCCTGGTTTGTTTACAATTCAACCTAATTATTTTAGGCATTAATGTAGCCTTGCCTTGTTAAATGCTGAAGAGTTATTTGTAGAAAGAAAGCTCAGAAGGTATGATCATGTCCTTCCCTTGCAAAGGACCCTAGCACCATTCCCATTACATCTGTCATACAGTTCACAGCTGTCTGTAACTCCGGCTCTAAAGGAATTCAGTATCTCTGGCCTCTGTGAACACCTGAACTCACAACCACATGTGCACATAAAGATAAGTTAAATATGTTCACATAAGTAAAAAATAAAATAAAACCTTAAAGAAGTAATTTATGAGTGTCTTAATAATCAGTTTGACTGCTCATTATTTATTAAAATCCAAATTATTGGCCAAATTTTGTAAATAGTTTGTTGGATCCAGTTCAAATAGATGGGATGAAACTAAGAAAGAAAAATCACTTGGGATGAATGGATAGAAGGTTGAGGAATCTATGATGGTAGGATACAGGGGACAAAGTAGGAGCCAAAAACCTGGTCAAGATGTCAAAAAAGGTATAGTGAACTAGTTTCTATCACCAACATAGGGCACGTGATTTCAGCAACAACAATGTGTGCTCAGATCCCATGTAAGTTTAGAGATAAGGCACATTCCTTTCAAGTTCTTGAGTCTTCCCTGGTGTAGAAGGCTCCAGCCCATAGATCTCTCAGCCGAACATCTGGGCATGTAAGTCAGAGCCACATTTTACTTGGCATCATTTTTCTTTTAGTTTGGATCAGAGGTATAGAGGAGTTCAGTATGGACTGGCAATCACAGATTCTAGTTGTGCATGAAGATACAAATGGATCCTACTGGTGTGTAAGCAGATCGCCATACGCATAGGATTCCCAACCTTCTCCTGCCGCAACCGTAGCTAAAAGCAAGTGCTTTTACTGCTGTCAGAAAAGGCCCAAGATCATTCTTGTGGTTTTACTGCAGATACTTATCAAAAAGTATTTATTTGTCTATACAGTGGAGGAGGACCAGAGGGAAAAGGGCTTCTTGAGAACTCTGCAGAGATTCATTCTGTGTAGCCTCAAATGCTTTGAAGTAGAACAATTTGTCTGAATTGTTGTAGGTGAAGAGTCTTCTAGGATATGTTCACCACCCAAGAGCTGACCTGTTTCTGTTTCATTCATAAAAACTAGTAGCTGGAAACCAATGGGCTCCTTCCATGGTTCTAAAACTGCCTTGTTCCTTCAAAGTATCATGTGCTATGCTATAAATATTGTGTTTTCGTTTCCTGAAAGGGTGACTTTTCCCCTAGTCACTTATTAGGAGAGCTTATAGAGCTCTAAGAGGAGATGAACTAAAATTTGGAATAGACAAAATACCTTCCTATCTTCTCTGTAGTATTAGTAAATGTATATATGTATATATGTGTGTAAATATATATGCAAATATATATCTGATATATATTTGGAATATATATATATATATATATTTCAAAAGTTCTCTTAGTTTTCCATTTAGAGTC
>CAJQZJ010000909.1:52699-80104 GCA_907164525.1 Lophiomys imhausi | reverse complement strand
ATGCTAAGGATATGTGTCACATGATGCCTATTCTGAGAGTAAAATGAGTGTGCAAATGAAAGATAAGATTATTGTTATCCCTTGAAAACTCTGAGAACACTTGTACCCATTAAATAGTGCTAGTGTATGGTTTATAACTGACATTTATTTTACTGATTTTTTTTAATATATGGAAATCTTTAGGGACATTACAAATGAATGACTAACACAGATTTGGGTACTTGATGATGATCTTCATCATGTCTGATATTATCTCTCTCAATTTTTACTGGAATTGTCTGGAATGCTTTTACACTATAATACCCCAGTCTCCAAAATGTTGCTAAGGGTTTTGAAGAGCTGAATGTAAGATGTAGCTTATAAGTGGTTACAATATGAAGTGTAGAAAGGAATCGAATCCAGTTAAAGACTTAGAATGTTAACAACAACTTAGCATTTTCTGACATTTGTAGAAGTTTTGTACTGACCTAATGAGATAAGGACTTGGTCTCTGATCTAGGACAGCACATAATTCGATAGGTTGCCCTTGAAATCCCTCTTTGTGGGATTCATTGTTGACTGTCCCAGCCCAAGAAGAGCTATGTCTTCTCAGGCAAGGTCCTTCTGTTGAGCACCCGAATAAAGAGAGTACCTCAGGCAAGGTCCTTCTGTTGAGCACCCGAATAAAGAGGGTACCATGATACTTGCCTGTCTTCTAGAAAAAGGACTACTGTGATAGCACAAATAACCCCAAGAGCTTTGCCTTCACAGAAGTGTGTTGTTAATGGGGTGATTTGGGTGTGCAGGCCTCTTTGGATAGCTTGGCATATGTATTGTGCTATTTGAATTGTCCTGACTGATAGAGTGGGCATTGATTGACAGTTAGTGACTACTCTATAGGTCTTTTTTACCCAGGCTTTCAGCTGATTGATCATTAACTAGAAGGAAATGTTTGACCGAGAAAGCCATTTGTTATTAAATAGAAAAAGAGATTAAAATGTTCTAAATTGCTTTTTTATGAATCAGATGAGAGTTTTTTTTAAAGGGAGAAAGAAAAAAGAGAGAGAGCAAGCGAAAGAGCTTGTTGCCAGCAGTGGAGTCAAAATCTGTTCGCAGTCTTGCCCTTTGCCTGTTACTTGAGAGCAAATGGTGATGTTTATGGGTGGAAGAGGTGTATTTCCAAAGGACTTACACTTCACTCTCTATATCCTCACCATTTTTATATTCTCTAAAATCACAAAAATCCAAAGCATTCCCCCATCTTCTTGAGAGAATATAATTCTTAAAACTTTCAAAAGAAAATGTTCATGCATTCTTGTGTCTGTCTGTGTGTCTGTGTGTCTGCCATTCCATTTAATAGATTTGAGACATTATAAAGACAAAAAAAATGTGACTGAAAACAATGGAACTGCACCTCCAGTTTTGAAGGAGTGAATTATACAGTTCAAGGTAAATAGTTCACAGAGATTAAGTATGCTGTGTTTTGCTTGCCTCTAGAATTTCCTTTATCACAGCTGCTTGTCTCATGATAGATACTGAAGACTAGACTTTGGCATGCAATTTGTGAGGCAAGTCTGTGTCCTAGCTCCAGTTCTTTCTGTTTATGACCTTTTTTTGTATTTGTCTTCTCTGCACTCTCCCCAGTACCCTTATAGTACAAAAGTAAGAGATGTTCTGAGAGGGTGCTCTGAGGCTTGGCAATTAAAATCTCACATGAGAGTTGTCTCCAGAGAGAAAACCCTTTCTCTTTTAATAAAATAATAAAGTTATAATTTGTCTTAAACCTTCTCCTTCAACTATAATCTATTATGTGAAAGATAGAAATGGATCTTTGGTAATACATGCCACGGGGATTCACTGAATTCCCCTGATGGCTGGGACCCCTCTTGGTACCTCACAATAGTAGCTTGCACAGACACATGCACATGACACTCCATGCAGACAGTTCATTTTGCAGAAGGACATTCCACTTGAGACACTTAAAGAATGATACTTTTGACTTGTGTGACATGTCTAGGGGACCATGACCATGATGCATAAAGGTTTTGGACTGGTTTGACTAAAAATATCACAAGTCAACTGTGAGTTGTCATTTTTAATGTATCACTGAAAGTTTCTTATCAGACATAAATTTAATCTAAGCTTATATAACATTAATTAAGGGCATTTATGTGAGATAATATTATCTCTTGGAGGAAATGGGAAATCTCCCTATAGCCATTTTTTAAAATACTTTATTTTTTTTTCTTCAAGTTACATCTCAGTCACAAACCCTTCCCTATTCCCCCTTCCTATCCCTCCCTTCCACCCTCTTCCCCCCCAGCAGTTTCCCCTTTCAGTCCAACAGATGGTTCCTTCTCTTATAACAGTAAATACTACACAAAACAACAGATATAAATATGCCACATTTATGAGAGTTAAATGGCCCAGTATACCTTCCCAATGTCCAGTTTATACATATTTGGCCCCTGACTTTAACATTCTACTATCTAACCATCTCCATGAGTTTAAAGGTCTATATCTAACTCAGCTTTCATACTAACTTGCATCACAATTTTAAAAACATCTTCTTAGATCCAGAACACCCTCTTGATTCCTAAACAACTCAAAATTTAACTATGAGACTCTAGCTGTCTATTCTTCAACCACCTCAGAGACCTGAGAGGGATAAATATAACTGCTTATATAGGAAGTGCAGGGCCTGCAGCTTCCAAAACTAAGAAAGGACATACCAATGACTGCCTGGACAGTTCCCATTTTCTCTCCATACATTCCTGAATCAGTCTTCAGCCTTTGGGTCCTGTTTCTCTGACAGACATTTGTTGTAGAGCAGGGATTATGAAGGACTTACCTACCCTGTCTTGGCAGAGCTAGGCTGTCGACTTCCCTGCTACCAAGTTTTGTCCTTTTTGGACAGCAGTCTGTCTGCAGTTGGAGCAAGGGGTTTTTTCATGCCAAGAGATAGGCTTGCCACTAATTCAACCATCTCACACTGGAGATTCTTTGATACTTATCTTCTACTTGGAGTAGAATAGGGGTGCTGTCAGGAGCTGATATGTCTCGATATAAAAAAAAAAGAAAATCTTAATTTAAGATAACATCTTTGAATGCCATATTCTGCAGATCTCTCAGAATTACTGTCTTTCTATTTATGCATTGGCTCATCAGTGGGGGGTCAAGTTGAAGTTTGTGAATGAAGTAGTTCATTGATTTTTGTTCCACTTCTAGATCTTCATTTAGAGATCTAAAGTGAAGGTACTGTCTTTTAGGACTCCACTATATATGTGAACAATCACTTCTTACTATACTTCAATTGGAGAAATTCATTTGGAAACCAAACCCAGAGCCAGTTTCCTATTTGTATTTGCTAAAGCATGGTCCCTTCCATTGTGATCAGATAGATACTAACATTTTCCTTCTGAAATGTTGTTTCTGTTTAATGGCCACCAGATTGGAGAAATGGTTCAGTGATTAAGAGCATTTGTTACTCCTGTAGAGGACATAGGTTTGGTTCCTAGCACCCATATGGTGGCCCACAACCATCCCTGTGTTCCAGAGCATCCAACTTCCTTTGCTGGCCTTCACCAGCACCAGGAATGAATTGGTGAACATGCATACATGCAGGCAAAGAACTCATTCATATATATATATATATATATATATATATATATATATATATATAATAAATCTAAAGATATTTAAAGGGCATACCTTTTCTCTAACATGAAGTGATATTGTGAATTCTGTAACATTCAAGTGACAATGAATTGCTTGGTATTATTATAAAGATTCCCCACTTAAAAAAAAAAAGAAATGGATCTTTGTGCAGAAACTGAAAGATATTCAAACAGAAGTCAAAAACACTTACAATCGTAACTTTAATGAATATTAGACACCTGGACCTTATACCTTGGCTTTGATCGACTAATCAACAACAACAGAATCCACAGGAGTCCCATGATCAGTTTGATGCCCCTCACTCAGAGTTATTACTTTCACTCTACCCTCTCACTTTCTCCCACCTCCCTCTCTTCTCTGGCCCTCCCTCTGGCCATTCTCCTTCTCTCTTTCTGTTAGGGCAGGGTCTCTTGTTCCCAGGCTGTTTGAAGTTCTGATTCTCCTTCCTCTAGCTCTTGAGTTGGCTGCTATGATTACTAGCATAAACCATCATCCCCAGTTGGGTTGTAGTGCAGCCAGGCAGCCATTCTGCCAACTTAGCAACATCTCTGGCTGTGTCCTTCTTTTTTGGTTGGATGAAATTCTTTTTAATGTTTAGAAATGTTTTTTCCCTGGGGCTGGAGAGTCACAATTTTCCTTTTGACCCCTGAAGACTGGAGAAAACAGTGCAGTTGTTTAGGAATCTCTTTGTCAAAAGATATTAAAATGCTGGCTTTATTTTTGTGACCCCCTCCTCCCCCCCGAAACACACACACAAAAGGTTAAGACTGCATTTTAGAAGTCTGTTTGGCTTCTTTAAAAAGGAAACATATCCCTGTATCCAAAAGGACTAAAGGAGATATGCTGCACACATTTGAAGGCAAGAACATATGATCTCCAAAGAGTCAGACGATTTCTTCTCTAGTTGTGTTTGTAGATACCTTTTGTTGTGTTGCCTTCTTTTTTAAACAGGTAAAGCTCAAATGAGCACAGCATGGTCCAGATGGTCCTTAAAGCTGCCTGAGTTTCTTTTATGTAACTTTCTTTCTGAGGAGTGCATTCCAGCTGGGAATCAATTGGGCCTTGAAAAGTAACTTCATTCCTTTTATGTTTTTGTTATTCTCATGTATGTGTTTTACACACACACACACACACACACACACACACACACATACAACTCTGAGAGGGGCCATGCCAAGTGTCTGGCATCCCAGCAGAACTGAACATAATTTCATAGAGCTTTATTAACTGTCTGTCAGGCTCAACAATTTGTTCAGCTGGAGGATGGAAAATCTCTGCAGGATGAACTTCAGAACAGAAGATATAATTCCTACCCATGGATAAGAATTATTTGCAGTTCTTTTGCCTCAGATGCTTTACTCAACAGGAGGTAGAAGCTGGTGTTCCATTCATCTATGAAGTGTACATACTAAAGTCCTCATTCAACTGACTATCCCCAGCAAGGAAATATTGCTTAGTAGGACAGTTGCCTCAAATACCTGGAACATGCATTCCTCCAATGATTAAACGAATAAGTGCTGGCTTTTGCTTAGCAGTGGTACTTTGCCGAAATGCCATTAATATATTTGAGATTGGTATTGCCCCCTCTACTTTCTCCTCTCTTCTGCCCCATTCATAGATAAATGATATATGGTGGATGGAGAAGTAGATGGATAGGTGTATAGAGAGGTGATGGATTGGTTATTGATTGATGATATATATGGATGTAGATAGATGATAGGCAGATAGATATTATTCTTCACCGGACTACTAAACATCTTCAACTTATACTTTGTGTTGCAGTCAAACTATAAATTACTCTCCTCCCATTATTTCATTTATATCATCCTCTTTTTAAGAATGTATTGGTAACATCCACCTGTACTATCAGTTCCTACCCCCTCCTGTTAATATTCTATTGTCTAGTCAAAACCATAATCCTTGGGCTACCATCTCAATGAGTCCTTTCTGATAATTCCAGAGAATAGGATGAAGTTATCATTCTACAGCATACATTTCCTTTTAATTTTTATTACTCTTTAAAGATATTTATTTCAAATGCTTATCCATTTAATTAGAAACATCTTCATGCCTTTTGACTTTCCCTAGTTGGTACATTAGCTCAGAAGAGAATTGCTGAATGTGTGAACAGCTAGTCACTGGCACAGTGGGGATGTCCTTTGCAAGCATGAAGCAGAATTATTTTCAGTGTAAAGAGATTTGTTCCCAGACATATTAAATGTGCTACTTTGGACTTCATATCTTTCCTTTTATTTTATTTTATTTTTAAAATGCGGTATCACATCTCTCTGCCTCAAGTCCATCATAAAGAAATTAATGCACTTTGATATTTGTTGGTGAGCCAATGCTTCACAGAACTCAAGGTCCCCCTACTTCCAAGCCATCTGATTTCCTCCCTGCAGAACTCTCCTCTGTCCCCATTGTAGGCACATAGAGGCCTGAAATTCCTGAGGGGTTAGGGTCTAGCCCCAGCCCTGTTGTCACCACCTGCTCTGACAGGTCAGTTCTCCTGCTGCACTGGTTACTAAACATTTTATATTAGTCTTGGTACTGTCATTGTTATAACCTGTATAATACTCACATAAGACATTTAATTCTATAGACTTTTATAGACCGTGTGTGCCCTTCACAACAGCATAGAGAAGAAATTTGTATTGTAACTATGTACTGGAGATCTCAAAGCATTTTTTCAATTTAGCTGCAAGAGTTGATGAAGTTGAGCCTACACTTAACATAAAAATATAGCTATGTATATTTAGGATGTAAATAGATATACTTTATTTTCATTAAGGGGTGATTAGGGAATTGGATTTCATTTAGAACTACGTATACTAAACAACTGGAAGCATATTAAAACTCTTGTATATACAAGCATTTATTGCCTTTGCCTACATGATATTGCTTATGTGACAAATTAAGAGTCTAATACAATGTGTTCTGAGTATTCAACCTCCAAAGGTATTTAAAATCCAAGGTATATTTATTCTGCATTTAAAGGTATACCAAGCATGCCTTGTGTGTTAATGTGTGCCCAGCAACTAACACTGTTTAAGTCCTTTCCTTTTGCTTGCATTAATGTGTGCATTGAAGAGGAGTAAGGAATGATTAACTGTGTGAAGTACACAACGTTCAAGTAAGATTTATCTATGCAAGAAAAGGCTAGTGCATTAATGTGAATATCAAAGATAGATGTTTATCTTAATGGACTCCGAGGTACTTACAAACAGTGTAATTGCTGGAGTCATTTTACAGGGCATTAATCCAGAGTGATTACACATTCTCTTACTTTCCTCTAAGTAAAGAATTCTTCCTAAGGGTTTAAGTGAGGCAGGGCAAGTATAGCCGAATAATCAAAATTCCTCCTGGACTCTGCGCAGCCAGGACTGTGGAACAAGAAAAGGCGGCTTCCTATTCCCCATCGATCCCCCATCTCTCTGTGGCACTTAATGAACCTCTCACAAAAATATCTGATTCTAGTTTTCTGAATGAACCCTGAGTTACTTTAAACCTTTATCCCATTAAACAAGGGTTTGACCTCCTGGTACATGGTTAGAGGATTTCAGCAAAAGTTATTTGTGAGATTTTTCGAGGTATTCTCTACCTTCAAAGCAAACATGACTTCCAAAGAATTCTTTTCTGTTCTAACTTTTCCTTTATTTTCAAAGATTGATTTATTTTCATATATTCACTAATATATGCATATGCCTGTGTATAGGAATGTGCATATGAATGCAGGTGTCCACAGGGTTCAGAAGAGGGTGTCAAATCCTCTGCAGTATCTTTTAGAGGTGGTTGTATGAAGGCTGCCATAGGTGCTAGGGGCCGAGTGAGAGTCTTCTGCAAGAGCTGTGAATTCTCTTAACTGCTGATCTGTCTCTCCAGTTCCTTTGTTTTATTTTTTAAATAATACAATAATAGTATTATTTAGAAAATGATGCTAATTTTTCTTTGTGGGATATTAAGTGATACTTTTAGACATGTGCATCTTTTGGAATGATTAAACCAAACTAAATGAGAATCGTTTTTTCAAATATCTATTGTTCCCTTAGGTTAAAAAATGCTGAAAATTTATTCTTTCAATTATCTTGAATTATACATTACTATTAACTATAGCTGCTATGCAGTGTTGTTGATTGTTGGAATCTATTCCTTCTATTATACTGATTTTGTCTTTTGCCCTTACACAAATCTTCCCACAACCTTCCCTCCAAACCTCTACCATAATCTTCTATGTCTGTGACCTTTCTCCGTTCCATGAGGTCTTGCAGCATTTATCTTTTTGTGCCTGAGTCATTTCATTTCCTATAGCCTGCATAGGCCAATTCATTGTATCACAGATGACAAGATTTTCTGCTTTTTAAAGTTAGAATAATTTTTCATTGTGCAGGCATAACACATTGTTTAAATCCATTCACCCATAGATGGTAAATTCATGCTTATAGCAGAAGTTTGTAGAGCTATTTCTGCTCCTGAAGTCTTGAAAAGTGATAATACCAGAAGTTTTAATTCCCCAACAAGGGTGAGAAACACTTCACCCCTCTATCCATAAAATTTTCAACTTAAAGGAATGGCTTCTGGGTCACCTGATTCTACTTACATCAACAGACATTCTCTAAATGCATACTATTTATTTGGATTTTTTTTTTTGGTGTACATAGACCCTTTTTAAGGCACTTTAGTTATTTTCAAACTAATAAAGAATTACATTGTAATATTTATTGTATGCTATAGATTAGTTATCTCTCTGTGCCATTGATCTCCCTTCTAACCTGCACAGCAGTAGCTGAAAGTTGATGTCACTGTTTTAGATTTACAAGTGATAAAACTAGTGACAATGCTTGTGGGTACACTGGGCATCCACCAGTACTATCTGGTAGAGTCTGTGTTTTCTGACTCCAAATACAACATTTTTCCCTTGACATCATAGCTGTCTCTAGACGAATTCCTAGACTGCCTCAAATAATAATCAAGAAGAGAAAAAGGGTCCCACTCAAAAAATGGAAAAAAAATATTTCTGATATATTCCAAGAAAAAATACTGAATTTTTATGCTGAAGGGAATATTGTGTTTGGGGTTAAAAAAGAAAAAAAAGCTACATGAAAAGTATGGATCCTCAAAAGGAGATGTATAGAATTTAAGTAGATATAGTAGAATAAAATGTGAACATACCTGGCTGAGGAACAAGGAAGCCAAAGAATGAAGTCAGGAACACAGTTCAGTTGTCTCAGGAACACAAACATTTAATGAATAGTATGTAGAAGATGGAACCACTTTTGAGCATCAATGGGAAATATGGCAGAAGATCATGCCACTGGTTACAATGAAGCCCAGAGCTAGAGGATCCTGACTTTTAAAACTGTTTTGTTCTTGGTGTTTTGTTTGTTTGATTATTTGTTTTAGGTTTGGATTTTATTTGACCATGAATGAAGACAGGCAGGAGGGTAGAGACCAGAGCTTAAAGTAACAGTTCTCAACCCATGGGTCACAACCCCCTTTGAGGTTGAATGACCCTTTCACAGGAGTCACCTAAGACCATTGCAAAACAGAGATATTCACATTATGATTCATAACAATAGCAAAATCACAGCTATGAAGTTGCAACAAAGGTAATTTTATGGTTCAGGGGTCACCACAGCATAAGGAACTGTATTAAAGGGTCACAGAATTAGGAAGGTTGAGAACCACTGACTTAGAGAGTCTCAGTTCTCATCCAGGAAAGCAACCAGGGGAGGAGAAAGAGAGAGATAGAGATAGATAGATAGAGAGAGAGAGAGAGAGAGAGAGAGAGAGATTGAGATTTTAGAGATGAACTTTGCAGGCTTGGGGCCTAGAGGTCTAGTGGTGAGCAAAGAGAGCTTGAAGATGGCCTTAAGGCTTGAGCTCCTCTCTGTGAGCACAGAGACCACAACAGCAAAGATGGAAGAGGATGACCAGTCCAGTCTGGGATATGTTGATTGAAGCAGCTTAAAAGATATTTAATCAAGCTTACTTTGCTTTACTCAAACCAAAGGAAAAAAAAAAGTTTTCCTCTACTTTCTCAATTCCAAAGGATCTTTCCAAACTCCTTTTGGACCACAGAGTTGGCACATTGGCGAGCACTGTAATCACAGCGGCACTTTTCTCATCAGGATTCCATCCAAGTCCCAGTCCTGGGAATTATTAAAGCGTCTCCTGGTGACTGATGGGCAGCAGAGACAGAGCCAGTCATGCAGGGCTTGGCATCCTCCCTGCTTCCCATTATTCTCTCTGTTGCTCTATACAACTGACTTCAACTAGCAGTCTCAGAAAACACGACCTGACATAACTGTCAAAAGGACTCGTTTTCTTCTGTAGGGAGACCTTGGAGTCCCCAGAGCAGAAATTACTCGATTACTCTCAAGCTGCATTATGTAACTAATACCAGAGCCACCTTCTCAGTTCTTTATTGCCTTTTTTCCACACTCTTACCCCTTTATGGCCACCACATGGTTACTGTTGTTTCCATCTAAATGCAAGGTAAAAAGGAAAGCAGCTGGACTATCCAACCTCCTCCCTTGTTTATTTACTGGAGAGAAGGCATACACATGCTGTCCTACATGAGTGAAGTTCAGAGAACAATATTTAGAGTCACTTCTCTACCTCACATATGTGGATCCCAGGGACCAAACTCAGGTTGTCAGGTTTGGTGGCAAATGTCTTTACCCATTGCACCACCTCAGCAGTCCCTAAAAGTCCTCCTATATTGGGAATCGAAGAAGCATTCACATAGATAGATGAATGTCTTATTTATCTCTTTTCCCAGATCTATAAGACATGGCCACTTCTAGTTGCAAAACAAACTTGCTTAAATTGCTTACACTACCAGGTATAGGAAGGAGGAAGGAAAGAATGGATATTCAAGACAATGCCTTTACTACCTACCTTCTCTGCTGCACTGAAAGCTGGGCCTATGTTAATCAGAACCAACCATTTTCTCCTTTATTCAGTTTCCATCTTTTTACATGGTACTTTGCTGAATATGTAACTACCTGGGTGGGAAGGGCCTGAGAAACCCTATTTGGTCTCATGTGATAAACAATTTCATTTGCCTTTTGGCTCCTCTGAGCAACGTTAGGAGTATAGGAACCTTTTGCTGTATGTCAAAAAGGCTGTGACTAGAGTTCCCAAAAAATATTCTGGAAAAGAAAGAAAAAGACTACCGGACCTTCAAAGAGGAGCTAACACCAATACTTTTCAAACTCTTTCACCAAATAGAATCTGAAAGAACATTGCCAAGCTCATTCTACGAGGCCAGAATCACCCTGATTCCTAAACCACACAAAGACCCAACAAAGAAAGAGAACTTCAGACCAATCTCCCTCATGGACATAGATGCAAAAATACTTAATAAAATACTAGCAAACTGAATTCAAGAACACATCAAAAGTATCATACACCATGATCAAGTAGGCTTCATCCCAGGGATGCAGGGATGGTTCAGCATACGAAAATCTATCAACGTCATTCACCATATAAACAAGATGAAAGAAAAAAACCACATGATAATCTCGCTAGATGCAGAAAAAGCATTTGACAAAATTCAACACCCCTTCATGCTAAAAGTTCTGGAGAGAATGGGCATACAAGGGCCGTACCTAGAAATAATAAAGGCAATATACAGCAGGCCAGTGGCCAGCATCAAAATAAATGGTGAGAAGCTTGAAGCATTTCCTCTAAACTCAGGGACAAGACAAGGATGTCCACTTTCACCATATCTCTTCAATATAGTACTTGAAGTTCTTGCTAGAGCAATAAGACAACTAAAGGACGTCAAGGGGATAAACATCAGAAATGAAGAAGTCAAATTATCCCTATTTGCAGATGATATGATAGTATACATAAGCAACCCCAAAAATTCCACCAGAGAACTCTTACAGCTGATAAACACCTTCAGCAAAGTGGCTGGATACAAAAATAATTCAAAATAATCAGAAGCCCTCCTTTATACAACAAACAAATGGGCTGAGAAAGAAATAAGGGAAACAACCCCCTTCACAATAGCCACAAACAACATAAAATACCTGGGGGTAACTCTAACGAAGCAAGTAAAGGACCTGTACAACAAGAACTTCAAGCCCTTGAAGAAAGAAATGGAAGAGGCCTTTAGAAGATGGAAAGATCTCCCATGCTCATGGATAGGTAGGATCAACATAATAAAAATGGCCATCCTACCAAAAGCAATATATAGATTCAATGCAATTCCTATCAAAACACCAACACAATTTTTTATAGATTTGGAAGGAGCTAGTCTCAATTTCATATGGAACAACAAAAAGCCCAGAATAGCTAAATCAATCCTGTACAATAAAAAAAAATCTGGAGGTATCACCATCCCATATTTCAAGCTGTACTACAGAGCAATAGTTGTAAAAACAGCACGGTATTGGTATAGAAACAGACCAGTAGATCAATGGAATCGAATTGAAGATCCAGAAATAGACCCACACACTTATGGCCACCTAATTTTTGACAAAGAAGCCAAAACGGCACAATGGAAGAAGGACAGCATCTTCAACAAATGGTGCTGGTCCAACTGGATGTCCATTTGTAAAAGAATGAAGCTAGACCCATACTTATCACCTTGTACAAAACTTAAGTCCAAGTGGATCAAGACCTTAACATAAGGCCAGTCACACTAAATCTACTAGAAGAAAAAGTGGGAGAAACCCTCAAACTATTTGGCACAGGCGACAACTTCCTGAACAGAACACCAACAGCTCAGGACTTGAGATCAACAATCAATAAATGGGACCTCATGAAACTGAAAAGCTTCTGTAAGGCAAAAGACACTGTCATTCGGACAGAATGGCAGCCTACAGACTGGGAGAAAATCTTCACCAACCCCACATCTGACAGAGGGCTAATATCCAAAATCTACAAAGAACTCAAGAAATTAAATGCCAAGAAACCAAATAATCCAATCAAAAAATGGGGGACGGAGCTAGATAGAGAATTCAAAAAGGAGGAATCCCTAATGGCTGAGAGACACTTGAAGAAATGCTCAACATCCTTAATCATCAGAGAAATGCAACTCAAGACGACTCTGAGATTCCATCTCACACCTGTCAGAATGGCTAGGATCAAAAACTCAAATGACAGCACATGCTGGTGAGGGTGTGGAGAAAGGGGTACCCTACTCCATTGCTGGTGGGAGTGCAGGCTTGTGCAACCACTATGGAGGTCAGTCTGGTGATATCTTAGAAAACTTGGAATAGCTCTCCCTCAGGACCCAGCCATACCACTTCTGGGTGTACACCCAAATGCCTCTTCACGGAATCATAAGGAAGTCTCTTCATCTATGTTCATAGCAGCCTTATTTGTAATAGCTAGAAACTGGAAACAACCCAGATGTCCCTCAACCGAAGAATGGGTTAAAAAACTGTGGTACATCTACACAATGGAATATTATTCAGCTATCAGAAACAATGAAATTATGCAATTTGCAGCCAAATGGATGGAACTAGAAAAGCTCATCCTGAGTGAACTAACCCAGACTCAGAAGGACACATATGGCATCTATTCACTTATAGTAGGATTTTAGCTATATAGTAGAAGGGATCAATACTACAACTAACACACCAAAGGGAACTTGGACATAGACTTCTTATTTTTAATTTTTATTTTTTATTTATCTTTTATATATTGGTTATATTTTTTCTATTTTTTAGTCTTTTTTATCTATTGTATGCTTATTGATTTGTTTGTTTAATAGTTCTCTCTCCCAGGCAATGAGATATTTTTCACTGATGGTACTGCTTCATAGATCCCCAATGAATGAAGAGGCTCTTGGCCCTCATATGACCTCTCAACTGAGATGAGGGACTGTTATATAAGGACACCCCACCCCAGAGAAATGGGATGGAAGGGTTAGGAGGTAAAGAAAAAAATGAAATGTGATGTTTCGGCCTTTTACTACTAACTGTCATGAACTGTTTAGGATAATTAAGAAATGCAAACTAATGGTTATGCAAGCCGGTCATTCTGTTAGGTACTATGACAGCCTATTATAGTTACTTGCTAAGCTAATCAGAAATAAACCTGCTAAGAGACAAGCAACATCTGCTTACCCTAATATAAGAGATAGATAGGGCCTCTTCAAAAACCTCAAGAGATCTGCAGAATATGGCATTCAAAGATGTTTTTGTAACTTTGGATTTTTTTTATATCAAGACATATCAACTCCTGGCAGCACCCCCTATTCTCCTCCAAGTAGAAGATGAGCATCGAAGAATCTCCAGTGGGAGATGATTGAATTAGTCGCAAGCCTATCTCTTGGTAGCAAAAGCCCCTTGCTCCAAATGTAGACAGAATGCTGTCCAAAAAGGACAAAACCTGGAAGCAGGTAAGTCGACAGCCTAGCTCTGCCAAGACAGGGTAGGTAAGTCCTTCATAATTCCTGCTCTACAACCAATGTCTGTCAGAGAAATGGGGCCAAATGGCTGAAGATTGATGCTGTAATGTATGGAGAGAAAATGGGAACTGTCCAGGCAGCCACTGGTATGTCATTTCTTAGTTTTGGAAACTGCAGACCCTGTACTTCCTATAAAATCAGATATATTTATCCCTCTCAGGTCTCTGAGGTGATTGAAGAACAGATAGATAAAGTCTCATAATTAAATTTTGAGTTGTTTAGGAGTCAAGAGAGTGTTATACATCTAAGAAGATACTTTTAAAATTGTGTTGCAATTAGTATGAATGTTGAGTCAGATATAGAACTTTAAACTCATGGAGATGTTTAGATCGTAGAATGTTAAAGTCAGGTACCAAATACATATGGACTGGTCATTGGGAATGTACGTTAAGCCATATAACCCTCATAACTGTGGCCTAATTACCTCTGTTGTACTGTATTGTATTTATTATTATAAGAGAAAGAGCCATTTGTTGGACTGAAAGGGGAAACTGTAGGGGGAAATAAGATATACCTTAAACTTAAAAGAAAAAAAAAAAGGGAAGAGGATGGGGGGTTGAGGGTGGGAGGGTAGGACTGGAGGGGGAATAGGGAGGGGACTGCGATTGAGAGGTAACTTGAAGAAATAAAAAATAAAGGAAAAAAAAACCTTAAAAAAAAGAAAGAAAAAGACTACATGCTGGGAGTAAATCTCTACTACTGTATAAACAGAAGGCCAAGGTGAATTCTTGAGTAGTGAATGCATATGAGGAAAGCTTCTTAAATTATAAATATAAAAAATTAAAAATATAAATATAAAATATTAAAATATAAATATAAATTTATAAATTATGAATAAAAATTATGTTTATTTCCCAGTAATCCTTTTTTATTAGTTTCTGTTTACTTCCAATCACCTAGAGTGAGAGACTGTGTTGCTTAGAAATCTTTATCTCTGAAAGATGGTCATTGAAACCACTTTATGTATTCAGTTGTTTATTTTTGCTGAAAGTGATGAAATCAATATATATATATATATATATATATAAAGAAAACACATTTTCCTCTCCTGTCTAGAAGATGGGGGGGGGAACACACAAAAGGTAAATAAAGATGTGCTCATATTTAAAAGGGGACAGCAGATGACATATTGATTTCTTTTGAAGAGGCAGAATATAAATTAAAATATTTCTTGATACAGCTTTTGATGACAATAATGACTCTTCAGTGTTGATTTTCTATTTCCAAGAGTATGACATGGAAAGGTAACCCACCTCCCCATGCTCATTCAATCAGCTCTCAGTGTTCTTGTGAGGAAGTTTGTCTCAGTGCCTGTGCTAGCAAAGTTTGTTCCAATTGAAATGGATTTCCGTTGCTGTTTGACCACCCATCTATGAGTCAAGACATTTTTTTTTTCAGAAAATTACCTGATTATCATTTGCTTAAGTGGTTGTTTAGGATGGAGTTTCTCAGAACTGATAAGCAATAGAAGTTCCAGGAGTCTTGCCCTAATAGAACCTTCTCTGAAACATTGCTACTGAAGCAGGAGACGAGAGGGGCTGGGGTGGAGGCATAAGAATCAGAAGAGCCACAGCAATGAAGAAGGTACTGTTTTCCCCAAAGTAGCTTTGAGAGAATTAAGCTAGTGAAGTATTGAAGCACAAGGGACCAAGCTTCAGGAGATAGGCTATTTGTCATAATTTGAGATTCTGAAAACCATGTCATTCTTTGGGCCTGTTCAAAAATCATTCTGCAGAAATGTTCTCCAGGGTATCCACATATTTTGTGGAAACCAACAGACAAGAAAAACAAGGATTTCCTTGTTCAAAATGACTGACGAAAAGTATCATTAAATCCCTAGAACGGAAAGCCAACTTGGGGTCTTTCCTCCATAGACACATCCTGATGTTTCTATTTGCTATTGAATCATATTTAGGGTGAGAGGTAATGTTAGAGGCTGAACCTGGGCCTAGCACGTGATAGGCAAATATTCTACAACAAAGCTACCTCCCTAGATCTCTTTAGTGATTATTTTCAGGAAAGAAAAATGAAAGATTCCAAGGCACCAGCACAGATATTTCCATTTTATATGATGCAACATGTGTTTCAGAAGTCAATTTAAGAGCATCCACCTCAAATGTAGAATCACAGAAGGAACCAGAATTCTTACTGTATAGGTAACAGATACATCACTTGCAACAAGAAAAGTAGAATTGCTGTCCCCAAGCTAGCTTCTCAGTTTTTGTTCTACTTTTTAATTAAAGACATCCTGGAAACAGTATCACTTCAGCTTATTGAAAAGGCAAGGTCTTTGGGTTGCTTAACTTTCCTTTTTTTCTGTTAAAATAGTTTTTATGTGTTCGTTAGTACACAGGTGAAAGAAAGGAATTAGTAAGGTGCTTAAAAGAGCATACATATTTTCGGATTTTGAATGAGAAAAATGCAAAGATATAAAGGGATCAAAACAAGAACTTATCCCCAGTCAATCTTGTCTAGAAGGCCATACTGACATCCCAAGGAGAGACACTATGAGATTTCATATCGCTGTTGTGGTGGTTTGAATGATAATGGCTCTTATTGACCTATATTTGAATGCTTGGTCCCCAGTTGGTAGAACTGTTTGGGAAGGATTAGGAGATGTGACCTTGTTGGAGGAAGTGTGTCACTGGGAGGTGAATTATGAATTTTCAAATGTCCAATCACTCTGGGTTAGTTCTCATTCTCTCTCTCTCTCTCTCTCTCTCTCTCTCTCTCTCTCTCTCTCTCCATCTTGGTTTTTGTCTCAACATCTAAACTCTCAGCTTCTGCTTCACAACCATTCCTGCCTTTCTGATTCCATGTTCCCTTCCATGATTATCATGGACTCTACAATTCTGTGAAACTATGGCCCCTAAATTAAATGATTTTTTTTTAATAAGTTGTCTTAGTCATGGTGTCTCTTCACACCAATAGAAAAGTAGTCAAGAGAGCTGTCATTCATGCCATGTCAACAGAATTTCATGTTCATGAATGTTTGGAAAATTGACTGTAGAGAGGATCTAGGGGTGGAGATACACATTGTGCGTGTTGCCTTTGCTTGCATATGTGATCTCATGTCTCATTAAATTCTACTTACAAGACCCAAATGTTTAAGTATTTAAATACTTAAGTATTTAAAAACATACTGAGCAAAAAGAATATAAAATGCAGGGACATTATGAGCACAGAGTCCTTATTTTTTGTCACTATAGCTACATATTTCAAACACCCACTTTGAGAGACAATGAATGTTGTTGTTCATAAACTACACTGGGGAAAATTGTTCACCTCACTTTCCATCAAAAAAGAGAATAAATAATTTTTGACTCCACATATACATTATGCTCTATTTGCTTTGTATGTGGTATGAGTATATGTGCACATGTATACATGTTCATGCATGTATGCATATGTATGTTCATATGTGTACACATATGTACATGTATGCAAAAAAGTGAAAGTCAGTGGTTAGTGTTACATATCTTCCTTAGTTTCTTCCTACCTTTTTTTTTTCAGACATGCTTTCTTGTTGAACCTAAATCTCACTTTTTGGGCACACTGGCATATCTACAAGACTCAGAGACCTTCCTTTTTTCCATTTATTTATTAATTCAAGTTACATCTCCATCACAGCCCACTCCCTCCACCCCTCCTGGTCCCACCCTCCCACCCTCTACCCCTTCTCCCACCCTCCCACCCTCTACCCCCCCTCAGTTCATCAGTCATATGATGGCTAAGAGCTTCTTCTTATACTGGGGGCCTACTTGGCAGTCCTACTAGGGTGAAGTGTCCCATTAACAGGTGAAAAAGTCCATGTTCCTGTTCCTTTGGGTTTTTTGGTTGTAGGATAGTTATCCTGTTCTATATAACTAAAATCCAGTTATGAGTGAATATACAACATTTGCATCTTTCTGGGTCTGGGTTAGCTCACGCAGGATGAGCTTTTCTAGTCCCATCCATTGGCTGTAATATGCATGATTTCCTTGTTTCTGAAAGCTGAGTTGTATTCCATTGTGTAAATGTACCACAGTCTTTTTATACATTCTTTGGTTGAAGGACATCTAGATTGTTTCCAGTTTCTAGATATTACAAATAAAGCCTCTTTTTGAGACCCCAGTGTTAGGGTTATAGGAGGGCCCTGTGACATGCCATACTGGGTTTCTTATGTGGGTGTTGGGGACCAAACTCATATACTCATATTTATGCAGCAAGCTCTTCACCAGAGGAGGCATCTCCCCAGACTTGTGTCAGTGTTATAAATTGTTTTAAGTAGGTGTTTGTGAAGAGTTTGTCAATCTTATACCATAGACTGGAAATGAAGAAGCAACACTTGGAAAGTAAGTGAGCCTATCTGGGTTCAGGGATTTCTAACTGAACAATACTTAAAGGCATTTCCTAATGTGGGATTAGCTCTGTAAATAGCATTACTGGGCTTGGCTCTCCACTCTGTCTTTGTGGGAGCTTTTGAACTCCCTTGTCGACACAATAACTCCACTGTAACTCTAGAGATCCCTTCCCAGGGTGGAGGTGACCTTCTTAGCACTTATCATCTCTCCAGCTTCATGTCATGTGTTTCAGGTGACCCTCTCCTTGCCACCAACTCAAAGTCACTGGCTGGAGAACACCTGTCCCTCCCTCGATAGCTTATCAAGTTCATTTTCAGGTACACAGACCTCACTTTAATAGCTGATGTTGCCCCACATCTTCACCTGGCTTTGTTTTGCTTGTTTGTTTCATCTAATGCTTTCTACTTTACTTGAAATGACTAAGTAGAAGCAATCTTTCCAATGATATACATGGGCTCATTTGTCAATTTTAATCTTTGAATTGATTATATACTCAATTTATTACACTTGCTTGATATGGTTAATGTTTCTGTGTCATACATTAATTTCAGGTTGGGCTAGTATGCATTTCCTTTGTGTGTTTGTGTGACATCTTCTTGAACCCACTGTATTTAGTGTATTTGGTTACTGAGAAGAAGCCACACCATCCAGCCATCTAGAACTGGCCTTACCCTGCTCAACACACTGTGAGTCTCCATTATACTCAACCTATGAATTCCTCTATCCTGATTTTACTATCTAATAAAAAGTGTCCCTTTGGATTGTGATGCCAGGCTCCAAGACAGAAGCACATGAGAAAGAGCACCCACAAGGAAGTATAATTCTATATTCCCTATATTTTCATATGTTCCTTCTTCCCTGACAAACTATAGAGTCAAAACTTCATGTACCCATGCAGGCTGTCAATATTTTTGCTCAAAAACAGTCCTATACATGATAGGAACCTATGTGCATGGTTTTAATACACTCACTTACTGGTACCTACATGCCAACTTCTGTTCTAGGGGATTCTCCACTACAAACAGAGCCTTGATTTTAGTAATATTGGCATAAAGCCTACTTGTAAAGCAAAGAAACTGGAAACAACTCAGATGTCCTTCAAAAATGGATTAAAAACAAAACAAAACAAAACTGTGGTACAGTTACCCAATGGAATACTATTCAGCGTTCAGAAACAAGGAAATCATGAAATCAACCAAATGGATAGAACTACAAAAGCTCATCCTGAGTGAACTAAACCAGATTCAGAAAGTTACACATGGCACATATTCATTATAACTTGATTTTAGCTACATAGCACAGAATAACTATCCTACAACCAACAGACTCAAGGGAATAGGAACATGGACTTTGTTAACTGTTAGGTGAATGTGATAACCACGACACTAAGGAAACACCCTTTTGTTACCTGTGAATGGGATACTTTAACCTAGTGGGGCTGCCATGTCAGGCTCCAGAGCAAGAGGAAGCTCTTACCTCTCATGTTTCTAGTGAAATAAGGGAGGGTTGATATGTGGGTCACCCCTCACCAGATGAGTAGGACAGGCAGGAGAGGGAGTAAAGTGGGAACATAGGACCAGGAAGGGGTAGAGGGAGGAGGCTGTGATTGAGGTTTAGCTTGAATTAATAAATAAATGTATTAAAAACAAAACCAAAAACAAAAAAAGGAAGAAAGGAAAGAAAGAAAAGCATAGCAGGTATTTAGAGAATCAATTAAATTTTGGCACCTCTTATAATGGTTAGTGCTAAATATTCAAACCTCTGATGAAAGCAGAATGTTTACAGTGGGCATACAGCTAACTTTTTCTAAGTAACAGTTCTTAAGGGTGGGGGAAATATTGATCAAGGATGGAACTTTATGTGTACATAGTCTCTAGGACCTCATCTAGATTCTTGGTGATGGTGTAGAATGGGTGGGCAATTTTATTTTACTTTATTTTTGTTGTTTTTTTCTATCTCCTAAATAATATGTAATTTCTCTAGGCCAAGAAATAAATTGAAAGGATTTAGAGGGATTTGCTTATCAGTGCAACACCACGTAGCATTGCATTCTCCTTCTTTTGGGAGGGTACATTGAAGTTTGGTTAATCTTCTGTGGTTCAATACTCCTCTTCTCTCTGTCAGGCTGCTTTGGACAATAGATAGGTTAATCTTCTTTTCACCCAGTCTTTTCTCCATCTTCTCTCCCCACTCCCTTCATCTACCCTTCCATTTTAAACAGATGGAAAAGAAATCTTGAAAGTGGGGAGAAAAAGAAAACACAACACCAAGCCATGCTTTCTTATACCATCTCTGAAGACCTTGATCATAGGACAGAAGACCCCAGTCTTTAGCACAATGTATAGCTCAGCTCTGCTTGGCTTCTCTGCCGTTAATTAAATCTTGAATTTGCAAAGGGATTTCCTCAAAGGCAAATTCATTAGCAGAGGTTATTACAAGTCATGTCATTCTTTATCCCACTCCACTGTGTGCATTATAGAAGAGAAGGGAATTGAAGATGGGAAGAATTTTGAAGGGAGCAGAATTTTCTTGGATTCTTGTATAGTCTGATGTTTTTAATGACAAGGCATAAATAAATATTTATTATAGTAAGTATTCCATATTAATTGTGAAGTTTTAACAAGGCTTTCATAGGATTGCAAGTCATTCATCGAATTTATTTTTTCTAACTCAAGTTCAACAGTTTGTAAACCTCCTAAGGACAAGGATTGAGACTGGCCAATGCCCAGCACACTAGTTGCCATATCACATCACAAGCAATTGATAAATATTTGTGGTGGAAATGAATGACTAATTAAGTAAATGCAAGCATAAACAAAATCACCTATCCAGATCATGTTGTGTTTTAAATTGAGAGCTGTGCATAAAGATTATAGTTTAAACTGAATGTAGTGTCTTTAATCCAGGAATAGTCTCCTTAAAGTTTTCTTATTTGTGCATGAACACAAACCAAGATATGCATCTAGACATAGTTTACTTAGCAATTCATTAGCTTTGGGTGGGCAGAGAAAAGAGAGGAAGTGATGCATTGAAAAGCTCTCAGCATGGCACAGAGAGTGAAAATTAATAGTACATCACTACTTGGACATTTAGAGGAAAGAGGCAAGGGTTACTGGAGGCAGCTTCCTCACCAGTCGGTGACATTATCTCTTTAGCACCTTCATTTATGCCTACCTCATGCTATGTCTCTCATGCTTCATATTTGAGTATGACAAGCTAAAATTATTTATGTTTCATTTTATCATAAAAGTGTCAGCCTCCTCTATTGAGGATGATTACACAGAGCATGCTCAATCAGAATATAATGAAAACCAGGTGGTACATTCATCCATCCTGTGTTCTGACCTTGTTTCTTTAGTGGGCTTGAATTCACTGAAATGATGGGAGTAGAAGAGAAACAAAAAACTACCAATTCTTAACTTCTAAGCTTCGTCATTTTAAAAAATCTACGATTTAATGTAAAAATCACCTAGGGATGTGTGTATGTGGACATTAATCAAAGTCAAGATTAAGTAACAGCCAAAATTTAGTGAGTAAAATGTTACTGTCTAAACTTACCATGTTCAAACTTTTATAACCTCACTTAATGTCATAAGTTTACCTACAGTCACCAGGCTGTTGGTAACTGAAAAGTAACTTCAGCACCTTTTATTCAAATATACAATGAGTGTTCTTAAGGGAGATTCATGGACTTCCTCCCCTTCTATCCATGAGACATGTCAAGCTCCAGCTCTTATGCTCTGAATAGAAGTATAGAGAGAAAATGCCTAAGCCACAAGATTTTGAAAGAATTTAACTGTTTAGCATGGAGCAGCTGCTAAGATATATGGCTGTTTTCTGTGGGACTTTGGGATATTTATGGGCCGTTCTCTTTTCCCTTTTCACGAGAAGAATAGGGATCATCATTCTTGAGTGTGTTATTTATAATTTCATAAAGCTGTTCTGAGGGAGGACTTATTTTATCCTACACTTAATCTCGGTTAAATAATCACACTTCCAAGGAGCTGGGAGGAGAAAAATGGCTGACCCTAAACGATCAGCCTACTAGCCATGTAAGATAAGAGGCTAAAAGGTTAGAATTTGAAGTCACAGAAGACAGTTTGGCAGTCAAGAGATGGGACATGGTGACACCTCTGTGGATTGTTCTGATTATAACATTGGACACTCTTAGGTATAACAAATAGAAGATGACAATGGAGAATAGTATAAATATGTCCCTATGCTAAGATGGAGCAGAGCCCTGCAGAATAAATAATTACGCATAGATGATTACAGGAACCATAACTCACAGGAGGGAAATGAGAACCAGGGTGTGTGAAACTGAGAGACTTAGAAGGTAAACACATCTATAAATTTACCTGGGCAGAGTTTTGAGCTTTATTCAATCCCAATTTTATTCTAAGGTAACTTTAATAAGCACTGGTAGAAAAAATATGTAAGCGTAATAAAAAAAACCTTTCAGGAAAGGAATAAAGAAAGTACTTGCCATAGACATATTTTATTGAAAGTTATTATAATGTGTATCTTTAGTTTTATGAGACCTAGTACAGAAGTGAATAATTCCAACATGTGGATTAAACATATGAATATATTTTAAAATAGAGTAAAGTAGAGTACCTACAGATTTGCAAATAAATGAAGCTTTCATACTCTGACCCTTAATCAATACTGGTCATTTCACCTGAAATGCCCTTCTTCTCTACTCTCCAACCCCAGATGTGTACTCTTCATTCCTATCCATCCCTTCTTTTCTACTCCCCTTCTGCCTGGGAGATATATCTAGTCTCCTGCTACTTACTCCCCTGGTGACTCATGTTAACTCTTGTCACAACATTTACTTTTCCATGTTGAGTTATCCTGTTTATTTGGTTGTCTCATGTGAGACTGAATTCCCAGAACAGACCAGTCAGCCACTTCATTTCTCACTTGATTCTTCATCACAGTTACAGTGACTCATTAATAGATGTGTGATAAATATCTAAAGTAACAAATAAATGAACTCATCAATGAATGAATGATTGAGTAAATAAATCATCTTGATATAACCATATATAGTATATAGAGAAATAGGTAGTCTGCCATTATCAAAACAGGGTTGTGTGGTTATATACATTTTATTCTTCTTTGGGTTTCATGAACAATATTGGATTTTTAACACATACAGACAGGTTATAAATACATTATACTTAGCCATTGGAAAGTATGGTCAATGACCATAGTATTAGTTTTTTTTTCTGTTGCTCTGATAAAATACCGCAACCAAATCAACTTAAAGAACAAAGAGTTCATTTTTGGCTTACAGTTTCAGAGGATAAGAATACATAAGGGCCAGAAAACCAAGGCATGGTAGCATTAGAAGGAAGCTGGCTGGTCACATTTTATCTCCACTCAGGGAGCAGAGAGAAATCAGGAAGGAAGAACCTGGCTATCAACCTTTAAAGACGGCCACCACTGTTCTTTCTCCATAAGGTTCCACCTCCTGAAGGTTCAATAACCTCTCCCAAACAGTGCCACCAGCTGAGGACCAAGTGCTCAAATACATGAACCTACAGGGAAAACATTTATCTTTTAAATCACCACAGTCACTGTGAGGAAAATATGTGAATGACAAGGAAAGAACCTTGAGGAATAGTCCCAGATAGTTCTGCAAACAGAAGCATCTCTGATTATAGTATTGTTGCCTGAGGGATGTGAATGATGGGTAGAAACAGAGCAGATGTCACCACAAGTGTCAATTCCCTTTATTATTATGATTCCTCAAAAGAGTTTTAATGTGTGTTAATCACTTAATATGAAGCCCAAACAGATAATCACTAAAAGCTTAACAATCACTAAATGCTTAACAGTCTTAGTAGTTCAGATAACCAGTTTCTTCAGTTGGGTTTCCCCATATGTGGAGGAGATAAGACTGCATTTGTTCTCTGTCTAGAATCAGACTTGCCTTTACTTAAGAAAGTTTTCTCCATTAACCGTCTCTGAATTCAGGCACTATTCATAGGAGTTAGATGCTGGTAACACAAAGCTATCTTGCATAGGAGGAAAAGTATTGTCATGCATATTCATATAGAAGATGAACAGAAAATGAGTAAGTAGTACTTGGGAAAACAAGATGATAGGAAACTAGGTATACTAGGGTGAGGGACTGAATTTGGGAGAGAACTGGGTACAGGTGGCTTGAGATCACCCAAAGTGCAGGGAAGAGAATCTCATGTAATAAGGACACTGAAGAACAGTGAGAGGGGAAAAAGGAAATTCACTTGCAACACTGGAGCTTCTGTTTTTTATTCTGGAAAAGAATTTTCAGCATTTCATTTGACTAATATTTTCTCATCGTATTTTTCACATCATAAAAATTAAGTTATCTGGCCCATTAAAATGTTTTAGTAGTTAAAGATATTTGCTACCTAGTCTGAGAACCTGAGTTCTCTGCTTGAGACACACAAAATGGAAGGACAGAATTGACTCCAACAAGTTTTTCAATAATCTACACACCACCACCTCCACCACCGATAACAACAACAAACAAACAACACAACCACCATATAAAATAAATTGTTTTTTAATCAAGTTATCTGTCTTAGAATTAAGGTACAACTCCACTATTATTGGGTGAATGCACATTTTTTCATATCATATTGGAGTTACATATTGTTTTTTTTCTTCCTTTTTATGTTTATTTATTACTTCAATTTGCATCTCCATCACAGTCCCCTTCCTTCACCCCTCCCAAGCCCACCCTCCCACACTATCCCCCTTCTCCCACCTTTCCTACTCCTCTGGTGTGGAGTGTCCTACATATCAGACCCCTCAGTTCAGCAGTCATATGAGGGCCAAGAGCTTCCTCTTGCACTGGGGGCTTACATGGCAGCTCCACTAGGGCAAAGGGAACCAAAAATTTTCTCAATGAACTGTTTAAATAGTTTCTGGTTCTGTGTTCTAGACTGAATTTAATGAATTTTCATTAACTCTTTAGATTTCTACTCAATACTAGGGATCAAAACCACACACAGTGCTTGCTTTCTGTTCTGTATAGTCATGTTACTATTTTCAAATTAATATATATATTGAATGTATTTTCAACTTCCTCGTGACCCTATGAAGTTTCTCAGAAGTTTTTTCTTCTGATTACCAATCTTCAATCAAACATTAATACCAGTAATATACTGCATATTTATTTATGCAATGTTTGTCTTTTGGAGAATCACAAACCATTGTTCCCCAGCCCACATCATTCTTCATCTGAACTGGAGGAGTTATTGTCCTAGACAGCACATGCTTCAAAATATTAAATAATGGGGCTGGAATACAACTTAGAGGTTAAAATGGTTATGGTTAAGATTGGTTCCCTGTACCCACCTTGGGTGACCCAGAACCATCTATAACTTCAGTTCCAGGGGATCTAACACTTTATTATGGATTCCACTGGCACTTAAAGATGTACATTCCCAAATACCAACTTCACAGAGGCATACACAAAAAGTACATAATCAGAAGTAAAATAAATCTTTAAAAAAGAATAATAAAATACCAATTTATGATTATGAACCTTCCAAAATGATGTTAGCTTCAGCTAATTGTTTTCCTGTCTATACAGTTTTCATGTATTCTCTCATCACCCTCCTTCCTTGAATAGTGGGAAGTAGACTTGCCTTAGGTGCCCTTAGAGGAACACACATTAAGGGAATATAATTTCTCTGGCACAAAGTATAGTTCCCCATGATACAGCTGGCAGCACAGTACAATTCACTAGTGCATAATTGCAGAGAAAGCCATTTTCAGCTTGTTTATTTTCTAACCTTAGATGGAACGGAGACAAAGTATGTTCCTTTCAGACATAGAAGAAAGATCCATAGTGTGGCTTATGGCCCCTGACCTACAGTGGAGAAAGTAAAATCAATTACCTGATTTTTTTTCATTTCTTGTCCTCCACTTGATATGTGTATTTAAAAAGAGGGTGTCCACTGGAACACTAACCATTTGAATTGTCATCTGTGTTTGTCTGTTATGAGTGATGTAACAAAGTACCCTAGACTGTGTGGTTCAAACAATAGAATTGTATTTCCTCAAAATTCTGAAGCCATGAATTGTATTTCCATTGGTGAAGCCATGGTTTCAGCAAAGTCAGCTTATCTTGTGGGCTCTTTCCCTGACTTGTAGATGCCCTTCTCTATTCTGCATTTCTATGTAGACTCCTCCTTCTGTGTCTGTGTGTCTCAATTTCCTCTTTATAGAGAGACACCAATCCTACTGTATTCAGGTACATCCTAATGATTTCATTTGGACTGAGTGGAAGAATCTCATGAAGGCCCAATTTCCAAATGAAATCCTGTTCTGAGTTATTGGGGATCATAATTAAACTTGTAATATCTAATTTTATTGTGAGCCTAACCTTGGACAGCTGAGCTATCTCTCCAGCCCTCAACCTACCGTATCTATAAGACATAGTGTAGAAAGGGTTGTTAAGTGCCACAGACATAGTAGTAATGCATCTTGTAAATCACCACTTTGTTTCTTACTAGCTGTGTGTCTCTCAGCAAGTCAACTAATCTCTCTGACTTCTAGTCTTTTTTAACCCAACACCCATCTCAATGGATAGTTTGAGTAGTATAAGAATGCATAAACATCAGCCATCGCAACTAACTTACAATGTTTGTTCAAAAGACAAAAGAAGACATTGCTTCATTACTTTTTTTCTTCCTGAATATGAATCTAGACTTCGATAGGCTGGGAATAATGAAATCAGCAACTCAGTTAATGTTACTGACATTAAGAAAAGCAATGAGAATTTATTTAAAAACCTACAATCCATTGGGTATTTTTATACATAATGACAAAAATGTGTTTGGGGTTCAGTGTGTGTAAGGCATCTAAATATTCCTTCATCATTCTTTCACTAGTATCTGTCGTACTTTCAGTTTTTCTTATGCATATTACTCATTCTCACCTACTATCGGGAAGTGCCGATTTGACTGCCAG
>CAJQZJ010000909.1:38776-52689 GCA_907164525.1 Lophiomys imhausi | reverse complement strand
CGTTCTGCAGTGTTCATTAATTATACTGCCTATAGATTCACAGCCCCCCAACAGTGCACAAGAGACCATGTGCCATATGTACTGAATCCCTCTCAGAGCACAGTGCCTGTAGTGGTGGCTGGGTGCTTCCAGTGCCAATCCTTTGCAACTCCTTCCCTTTTGATTCCTCATCCAGAAATCAGAGTGGACAGCACTGTGTGATTTTTCTGAAGTGGAAAAAGCTTGAGTCTCTGTAGCTAATTGATGATAACCTTAGCTTTACAGGAGACCCATACAGCCAATCCTGACTGGAGAAGAAAAGTCAGTAATGATGGGAGGGGGCAATTAAAAAGATTTAATGTGTTTGTGTATTAGTGTCCTTACCTTCCTCCATTTTCTCTCTTCCCCTCTGCTCCTCCATGTTCTGTTAACTTCAATAGCCAACATCAGATGACCTTGTTTCATCTGCTGAATGTTCAAGTGATGACGAAGACTTTGTCGAATGTGAACCAAGTACAGGTAGGTCAGGTCAGTCTTGTTTTGCTTGCTTCTTTTTTGATTTGCAATAACCTCAATACATACATATATGTGATTATACATGTGCTTTATATATATTGTAGTGTGTTAATGTATGTGTATTTCCTATATCTATATATGTATCTACATGCATATATAAATACTAGTTTACCAACAAAAGCATCAAATCCCATGGAAAGAGCAATGAAAGCTTAGGGAAATCTAAGTCTCTGATACCTAAAGAAAAATTCACAATTATGCACCCCAACTTTGGACAATCGGGTGCCTAGATTACAAAACTGGAATCTCTGCTGGACATGTTCAGTTGCCAATGGCAACTGTGAGATTGACAGGGGAAAAGAGCATGCAAAACCTCCATTTGAATGGCAATTTTTGTTTTTAAGTCATAAACCTAGGATGTAAGCAAGCAAGCAAGCAAGCAAACAAACAAACAAAAATGTGGTGGGTATCACAAGAGTCTCAAGACATGCTCTAACCATAAGTGGCATAAATAAATAAGTAACCTAACTTATTTTCCATGGGATTTCAACAACAGTTAACATGGTATTACATTTGTACTAATTTTGTTCATTATATGTCTAGAGAACTTGTGAAGTGATATAGTATAAGAAATACAAAATTAGTACCAAACCATGCCATGTCAACATCTGTGATGCTTCAAAATGTATCGACTGCTGAAGATAAGCTGATTTGGCATTGGAAATCTCAGTGTGTTCCTCATTTAGACCCAGATACATTTTGATATTTTCTGGTATTCCTTTATAGTGAAGCTATATTTGATATAATGTCCAGCAGATAACTGCTGTCCCTGATTCTCTACTCTCAACTTTCCTAAGTTGTCTGTTTTTAGATTTACTATGCTAAACATTTATATGTTTATAATAGAGAACAGATATCATCGAATTTCTGTGTATGTTTAATGAAAGTAAAAGCCTCGTCTCATCCCTACAAAGGCTAAAAGAATTGGATAAATTTTCCACTAGATAATTTGGGTTACTTTATCTTTTTTTGATATTTTTTAAAAGGCAAGCCACTGTTTGTTTTCTCTTTGTAGCTGTAGATAAAATTATGCTTCATGAGAAAACAATATATCAAAACTTTAAAACTTCATTTTCTTACCTCAAAATGATTTAGAACAATCCATATTTTGGTAAATGCTGACTGCTTGGTTTCTTGCAAGTGGCTCTGGATTCCGGAAGTTCTGTGGGCTTTTGACATTAGTATCTGAAAGGTACATACCCATCATTTGACCTTACCACCCTAGGGGATGATTTGTTTCTTAGGGAGCTTAGCTCTATGAAAGGAAGGATAATATGGCCATATTCATCAGATTTCTTCAAGAGATTTGAGAATATACTTGAGTGCAAGTTTTTATTTAAAAAATGATTCTCTTTATTTCAGGTACTTACTGGGTATTTCCAAACACTTAGGCACAACATGACGCATCACTATATATAGTCCCTTCTGTTCAAATATTTTTCCTAAGTGAGTTGTCATAAACTAGAGCAGTACATTTTGCTACATAAACCAATTCTCTAATCTAATGCAATTCCATGAATTTGTTTGAGGGCACCTGTGTACTTTTGGGATGTGTTAGATGCTCAGAACTCAACATATGGAATATATACAACAAACGGTGTTTTCTGAGGACTGATTTAAGAAGGCTAGAGTTTAATTAGGATTGTCTGATTATCCTCATTCTGTTTCTTTCAATTTCTTAATAGTGATAAAGTGTATATAGAGTAACATTTTTCAAATTTCTCCACTATAACTCATTGAAACAAAAAACAATCATTTTGAATTATTTTGCCATCTTTCCCTTAATTTTGAACTCCACACATCTCCTCATATAAGATAAAGGACACTTCACATCTCAGAACCATGAGGCCCAGAGATCCTGAGACTAAGAGCAGTTATTGCCTTTTGATGTTGAAATTGTACATCCTGAGTTGAATGGCCCCAAACTACATTTATTTGCTTTTTAGTGATCATACATATATTTTATTTGATTCAAATCCAGAGGATGCAAACCCAATGTCAACATTTTTTGAATAGTATAAGGAAGTGATGATTATATGCAATTTTAAAATTATTGTGATCTTCAAGAGAACACAGCAAAGATAAATTAATAAAGTTGGTATAGAGTTCTGCCTTTGTAAGAGCTAATATAAAGTGCTTAGTAAAAACTACTATTGAACCTCTTTGTCTGGAATAATGTAACTCACCATGTTTGAAGAATAATTTTTTTTAATTTTATTTTTTACTTAAAATGCTGCTGGTGAGTAGCTTAGGTATAGAGAAAATTATGTCAGAGGCATATTTCCTATGAGAAGAAAATAGACGTGCCTACTGAAGCAGTGGAAGAATAGGATCACTCTGGAGATATAATTCACAATGATGGGGTCTCCAGATGCCAAAGCTTCTTGCACATAACCTAACAATGAGCTCTGTAGACCTCTCACTCTCCAAAGACAATGGAATTGCAATCATAGAGACTACCAGTTTCTAGGGCTGGAATTGAACTGCTAAGGAAGAATTCATCCACTGCCTGTGCAGAAATGAATAATGATGACATTCACATCATATCACTTGTAAATCTGTGTGGACACTAAGATAGATGAAAACTCAGTTTTGAACACACTAGTCTACTGCTTCAGCTTCTCAAATTTTACTCTCTTTCCAGCCTGAAGCTTGATAGAACTACACTACATTTGAGTAGTCACCCAGTGCTTGCTCTCTCATTCTTAAGAATTCCTTCTCTTCTCATTCTTTATTAACAGGGTTATTTTTTCCTACCTCCTTTATTGCAGAGGATCCTTTCTGTAATGATTATTCTATGATTCCTTTAGATGCATTTGAGACTCTCACATTTCATACATCTGTGCAGTTTAACATATAATTCACCAACAAGATTTCATGGAGGCATCAAATTTTAAACAAAGTGATTTTTCTAACTAGAAAGGAATTTTTATGTTTCCAGTTTGAAGTGAGATGTAAACAATTGTTTTCACAACCTGAACCTATCTTGCCATTTGGTCATCATAACTAGGTATAGTTTAGTCATAACTAGGTATAGTTTAGTCATCATAACTAGGTATAGTTTAGTCATCATAACTAGGAATAGTTTAGTCATCATAACTAGGTATAGTTTAGTCACACACTGTTTAAAGGAAACTTAAATATTTTTGGAGCTAGGTTGATAGTAATATAAAATTTTAAATACAGTGGAAATATAGTTTTTCTTAAAAGTATATAAATGAATAAAAAATACCCTAATCCACGAGAAAAGGAAACATAAAATGAAAATCACATTAAAGTTTATTAAATAGCTTAGGTTCACATCCAATATATGTAATAATCTCAAATTAAAGCTGGAGAATACTTTTCCTAGTTATATCTTTACCTCTCCTTAAACAGTTATAAACAAACCATGTTTATTTTTTTATTTCATGATTTTGAAAAATAAACATTAGCATAGCAAAATTACACTTTAAAAGATTTATTTCTATTTCCCCTGTCAATGCACTCTCCCAATCCCCTAGCTTGAGAATTAAGTCCCTTTATGAGCCATGTTATGGCTGCATTTTTCAGAATATCTTCTATATACTCACAACTGAGTATTAGAAAACAAAAATCATGTTAGAGTGATGTAAATTAAAAGTTACAGAAAACTTTTGAGAAACTGTTGTCTGTCTAAATTTGAGATTCAGGATTTTAACTCCTACATTGCAAATGCTGATATATTGTCTGCAAAGGTCTGTATTTATTTAATATTTCTGACTGCTATTTGCACACAAATCTTGTCCTTCAGAACTGCAGTTGTATTGACGGAAGGTGCATGGGGTTCAAATCACCACTAGGAGGCAGGAGTCCATGCATTATGCAAGTCCAAAAGCAATTAGGGTCTTTAAGAAATTGATATTTGTAATAAAAACAAGGGCATGGATTCTGAATTTCAGAGAATTTCATAAAATTGGCTTTCTACTTCTTGCCTCTCCCTCTTCACTGTTGCTACTCTTACTAACAGCCATGACATCAAAATAAAGATATATGTGGGTTAGCTTTTTGCCATTAGATATAACCAACATCCTAGATTTTATATAATATTAATATTGTCAAAGTATTGGTGACCAGGTTGATAGGCAGATGCCAAATGAAGTGAACTACCTGTGACTCTAGAGGAATGAGTATGACATAATTCAGTGACCATATTGATTCTTCAGCCATTATCAAGAGATTTGATTTTCTGGTTGTCAATTAATTAATTTTTTCACGTTTGCTTTTGTTAAACAACCTCTGATCAGCTCTCAAGTACCACTTCCACCAGACATCAGGAAGTTGAGAAAAGACATCCACCCATCAATCAAGCAATTTGTCACAAACTCCTATCCAAAGGCCTAGACTGAGAAGAAGGTTGAAACAGATCACAATGATAGGTGATCATAAAATTGTTATTCTTGAAGTGGTTCTCAGCTATATCATTGCTACTCAGATCTAACGTCCATGTGTTTATATTTGGTGGCCCAGTATCCTCATCTTCCTTTCAGTACTACTCAGTAAGACTCAAACCACATTAAATGAAATTGAAACTTAGCAAACACCCAAGGCCTACTGTAATTATACTTTCTGGCTGGAAACAGGCTCTGAATCATATCCAGTTTGAGATACCTCCATGACATATTATTATAAGAAAATCTAACACTGAGTTGTTGCAAGCTCTAAAAATTATTAGAGATTTAATTTGCTGAAACATAATAGAAAATACACCTGGTAGGTTAAGACCATAATTTCCTAAATAAAGTGTGAAAAACTATAGAGTTCAGACCCTGCAGATGATAAAAACATAAATGTGTTAGTCATTGGGCTTCGAGTGTGTTAGCTATAATCTTTTTGTTTATAAATATATATTTTACCATTACGTTTGTGAGTTTGAAGAGTTAGTAACATACATTTTATTACCAAGAAGTGAATTTTTAATTATTTATTAATTTAACTTTAGAAAGGCATTTATATAAAAAGAGACATGATTGTTTAGTGAAATTATTATTAAATTTCACTAGTCTACTTACCATTTTGCAAGTAGAATAGTAAATGCCTAGATTAAATACCACGGCTATATTTGAATATCAGTATTCCACTTCAAAAAACTTTGAGTAATGAGAAAATGGAAATTATCTGAGATAAATGTTATAGCTATAAAAAGAAGAATGTAAACATATGCAAATTTCCTTAACTTAGTTAATCATTTCAGCTATGGACATAATCATTTGTGTATATTTGATTTACAACACACATCCAATATATGCAAAAGTTGTCACATATTTATGTTCAGGTTCAATCCTGTTCAATTTTAAGTTACTGTCCTTGACAATCAATAAATGAATGGAGTGTGTTCAGAGGATGTTCCTTATCTAATTCTCTCATTTTTATCTTCATTAATACTCTGAGTAAGATATCACTTTTTATAACTCAAATACATTCCAACAGGAATTAGTTTCTGAGCCTTTTTAAAAACTTTTAGCCCTAGTAGAATGATTTCAAACTTGAAGAATGCAATTTAAAGAAAGGTATAGGAATTGATTAATGAATTTCAGGTAAGCAATATCTCTTGGATAAAACATGTCAAATATATCATCTCTCTCTATTGACTGATATTATGGATTCCATCACATAAGTACATTTAATAACAAAAATTATAAAATAAAAATATTTGTGTATTTAGCTCTATTACCCAAGAATTTGGGGGAGGTTGAAGAACTCAAAGGAATCATAAAATCAGTTGCGTGTATGCCCTTCCATTTAAAGGTTGCCAAATCACTTGGTTGAATAACATTTTTGTGAGCCTCTATGTGTAGGCCCTAGAGGGGGTACTGAGAAAACAAAGCTGACACCATATATCACCCGGGAGCTTGCAGTCTATTAGTAAAGGCAAGTGTGGAAACAAGGTGACTAATAAGAAACAAAGAATCAAAGTCAAGAAACAATGGGGCACTGAGTAGAAATGCTGAGGATTTTACCCACATTCTTGGGTGAATTTTCTGACACAATGAGCTGTGTACCCCTGTCCAGCTGTGATTGAATTCACTCCAGGGAGCATATGTGTCCCTTAGCTTAGAGACACAGAGCTTGTCATTAATTGTGACCTAGACAAAAGTCAGTACTGCTCAGTGCTAAACTTTAATTTGAAGTATATTTATGCAAGACCATCTAGAATCAGGATATCCAAAGGTCAAGGGATAGGTGTCAATGGTAAAGAGACAATTTCATGCCCAAATCAAGAACTTCCTGACTTCAAATGCCAATGCAAGTGGAAGCTAAGGAAAGAGCTTGCTGGAAACATTAAGCAAATCCTCTTTCAGATGCATACATAATAAAGAGGGGTTGGGTTTTAAAGGAAAAGTTTTGTGGGCTTCCTTTCATTCAGTTTTTGTTCTGTATTCTATTCCTCCCATAGCCCTAAGTACATGCACTGTGTGCATACATAAATGCAGTGTGCTTATACCAAAGTGCTTGTTATTTTGTATATATGTAGACATAGTCTAAATGACTAATGTAAGTGGATATTAACAATCCCTGCCATCAGTCGTGTGGTTACACAGAAATTCACACCATCACTCTAAGCAG
Organism: Lophiomys imhausi; assembly: GCA_907164525.1. Lineage (NCBI taxonomy): Eukaryota > Metazoa > Chordata > Mammalia > Rodentia > Muridae > Lophiomys > Lophiomys imhausi. The sequence goes on along the minus strand of CAJQZJ010000909.1, from coordinate 45,549 downwards.
CATCAGTCAACATAGACATGCATGAGACTGTTTTAACATGGTAAACCAAGCATGTTAATTTTTATTTAGGTTTTGTTTTCTTCATCGTTATTATAATGATAATTCCATAATTCAGTTATCCTTGGGAAAGGTGGAAAGAAAAATGTTATGCAGATATATCTATCCATATATGCACATCCCTGTGTATATATATAAATAGATATGTATCTTGTATATTTCCAAAAACATTTTCTGTTGTTTCACCTCATCTTGTGCCGCATGAATTTTTGGTGGTTCAATTTATTTTGTTTAATTCATATTTAGCATTTTGACCATTATGGCTATTTTTAACTCATTGCTATACTTTTATGAGTAATTATAATCATTACTTTTAAATATTGAGAAATATTTAGATATAAAAATAAAAAAGGCAACAAAATCTTTTCTTGCCATCCTTGTGTTGACTAGTCCCTTCCCTTCACCACATACCTTCAGTATTTTTGTGAAAAAAAAAAGCAAATCTCAATAAAATCCAAGAAAGTTGTGTACCAAAGAATGAAATACTATGTTTCCCCCTCTCTTTCTATTTATATTTCCCTTTTGATTTCCTTCCTTTCCCCCTTTTTAAAAAAATTTCTCCCCATATCTGCACAGACCACTTGCCTTCACTCTCCCCATTAGTGACGTTGTACATAACTAAAAAGATATACAAAGGATCCAGAGATGAACAATAAAAAGAAAGACTTGCAGAAATTATAAATAAAAACATACTCCTCCCTCACCAATTTCAGATGGCATAAAAAGAATTTTATTGCAGATACAGGATATGTGTTTTATCTTTTATTTCTGGACAATCCTACAATCATTGTGTGGCATGCTGGGACAGTACTTAGCTAACCATGGCTTCCATCACCAGCGCATGAGCTGTTATGACGCCATCTTGTGTTTCATCCAACTATCACATCCCAGCTAACCCAGCAAGTTCCCTAAATTATGGGGATCTCTTTCCTTTGCAGTTATAATGTCATGGGTTCTCACTTTTATGTTTATTTTTATTGGGCCCCTGCAGCCTCCAGAGCTGCACTGCCATCATCTCTGTATGATTTTGTTCTGGTATCTTCTTTCCTTGGCATAGCAGTCAAGCATGTGTCTTTTGTCTAGCCATCTTGTCTACGAGTCTACTGTCATGGTGTCGTTCTGTGATTCTGTTCTCTGTTTGTAATATGTGGTTTGAAATCCTCTGCCTTTATTTCGCACTCCCCTGTTCTCTGTATTGCTAACCTCACCCCCAGGGAACTTCACAAAGAAGCAAAACAAATTTCCATTTCAGTTGTATGGCTGCTAACAATGGTTTGCACGTGGAAGTCATAATTTACTCTTTTTCTTGGACTTACAAGGGCAAACTTACAGTGGGAAACTACTATGAATGTTGAAACAAGAAGAAACCCTTGTTGATTTCTTTGAGGTGACTAAATTGGCTTATTGTTTAAGGGATTTGAAGGAAGTGCTAATTTCCAAAGAGTCTTTTCATAGGTCATCAGCCTTCTAGTTAGAACCTTTTCTTCAGAGACACAAAAAGAGAAGACTGTTTTGAAGGACGCTAGGAGAGAACACCCTCATTTCTGCTGCACAAAGCAGTCACTGCCTGCCCCTAACATGGTGAGGTATTGGTGGAAATCTACATTTATTCTATTCTAAAAACAAGATTGTGCTTACATACTTTATCATAAATTATAAACATATTGAGCAAGATATTTACAGAGGAGGGAATCTAAGCTCTTTTGACTTTCTGGTTCCACCCATGTATATAGAGAGGTAAGATCATCTCTTGCTCTTTCTAAGCCAAACTATATATATATTTTTGTCTTGTTTTATTTTTTAATTCACGGAAGCATCAAAGAGCCAACAGTTTTACTTAGGCCTGGGTCCTTTTTTTTATCCTTTCAAAGAACATGGCATGTACAATAACTCCATTCTGAAGACAGTCTAAATTCCTTAAGACAGATGTGGAAGAAAGTGCTCTGTACACTGTACAGTGGTTGGACTACACTCTGGTTTTCCAGTCAACTTGATGTATCACTTGGAAAGATTTATATGTTTAATATGCACAGTATGAAAATGGCATTATGTGAACACGTAATTTCTTTTCCCTTAAGGATCGAGTGGAAGAATTATGATATTAGTATAAAATGGGTGGTAGCTGTTGGGTTAGGAAACAACATTGTCATATGATGAAAAGACTAGCTTGGGTCTGAAGAAGAAAAAGGTAGTGAAGCCATTGGTTTATCACGAGATGTTGCAGACAGGTTAGGAAAACTGATTATTTTTCTAAGTTAGGCTGAAAAAGGAAAAGCAAGATGAATAGGCTTGGAGAAGCTAAACAGAAGCTGCTGATGAAAGATGAGAGGGAGTCAGAGAAGGAGGAAATTAGAGGGAGGGAAAGGTAAAAGTAGGGAAGAAGGAAACAGGGAAAGAGGGAGGGAGGAAGGGAGAGAGAGACAGAGATAGAGAGTGGTGGAAGAGTATTGGTTATAAGCCAATTGCAACAGTTTGCTGTAAATATCTTAAAATTGGGGGCAGCAAACTGTGTAGATATAGGTTCTTGCCACCGAGACTGACTACCTTAGTTCAATCCCTGGACCTACATGGTAAGGAGAGAACCAATTCCTCTAATATGATGCTCATATACGGTGGCATTTACACAGCCACACACACATACACACAGAATAAATAAAGAACCAATGCACTTGGCACACACCCTCCCTCAGAGCCCAAATATAGTGCTTCCAGGTTTATGTTGTGTATCATATATCCACAATGGCTGATTTCAAGCAACCAGCCTTAAACTCAGATTTAGGTCATGTTGCCTATTAACATACTATGTCATTTTTAAAAATCATACAAAAAAAGGCAGAGATCAGTAGCTTCCCGAAAACTGACAATAGTAAAATATAGTAAGATAGTTGAGAAATGCTCAGTTTTAATTTTTATTGCCTTTGTTTCAGTATCATATTTGTAAATTTGTATATATTAATTTCAAAGAATGGCCATAATTTAATAACAGTCTTTCAAAATCCTTAAAAATGGACCAGCCAGGCTCGTAAGCTGGCTCTAGAATAACACTGGCCCACACGTGAATGTTTGGCTGAGTATATGACTTATCCCTCATTTCAACTTAACCATTTTAACAGAAATTATTGTGACCACATCATACTTGAGAAAATCAGAGTTAGATGTTTTTGCTTGCCAAGGTCACATACCTGCACTTAAGTGGCAGGTCTAGGACTCTAACCAATATCTGCTTGAAAACTGGATAACAGTACACACATAACATAATAAAATTAAGAATTATTGTGTGATGATGTGTATGGCTCAGCATGAGTACAGCTTCCATGTTGCCCCAAGGAAGTACTTTCTTTATCAGTGTATATGGAAAAGAAGATTAAGTACACTGTGATGTTAATAATGGTAAAATGAAGGTGGTAAAACAAAGCTGCTTCTTGTATCTTAAATTAAAATGCCGAATAACAAACTGAAAAAATAAATTATATTCATATCTTCATGAGGATTTCTGCCTTGACTAATGTTGGCTTCTCAAAAGTGAGTTGCAAGGACTGGGGGCATGGCTCAGCCAATAAAATGCCTGTCTTCTAAGCACAAGAACATAAGTAATCCCCAGAGCTTATGCACAAAGAAGAAATCTGATCAAGGTGGTGATGCTGGGGCGTTAGGGACAGGCTGATCCCAGGGAATTACTAGTCTGCCAGGCTAGACTAGTAAGCAAGCCCTAGACCTATCAGAAACCCTGCATCAAAAAATAAAAAAATAAGCATTAGATACTATCTACTAGGTAGAGTGACACCAAAGGCTGTTCCCTGGCCTCCATGTGTGCAGGTTCACATTTGAGCATGCACAAACACAAACGTGGGTTGACCAGTACTCCTCCTCTCATGATGCTGATGATAGATAGGATATTTCTTAGGCTTTCAAATTCTATTTCTTCTACTGTGGAAGTCTGTAGGAGATACTGTTTTTTGCACATAATCATAATATACAATGTGATTCCATTACTCAGTTGTTAAGTTTTTGTAGCTTTTAAAGTGTAATGAATTTCATTTAGTTACAGCTGTTAGTGCATGCTAATTAACCAGCTGAGCCATGAAATATGTCAGTGCCCTTTGCTTCCACACTTTCTTATAGACTAAACTAGTGTATTAAAATTTAAAACAGTAGAAGGATCATTGTGTTGCAGAAAATGTCTGCAACTTACAAGAAAGATCATTTTATGGTTAGATAGTTAGGCTTTGCTGTGGGAAAAAAGTGTGAGCGATCTGGAAATTAAAAAAGGAAAGCATTGAACCTTATTAATTCTCCTAATTTGACAAGCTAGATTTTCTGATTGGGTTTCTGAAAGTACAAAATGTTTCCTTAATTCGATATGAGATTTAATTGCCCTGTGGTCACCTTTCAGTGATAGCCAAGAAAGGTCCCTTGAATGGGTGTCAAGGCCTCCCTGTTCAAATGTGCTACTCTTACACTTTTGATCCTTTACTCAATGAGTTATTCACTTATACTTACTGTCATCAGATAGTTTAGTACAATCTTTCTTTTAAATACTTTATTTTTTTTCTTCAAGTTACATCTCAGTCACAAACCCTTCCCTATTCCCCCTTCCTATCCTGCCCTTCCACCCTCTTCCCCCCAGCAGTTTCCCCTTTCAGTCCAACAGATGATTCCTTCGCTTATAACAGTAAATACTATACAAAACAACAGATATAAATATGCCACATTTATGAGAGTTAAATGGCCCAGTATACCTTCCCAATGTCCAGTTTATACATATTTGGCCCCTGACTTTAACATTCTACTATCTAACCATCTCCATGAGTTTAAAGGTCTATATCTGACTCAACATTCATACTAACTTGCAACACACTTTTAGGAGTATCTTCTTAGATCTATAACACCCTCTTGATTCCTAAACAACTCAAAATTTAACTATGAGACTCTAGCTGTCTATTCTTCAACCACCTCAGAGACCTGAGAGGGATAAATACATCTGCTTATATAGGAAGTGCAGGGCCTGCAGCTTCCAAAACTAAGAAATGACATATCAGTGACTGCCTGGACAGTTCCCATTTTCTCTCCATACATTCCTGCATCAGTCTTCAGCCTTTGGGTCCTGTTTCTCTGACAGACCTTTGTTGTAGAGCAGGGATTATGAAGGACTTACCTACCCTGTCTTGGCAGAGCTAGGCTGTCGACTTCCCTGCTACCAAGTTTTGTCCTTTTTGGACAGCAGTCTGTCTGCAGTTGGAGCAAGGGGTTTTTTTCATGCCAAGAGATAGGCTTGCCACTAATTCAACCATCTCACACTGGAGATTCTTCGATGCTTATCTTCTACTTGGAGTAGAATAGGGGGTGCTGTCAGGAGCTGATATGTCTCGATATCAAAAAAAAAGAAAATCTTAATTTAAGATAACATCTTTGAATGCCATATTCTGCAGATCTCTTGGGGTTTTTGAAGATGCCCTATCCATCTCTTGTATTTAGATAAGCAAATGTTGCTTGTCTCTTAACAACTTGATTACTGAGTAGTTTAGAGAATATCTGTGATAGACTGTCATAGTAGCTAACAAAGTGACATGTTTGCATGACTAGGAGTTTGTATGTATATTTGGCTAAAGTGGTATTGACCATTGTTTATTGTGCAAAAATAAGATTGTATTGGATTACATCGGTATTGATCTTTGTATATTGATACAAAATTAAGATTATAGTTGGCCACAATGGTATTGACCTTGTATATGGACATAATATTAAGATTGTATTGGGCTACATAGGCATTGATCTTTGTATATTGATACATAATTAAGAGTATATTTAACCACAATTGAATAGATCTTTGTATATTGATACAAAATTAAAGGTAACGCTTCCTAATGGTATCATACCTAGAGATAGTTAAAAATAAAACGTGAAGCTCTGGCCTCTTGATACCAACCATCTAAAACTGTCTAGGATAGTTAAGTAAAACAAACTCCTAGTTTAGTACAATCTTAAGTAATGTATATTTTAAATTCTGTAGTCCCAGCAGCAGTTTCATGAAGATACATGATTATTATCATCTCCATTTGGTCAAAGTAAGGGCTAATCAAACTGAACAAATGGTCAAGGTCACATAGTAAGTAGAAAAATCAGAAATTAAACCATAGCAAATATCTCTAGAACGTACACTCTGGGCACGGCACAGTGCTGCCTTATATGCATTAAAGTAGCTATCTGCCTCCCAGAGAACATTGAAAATCAGGTATTAAATGTATTACATCATGGGAAAATAAGTGGCTAATGGGTGAATTACAATGCACCATTGCGCAGTTATGTCATTATTCAGTTATGATTTATTTTCAAATAAAAATTGTTAAAATATGCTGCAGAGGGAGGGGGCTGGATAAGTGGCTTAGTCAGTAAAGTGTCTGTGGCAAACATGAGGACCTGAGTTCCAATCCCAGCTATGTCAGCTATGTACCTAAAATTCTACAAGCAGCCACATGTTCCTATAACCCCGATGCTAAAGAGACAGAAACAAAGGGATTTTAGGGCTTCCTCCCTTGTCAGTTAAGCCAGATAAGTGAACTTCAAGGACAATAAGAGACTCCCATCTCAAAAACTAATGTGAGAAGTATTCAAGGAAGACACCAGAAGTTGACTTCTGGCCTCCATGTACACACATTCACACACACACACACGTACACACACACACACACACACACACACACACACACACACACACA
>CAJQZJ010000909.1:12429-38766 GCA_907164525.1 Lophiomys imhausi | reverse complement strand
ACACACACACACACACACACACACACACACACACACACACACATCTCCTGGCGTCTATGAAGTAACACTATTCAGTTATCAGAGAATAATACTAAGACTTATGTGACAGTCACTCCTGTGATGCTACATGATAAACTGTACCCTGGAGTTTTTATCTCATTACCCATTTTTCAGTCTTGCTGAAAAACATCTGAGCAGATAGCACCCAGATCTGACTGATAGGAACTATCTATGAAGAATGGCTCTTATTGAAAAGTTTAGTAAGCAAATATATATATATATATATATATATATATATATAGAGAGAGAGAGAGAGAGAGAGAGAGCGCAAATATTTTGTATATATAATTTCACAAATAATTATGCCCCTTAGACTGTTTTGGGTGATACAATTAAGAGAAGAAATGCTGTGCATGTATCTGAGAGGCTGTAGTGTTTACCTTAAAACCTTTCTGATACAAGCACTCTGAATATCTCTAAAATCAGGCCGTTCATGTCTCCTTTCTTTGTTGCTTATCTCATTGGTTTACATCTCTGTGACTGTAAAAAGAGAAGATGAAAACAAACCAAACTTACTGAGGCCTATGCATTTTCCATGTAAGCAAAGAATTTTAAAAGGAATTACGGAGTGCTAAAGAAAGTACGCATCCTTTTAAAGCTGTGGTTTCCTTAGGTCAGAATCTCCTTTCAGGGAAATACGGTCTGCATGGCTTTTGGGGTTCTAATTACAAGTTGTGTCAGCCCTGGTGTACCCTGAAGTCAATCCTAACATCAGATCCTAAAAGGGGAACTCTGTCCAGGTGAAGTGCTTGAGTAATCTCTGCCCTAGAATTGTGTCTCTATCTTCATGCTAAAGCGCAGACTCTTATTTTCTAAAACATAATGAAAACTCTGATGGTATTTTGCCAAATGTTCCAATTTGTTTGCTCAGTCACCTTCACAGAAGTCCCCAACTTTTTCTTCTAATGAGTCAGAGAGTGAATATTTCAGTCTTTTGGGGTCTCACATACCCTCTAAAAATCAATAGGCTCAGTTACTTTAACAACAGAAAACAGCCAGAGATAGTACATATATGGAAACCTCCTTTATCCAACCTAACAACCACATTGCTGATATACATCTAGAGAAAATGGGTTAAGAGGATCTGTATGTTTCTTAGCATAGAGATCTCTTTTCAATGTGAAAGAACTCAGTAAACAAGAACTGAAGGGTGCAGTACTCAGGAAGAGACAATTTTCTTGGCCTGTGCCTTGATTCCTGATATATTTGATGGAGGATTGAGTCTACTTCTTGTTGCACTAGTTTTATAACTGTGGCTGCCCATAAACTATCCAAACCAATAAAAATATTCAAAAGTTCATAATCTTTATGTTTTAAAATTTTTATAAGACCCTGTGCCCTTTATAGTGAATTCTAAAAATCATGTGTTGAGTTTTCTACTGCATGCATGAAAATTCGCAAGATAATATTAGACAACAGAAGGTCATGTTTCAGGGCATTTCCTACCATTGTTTTATACATACATTATTCCATGTGTGAATCATTATCCCTGGATTATTCCACATGTCTTCCAACCTTAGTTTTCCTTTTGCTCAAAAACCATCTTTTGAGCCTTCTGCCTCTCCAGGACACTAGCTATTCTCTTCCCCTTCTAAGTGCTGTAGGAGCTTCCTTGAACTCAGACTCACGCATTATGTCATGTTCCAGTGATCCTTCCTCAGGCCTTGGATGTAGGTTATCGAGCTGACAAATGTCTATATGCCTGAAGTATAATATTTGCTGAGAACCTCTTTTCCTGAACACTTTAATTTGTAGCTTTGTAAGCTTCATGGAAATAGTGAGAGAAAAAATGAACACCATTGTTGGTAACACAGTCAGTGAACAGGGAGGACAGAAGTCCTTGCTATATTGTCGCTAATGCCATCAAAAGCATGTATTTGTATCTTAGCTTTCTGGGGTGTCCAAGGTACGATATAATACAGTGTGAGACTCGAAGCAGCACCCTGTGTCAAGGAGAATAATGCCTTCTGCCACCTGGCAGCAGATTAGGCTGGAGCAGGTTAGAAAAGTACAGACTCAAAGCCATCCTGTGATAAAATAATTCTTAGTGTCTTTACCATTCTTTGAATTAAAAATCCATAGGATAGAAATATGGAAAACTCAAGTGTGAACACTGTAAACCATACTGTAAGTTCCTAGTGCATATTAGCACCAGAGAGATGAAAGATTGACATTGGCTCAGAGATGATGTTAGGCGTTCTCTTTATTAGCACCACTTCCTCTTTGGTTTTGTGCCAAATGTTGTAAGGTCCCCAAGGGGAAAGGCGAGAGGGGAGAGATGAAAGCAGACAATGAGGACAGAGGTATGGACGGTAGTTTTTTAAATCATTTAGTTTGTAATTCATGTTTTAATAAGACTCTGATATTGAGGAGATTAAAAGAAATAATCCCCACCTAAAGGTGCATGAAGGTAGCAACATCATTGGTGGTCTGAGAGTGAATACCAAAATAAAGTCGTTTGACTCTCATTATACTTGGTGATAAGTTTTCACTTTGCCATGTAATTGTTTCAGTTTATTTTTGCTTACACCTGGTCATTTTTAGCTTGTCCTACAAAGCCAGGGGGTAAATTCCATCCTCAGGACTAATTTATGAAGTAGACCAGTGTTGTGGTTTGAGTATGAATTACCCCTTGCATGCTCATTTATTGTGGTTAGGTCTCGTACTAACTGTGCTATTGTGAGGTAGTTGATTATGAGGTGTGCTAGCTTCACCAGTGGATAGTCTGTTGTTGTGTTCCTGGATGAATGGCCTGTGAGAAAGTAGGGCCAATGGAAGAAGGCTATGGGGCTATGCCTTTAGAGGTTGCATCTTAGTCTTTGCAATCTCTCTGTGATCCCAGGCTGCCTAGAGTCAAACAGCTTTGCCCATCTTGATGTCCTCCTCTCCTAGCCTAAAAACTAAAGAGTCAGGCAAGCATGGAGTAAAACACCCTAAACCATGAGCCAAAATAAATCATTCCTCCTTTAGAGTAAAAAAAAAAAAAAAAATGCACTCTCTTTTTCCGAAGAGTTGAAAAATCAACTAAAGCATCCAAGATCATGTAAAACTACAGTAGTACAAACTCTAGTAGAGAAATTGTGAATTCACATAATAGCATATAAACTAAACATTTAAAAATAATATTCTTTTATAAAAGCTATGTTACTTTGAAAATCAACAACAACAAAAATAAAAGGTCAAGCAGGGGTACGTAAAGTATTTTTTATTTGTTTGTTTTTAATACTTCACAAATTTGGGTTTGCTCTTAGTAATGTTTCCTTGTTGGGTATCAGTTAGTGCTACTGGCAATCAAGTTAAGCCCACACATAACTGTCAAATTTTAAATTCAAGAACTTTGGCTTTATTATAATGATTTTGGTTTAAATAACAACATTGAACTGTATAAACGAAATTTGATCTGCTCAAGGTCATTGAGCTAGTTTGTAATGTTGTTGTAACTAAATCCACAATCCAGGCTATTTTACTGATTAAAAGAAATCCAAATAGTTTTACTCTAAACTGAGTTGGCATCTAAAAGATAACTTAGAGGATGTGTGACAATTCTCTGCTTTCTTTTTCCTGGCATGGTTGATACACAGGAAAAGATGCTGTTGATCCACTCAAGGGTCACATCCACAGCTCCACTGGTTATGGAGGAAACTCAGAGGTTACACATGAATGCTGAGGTAGCTAGTGGAGCCAGATGTCACATGTGGGATAGACTTGATGGCCATATTCTAACTGAGTTTTCTCATCGTCAGAATGTTACTCTCCTATGGAGAGGATGGATTGTTAGTAAAATAGGGACAGCAACCTAAGTTCAAATCCAAACAAGAACCAGGCTGTGCCAAGGCTTTCACTGGCCCATGAGAAAAGAAGAGAAGAAAGGACAATCTAGGGAGTGTCTTAGTTAGGGTTTCTATTGCTTCACTGTGTCAATTTATTAGAAGATATCCATCAAATTGTAGGAGTGTATTCATATATAAAATTCAAATATAATATATTTTTGGAAACCATCATTCATACCTGTAAGAAATTATTTGATGACATATATGTGCATAAATATGTTATTAAATAAGAATGTGCATATATATTTATATATTCCAAAACATTAAAATCGTATATTCACAATGCATCTAAATTACTAACAATAGTATAACCTATGTCTTAGAAAGACCAGACTGTAAAACTGAAGGACAAATATTTGTATCTGTGGCCTTTAAAAAAAAATCCAATTCCACTTTTCATTCATATGCAGTCTGCTTTATGGCCTTCTCCTGTCTTGACTTCATTTGTTTACTTAGAGATTTGTTCTAGGTCCACTGCCAAATGCCATTACATAGCTTTCTTTATCACATGAATTTCTGAAGTAATTCTTTAGTGTATTTTTACTGCATTCCAATTTTTAAATTGCCTGCCATTCCCTCTGGGTCAGGCACTGCACAATTTCTGGTTGAACTTGATAAAGAGATAACCACACCAGCACCTTTCATATCAACTCTTTCCTTGTCTTTCTATGCTGGTATCACTTATGAAAAGTGTAGAAGTGCATCAAGGAGGAGTTAGCATATTGGACCTAGGAAGATTCTACTCACTAGAAAAGGGTTTCATTCAAAAATGACACACAAAGAATCATCTCCATCTTTGGGATGATTTTCCCATTCCTGGATCCAAATCAGGATTACTGCCTTTAGTGATCTGGTTCCATGAGTTTTGAAGCATTTTCCTATTCTACTATTTGTTTTTCTTCCCCACTTACAATGGTCATAGATTAAGGCGTGGCCTGGTGTGATAACAAAGGCTTCCAGTCTGTGCTTCAGCACAGAGGGAAGCTTTCTGTTCTTAAGATCAATGACACTTGTGGCAAGAAAGAGGCCTGATCACAGAAGATATTTTGTGTAGCTTAATATTTTCCATGAACACCTTCATTTAGTAAGTGCTCGTTAAACATTCCATATGGACTAAGCAGAAGAGAGACAATGGGGATGCAAAAGCAAACAGAAGCAGAGATGACCCTGGTCACTGTAGTAGTGAAAACTGCCATGTGATTAATCGAGTGATCTCCACATAAATGTGTGGTGACAATCACTGATGATCAGTGCTGTGAAGCAGAGAGAGTGGCGCTATGAAGCATATCACAGTGGGACAGGTGACAAGGCAGAGGCTGACAGTGGGACCAAGGAAAGCTCTCAGGAAATTATATTTGAGGTGAATAATCCGAGATAAGTGTGAATTAAATGAGCAAGGATGAAGGCAAAACTGGCTGATCTTGCAAGAAATTTTGAACATAGGAAAAAATTCAATACCTTGGAAAGGGAGTCTGCTGGAGGCAGCAAGAATCTCATAGGTTTTATCTGAGGCTTGAAGGGAAAAACTCTAAATATCTCTTGTGTCCACTCACATCTCTGAATAAACATAGATGAAAGTGACTTTTTTGATATAGTATTGTCCCTTGGAGAGAAGGGAATGAGCTTTGGAAAGGGTGGGAATGTAAACAATTCCTACCAGTAGTATGGAAGGTGACAGGATTAATATATTTTAGACTGGAAGAGTCACCAAAGCTATTTCCAGATTTTCATATATTAGATGATACTTTGCAGTTTGTGATGATTGCACATTATTCTCTGTGCATTTTTTTTTTTTTTTTGGTTTGTATAGAGGAGTCATTACATAGGAGAACATGACAGCCCTGAGCATGTTTACATTGTGTTCAACCTCTTAGTGAATTGTTCATACAACTTTTCAAAGAAGCAAAAATGGTCTCTCTGTTGTGCTAGAGATGCAAATTGCAAGAGACAAAGGAATAGCATTCAAATATTGATCTACATATTACCTGTGCAATTCCATACATCAGGGAAAACATAGTATTTCCTCCCCATCACATATCAGCCACCATAGTATTATCAGTTATGGTATCAAATAAATAACTTTAAAACAGTTAAACTTCCCAGTGTGACTAATGATCTCAAAGAAAGTAATTTTTATATATTTTGGTTTACTAACATTCTACAACGAAAGCTTGGAGTTATACTTTCTTCTATACCTGTAATAAAAATATTGCTCTCTACTAAGACCATATATGATAGTGATAAAGAAATAATGCTTTTTTTCCCAGGAAGGAAATAACAGGGGATTTATTCCAAGAGCCTGTTCCTATGTGGAAGGTTTCTGCATCATGCTTTGTTATGCTAACAACACCCCAGTACTGATTTGATATTTATAAAATTCTCCATATCCATCAACTAGGGGAATAGCAGGGCTTCTCTCTGTCATTGCTCAGGCATGGTCATATATATATATATATTACATTTTGTAAGATTACTACTGATTACCACTTAATTTGTTAAGTGTCCTAGCATCCTTTATGGTATCAGGATCCACTAACTGTCAATGTTGTCAAGTTATAAATGAATCCTTTTATTGCCCACACAATGATCAATATATACTATCAAAAAAGCTTAGTTCTAGCCCCTGTTTTTTCAGCTCTAAAAACATTAAAACTTCTCTAAAGTTTTCTTCAGTCAAAGAGATTGCTGGTGAGTGTGTTTTCTGTAAAATAGAACAGAGTAATGGCAGAAACATCATCTACATGCCCAGCTTTCCATGGTCACAGAATCCAATGACTCTTTATTATTATTATTATTATTATTATTATTATTATTATTATTACTATTAGTTTCCAGCATGGCCACAGAATGGCTTACTGTATTTCATTACAATGTACTGCTTCACCTAACGTACTCTGAGTGAAGTAGATATGCTGCGTGGTTTCAGGTTCACGCATTTCCTCCAAGCAAGGCTTGTTTATCTGTCTGTAACACACTTGGAACATTTGCAAGCCCAGTGATGAAGTTAATTTAATGCTACACAAATATGTGAGTGTCATGGCTGCTTCCTCCACAATAGTCCAGCATGGAAAAATGTAGAGGAGACTGTTGTATCCACACACAGTTGCCTCTAGTGTGACTTGTCCAGAGAGTGGAATCATTTTTGGATGGAGTTCTAATGAGCCTGTATTGAGATTGTCTCTTAATTGCTTTGTTGTAACTCTGCAAGACTATCAAATCTTGCAAAGAATAGTTTTGGAATTTATAGACTTGTTGCATTTTTAGAAAGTAAAAAAAAAAAAAAAGAAGATGCTTTCTGTTTTATGCAGAATTCACCTCCACCCTGTCCCTCTCTGGCCATAGAGTTTCAATATAGATTCAACAGCAAGCTTGAACTGGTATGGGGGCCATGCTTCCTGTTTCTAAATAATGAGAATAAACCCTTTTCTCTTTCAGTTTTAGAATAGTAGTGAGTTTCTTTCTGGAGGCAAACTCATTATGTCCCAAATTATATAATGTGTGTAATAAAGGAAGTAAGTAAGAAAAAGTGGCTTAATATGATTATTTGTCAGCTTTACATTACTATGACAAAATAACTGAGAATATCAGCTTCAAAGGTGGAAAGGACTATTTTTGCCTGTGTTTCCAGATTGCAATCAATGGTCGATTGCCTGCAATTGCAGGGCAGTAGGGAGGCTAAGGTGAGAAAAATATCATGGTGAGGACCATACAGAGCACTAAAATCATTCACCTCATGGCATCTAGGCAGAGTTGGGTCCCAATATCTCCTTCAAGGACATGCTCCCAAAGGTCCTAGCCTCCTTCACTAGGTTCCACCTCCTAAAGCTTCTACCAGTCAGCAAACTGAGCCTCCAATATATGGACTTTGGGGCAATTGAAGAGCCAAGCCATGAAAATAAAATGCCTTTTGTTTTCTACAATTATCTAACTAGAAAAGAAGGTAATAATGCTCACTGAGAAGCTGTTGTCTTTTCCTGAGCCTGAAAGTTAGGAATAATTTGCAAGCCAGGCCAGAAGACTTTAGGCTCCTGTCTAAAACCACTGTTCCAAAACAGGGAGGATTTTGCCCTTACTACTCAATGGAACAACTGTACCCATTTCACAGTGGAGGAAAATGTGTATCTTTAAAACACAATTTGAGACAGAGCAAAATGACCTCTCTTTGGTCTACAGGGGCTAAGCCACCATGTTTTACTGCCCATCCCATAATTCATTTACTCCAGGAAAAGACTTTTTCAGTACAAGATCCAGGAAAGCTGGGAAATTTCTGTGTTAATGAAGGAAAAACATGGTCAAGAACTCCAAGCCTACCCTGTTCAAGTCTCTTTCTCATTTCCTTACACTAATTGATGAAATGTCATTGATGCTGAATAAAATTACTGGTATTTCCTGATGACACAAGTATAAAATTGACAGATAAACTCCAAGAAAGTTTCCATCCGGCTTGGCAAAGTGTTGATATGAGATCTTTAAGGGTCAGCAGTCCTATTAAAGAGAGAGACCACCAGGGAATTATGAGGCAAAGAAAAATGGGGGAAATGTCTAGATTCAATTGGAAATTGAGGATGCTATGGGAATTTCAAGAAAAAATGCTTCCTTTCTCACCACTTAAGCCGTGTTGTTCGAAGAGACTAAAATGTTTTCTCTCTGCAACTTCTTACATAGATCTGCAGACCTATCCCAGCTTTTATCTTTTGCGCATAATCTCATCAAGGGTTAGTGAGTCAGTGTTCTCCCATGAGAACTGGTCAAGTACAAGAATGTTAACACAGAATGTCAGGCCAGGGGTGTTCACATGTGCAAGGTAGGAAGGTGCTGGCTCTGGTGAGAAAGAGCTGTATAGACTGTCCTGGGCACTTGCTCTTGTACTTGGGAGAGCTTGGGGAATAGCCCTGGATTTCTGACAGCCCTTGTTTCTGTGGGCCATGGCATTGTGGAATGTTGTATTTTTATCTTCACGTGTGGGGGCTTCTAGCTTCCTCTTATATGTGTGGGGGATGGAGCTATTTTGGTCATGCATAACTCCTCGACTCATGGAGATAGTGAAGATGAGTTCTGTTTGTACCTATTATTCACCAGAGACTAAGCACTGATAATTTGGCTGCTGGCAGCATTTTCACTTTAAGGGCTAATAGAACATTTGGGAAGGGTGCCAGCAGCAGCCAGATTGTATTAAGCACTTAAATTACTATTTAAGATCAGTTCTGCAGTTTTGTAGACTTGAAGCCAGAAGCAGATCTACCTTCTAATCTGCAGCTTATGCTGTTCTTAGTTGCTTATGTCTTCAGCTATCTCCTCCAGATATTTCACAAGAATATCCTCACTCTTACTATCTCTCTGTCTCATGTATATGTGAGATATGCACATATGTGTGTTTATATAATACTTTGACCTACTGTCGAATTTAACACACATCTTCATGTCATTACTTGGCTTCTACTTATTTTCACGAGATTCCAATGTTATCTTTGTCAGTGGCGTATGTTTCAATAGAAACACTGAAGGAATCATGGTATTCAATGTCTGTTAAATTTCATTTTGGACCCAGGCAGAGGGGAGTAGAAATGTGTACAGGCTGTAGGCCTAGTCTTCACTGTTCTCTATCTTGACCTTGATCAATGACCTAAATCCTCAGAAATGTAATTTCGTTACCTTCAAATCACTGGTTCTAATCTGAGAGTGATCCCACCTTCAGGGGATGCTTGGAAATATGTGTAGATATTTTGACTTTCACAACTAGAAGAAAAGCTAATGGTACCCAGTACAAAGAAGCTGCGGATCAGCGCTAAATATCCTGTCCCTCACAAGACAACTAACACAACACATGAATAGTTCTGATGTCTGGAAACCCCACCTTAAAAATTCCACTTTAATTTACAATGATATGTACCCAACTAGCCACAAGATTATTGTAGGACTCAAACATAAGGGAAGTGTCCCTCTATATCCAATAATAATACTGTCTGGAATAGTACATAGGGATGCCATCCTTGATTCTTAAAAGAAAAAGGAATTTTTTCTCTTAGATTAAAAACTATATCTGAAGTTATCAGACTAAGAGATATTAAGTTCATCTACTTAATCTTGATCCCTATTTTATGGTTCAAAACCAATTCTCTAAGCATAAAAGAGCCAAAATATTAAACAGTGTTAGAAGAAACTTACTGTTCAGTGACTAATATAGATAAAGAAAATTGGAATCCATTCGACTAATAGGTTTCTCTATTAGTGTACGATTAAGACACAGCTCTCTAATGGAAGTCAACCTGAAATGATAAGTTGTTTGGATCACATTAATTAACATCCACTTCTATCAACCTGGAGTTGGACTCATTTTATTGATACTGCTGGATATGAAACTTAACTTCTAGCCACATTTTATTAGAAGAAAATATGTTTTACATCAAAGGCAACTTTTAATAATGGCCTTTCATATTAACTGGAGATAGTAAAAGAGTGAATTAAATCCCAGCAGGCTGAGCTACACCACTGGTAATAGTAGTTCTAAAGTCTAATCTTTTTGGATACTTCCACAGTATAGTCAATGCATATCATCCCTCTCATTCACACAGTACTTGAATAGACATTAGCTTCTTCATTTATTTTTGTTGTCTTCTAGATTTTTTTTGTCTTGTAATTTGTTGGTAAAAATCTCTTTAATTTCTTCTGAAATTTCCTTTAAATGACCATTTTTTTGAAACAATTATGGAGTTTTCGTTAATTATTAGTAGAACTCATCTTAAATAAAAGTTTAAAAAATTTATCTTTAAAATAAAGGCAGCTCTTAAAAGTTTATCTTCACCCGAGTGCTCTTTAAATGGGATTGTTCTTGTTCTATTAGCAGATCCCCCGTTGAGGTGCCTACTGATTAAAATTTTGATATTCTTCATTGGCAAACACACTTCTAAAAAGGGATTTAGATTGGTAGCTCAGCAATATAGCTAAATTGAATAATTATTCAAATATAGCACTGTAGTATTTAACTGGGCTTTTTGGAATGAAAAGTGACCCAGGTGTGCAAAACTCTTCACAATCTGGAGGAAGCATCTTCAAATAAATATCTGCAAAATAATGGCATCTTATAAGGAGTAGAGGAAGGCAGTCAGGACTTGCAGCAGCCAGATTTGGGCATCCGTCATCTTCCTTTGACTCACTGAATGCCATCCCTCTTCTTCAGAGGACCCAGAATAGAAACAGCTTTCTCACTTCACAGAAGCCATCTTGTAAAGGCCTCTTCAATAATGAAATTGTGCCATTTCACTGTTTTCACTTATCTCTATACATTATGTACATGATAACATTATGGTATTTATGTACATCATAAATACATACCATTTTTATTTGCTGATTTGAAATCAATTTTTAAAAGCACAGGAAACCATATCCTTCAGTGATTCTCATATGTAGTTTTCACTCTTTGATACTTGCAAGGTTTGCAGAATGACATTTTTCAACATTTTACTCTATATAATAATGTTTCCTTTTAAATTGTTGCCATATAATATTAATCCCTAAAGAGTTATTTTAGCTTGAAAAAAATTAGCATTCAAATATTTTTATTTTGCCTACTTATATTTTTAGGGCTTTATTCTGGGACTTAGGTCTTGTGTGACTCATGGGGGGGAGTCTTTTTCCAAGGGAATGAGTGTGTGATATATAGGAATAACTGGATAGTCCTTTACCTTGTTATTCAATAGAGAGATTTAAATGAAAGAAACTGAAAATGAAAAGAAACTGGTGGCATCCAGCATAGTTTTCAAACTGTCATATGACTATTTCCTCAGAGCTTACATTTTCTGGGGGGAAGGGTACTTATTAGTATAGGAATGTGCACAAATGTGTGTGTGCAAGGACGTGCGTGTGTATTGATTTGTTCATGTTTATGTATATGGAGGCCAGAGACTGATATAAGATACCTTTCCTTGTTGTCCTCTACCTTTGGTTTATATTTAATTTTATCTATTTGTTTGTTTGTTCAGAGACAGGAACTAACAGTGAACTCAAAGCTCATGAGTTCAGCTAGACTCGTTGACAGTGAGCCTAGAGAACCACCTGCATCAATATCCTTCAGTGCTGGGGTTACAGGATACGCTATTGCACCCAACATTTTATGTGAATGCTAGAAATCTGACCTAGATCCTCATGCTTGAATAGCATGTCATTTATTGACCAAACCATCTCTCCAGCCCAATATTCTTCTTCATAAATAAAATTGTTCTTTGTTTTTTTATAAGCATAGTTAGGATTTTAACAATGAACCACGTGCCTGTACAAAGCATTTGAGCTTTCTGGTTGATAACTATGACCCTCACATAAGAAATGGCAACAACAGCAAAGGAACATCATAGAATCTGGCTTAGCCTCTGCTGATCAGATACAATAAAGTGCTGGGCTGTATAGAATAGCTAGCTGAGTCCTAGCTTCTCTATGGATGACTATTGTCAATTGCATTCCTCTCATTAAGTTTCAGTCAGTTGTTCCCAAGTTCCCACAACTCAGGCCATTGGGGTGGAATGCTTTCTGGTGTGGTTTCTTTCTAACATTATATAAAGAAATGTAGGCAAGTGCAATTATTTTTCCCAACATGTTCAGCTGAAAGCAATTAACAGGTCAAAGAATTTGAGTGAAGTAGCTATGAGTACTGCAGGAACCCACTGGCAGATGACAAAGAAAATGCCAAATGTGGTCTGCACATCTTGCTCTAGTATCCCACTCTGCTTTCATGGTTGGCTTCCCTGCGATCCTCATTTCCATGTGTAACACCAGTGGGCCAGCTTGGATGGTTCTCATTGAAATGCTTGCCAACTGACATTCCCTGCACCATAACATTGTTCAAATCACAAGCCCTTCTTCAGCTGACAAACAGTATGCTTTTAGTCCTGGCCCATGAGAAAGATCCATCCAGTATACTGGACCACAGATAAGAGGAGCATGTGTGACACAGAGCTATCTGCAGTGCTTCAAGGTACACTTTAGAATATCTACGTGGGTTTCTTTTGTTTGGCCACCATGGTAATAGGAGTTCTCCAACAGAGAAAGAGCTGCTTGCAGCTTCGGAGTACAGATGGATAATTGTTGCCATGCTGTGTCTGATTACCTTAGATTGAAGATTCCAGAAAACCTCGAGTGTCTGAACAGTAATGCAGAACAAAGGACAATGGGGCAGAGTGTCCTAGAGCAATAAAAATTACTTTCTTCTAATATTTAAAAGATCACATGAAGCATGAGGTTCCATCATGAGAATATGGAATCATACTATTAGGGAAGCAGTAACTACAATGTATTTGAAATATTCAGCAGTTGACAGTGCTAATTTGGGGGAGCAAATTTGAGTTTTATTAGCAATGATACTCACTTTCCTTCAGCCATTTCATTGAAATATTATGTAACTTTGGTTTTACAGCTCGAAAAAAATGGTGGAAAAAGAATTTAAGTCATTTACTTGAAGCCATACAGCCAGGCACTCAGACTGACTTCACATCCTGCTTTTGAATGTTGTGTCTTTTCCAGCAAGGTCAGGAGAGCTTGCTTCCTGGAAGCTTTGCTGTGGGGAAAGGCCCAGCAGCAGCCAGTTCTACTTATCTGCCTGGCTTCTCTGAAAACATATTGAACACATATTCTCATCTCCTCCTCATCTGGGAGTTTTTCCTTTGGGCCACAAATCGTGACTGCTACTGTTTTGTGAAGTCATTCTTTTCTTTTTTTTTCTTTCTTTTCTTTTCTTTTTTTTTCTTCTATTTTATCACTAACAGTCCTTGGATGTCATTTTCTTTAAAAATGGCAGAGAGGATTTTTCTCTGGAGATTTCTACTTTCCTAAGTCTCTCCTTTGGATTCTCTCTCCTTCTAAACCAGTCTTCAGGACTGTGGGGTAATCAAATGTCTAAAATGCAGACATTTCCCAGCAGTGAACTCCACATGCATGTTTCTCTCTCAGTTTGCACCCATCTGCCAATTTCACAGGCTAAACTGCCTTTATTTGTCAAAAATAGTTTGTTTCCCTATGTGCAACCCAACAGTAAGAGTTGTAATAACCTGTCCTTGTCAATGATTTTTACCATGTTGTTCAAGACAGTTTGAGTTTCCCTAGCCACTTATATATTATACACATTTTATATGGCATATCATTTTTTTAAAAGTACTTGTTTTCACACAAGTGACATAGTCAGTCCCAGTGCTAGGTCTTGCAATTTTATGAAAGCAATATTTGGACTTTTGAGAGTTTTAAGTCAAAGGCTGAGTGCAGTCCACCCATTTGGAGTGAAGTTAAAAATATATACTTTAATTTTTTTCGTCACACTAGGAGAAACATCACCGTCAATAATTACTATAGAACAGGAATGAGCAAGCAAGCTTCTCACATGAAAGACCACATGTGAAAAAACATAAGCTCATGCTTAAGAAAGGGAGACTATGATCTCCAAAGGGCATGTACATGGTACATATGCATACATGCAGGCAAAACACTCTCACACATAAAATGAAAATAAATGAATAAATCGGGCTGAGCGGTGGTGGTGCACACTTTTATTCCCAGCACTTGGGAGGCAGATCTCTGTGAGTTCCAGGACTGCCAGAGCTACACAGAGAAACACTGCCTTGAAAAATTAAAATAAATAAATAAATGGATAAATAAATACTTCTTTACAGAACAAAACAAAACACGATCGTGAAAAAGGAATGAGGGTAGGTTGAGAGAGGAAAGAATGATGGTAAGAGGCAATTAAGAGAGGGTAAGGACTACTAGAATCAGAATACAGTTTGTATTTGTATACATGTATGAAATTGTCAAAGAATCAATTCAATATGTTATTTTTAAAAGGAAGAGAGAGAGAGAGAACGTAAGTGGGTTTCAGAATTTTACCATGAAGACTTTCTTAATTAAACATGCACAGTTGCTAAAAAGGGACTCTATAATGTCCCTCAAATCTTCTTTTTCCTTTACTACCTTATATGGTCATCATACATAGCATTAAACTTTAAAAATCAAGTCACATATTCACTAAATTTGCACAGACTCAAAGAAGACCTGTTCGTATTTGCCTGAGAGACCTGATGAGGGAAGGTGACTGTAGTTTGAAGGAAGAGACGTTAAAAGTGACCAGATGGCCCCAGCACTTTTGTCTTCACGGATGCCCGTGTTGGTTCAGGGAGAGGGTGGCTCAGCAGTAACAGTGCCCGCCATACCTGCACGCAGATCTGAGTTTGATCCTGAGAATCTATGTAAAAATGTTTGGCATTGTAGTACATGCTTGAAATACCAGTACTGCCAAGGCACAAATGTGAATCCCTGGGACTCTCTGGCCAGGCAGCCAAGTTAAATCAGCAAGCTCTGAGTCGCTGACAGACCCATTTCAGAAAAACACCTGAGGAAAAAAAATGCCAGAGGTTGACTTCTAGTCTACACATGCACATGTATACATGTACACACATATACCTACACACTAAAAAAAAATTCCTATATCTAGTACAAATTCATAGCCGTGGTACCTACTTGTGGTATGTCACTGTCCTGACTCTGTCCCTTTCTGAGAGACACATAGGCTTAGAGGTATGAGGGTGGTGTGTTTGGAGCCATTTTCCATGCCTTCTAGTCATCTTGAAGATGTGCTAGCAATTGTACAAGTGCAACATGTTCCAAAGACACTTTTCTTAATGCCCGGGAATGAATGGTGGAGCCTACATGTTTGAGCTTGCCAACAGACCAAGTTATAACACATTTCAATGCAAGGCTTATTGGCCCTACCCATAATTGTAACATCAAGTTGTGCCTCATGCTATGAAATGTAATGAGTGTTCAGATGAGATGAGCCAAACTGCTTTGGAGGGGAAAAGTGATGAAGAGACCAGAAACAGGGAACTAAAAAGCAATGCTATCATTGGAGAGTTGCTTTTCTTACAGGGTTTAGAAGAAAGGGACTTCCTTTCTATGCTGGCTCAAGAAAATTGGGCATTTTATAACTGGAAGTTATGACTCTCTCTCTCTCTCTTCTTTCCTTTTTCTTTTTTCATTCTTTATTATATATATATATATATATATTTTGAAAATGGCCTACTTCTGAGTTCAGTTTGATTACATAGCTCTTATCACAAAAGACTCCCTCATGGTTTGGTCTTTTCTCCTGAGACCCAATACAGGATCAGCTCAAAACAATGTCCCTCCACAGCTGTGTTTAGCAGAATTAGCATGCAGGGCACAATATTGGAAGATGAGCAGAAATGTTGCTTTCTTTCAACAGTTGGTTTACAATGCTTTTAAGAACTTTGTACAGAGTCACTGATGCATTAGGATGTAGTATGAATTTTATACATGAAATATAATCAGATAGGACAGAAACATCCAGAGAGCACTGATGAATTTCATCAGGGAAGAAGCCAAGCAACCAAAACTTACATTATCTCAATCTCAATGGCTACTTATTTCACCACTGAAGTTCCCACCAAACTACCTACTGTTTGCTTCTAAATTATATGCAGTAAGAACTATTAAACAACTTTTTTTTTTTTCTGCCAGGGAGATCATTGTCACCCTTCTCATGTTTTCGGAATTATGTTCTACATATAATATCCTATTCAAGTCAATTCCCAGTGAAACTAACATTCACTTTATGCTTTATAACAAGAATGCTTATGATTGATGCCAGGCATCAAAAGTTAGATCACAGCTGATAATCATAGTGTAGCTAGGATTAAAGGTTAGTTCTTTTTTTTCCCCACCATTAGCAACTGAAGTCTATTCTACATTTTTCCAGATTAAAAGAATAAACATAACAGAACCTAGAGCACTGTTTCTAAACTGAATTTTTCAGAAAAATCTCTTAGAAGGAGAATTTTTTTTTTAACCTGCAGCTTCTTGGATCTTCCTGTCATCCTGTCCCCACTACTTTTATGGGAAAGACTGACTTAGCATGGACCAGGTGGCCCTCAGACTATGGAACAAATCTTCAGAGCCTCTCTGGATAGCAATTCTAATTCTCATTATTCTGTTGTGACTCTGTAGGTATAAAAGTGTGAAATAAATCTGCAATGATCTTAAGACCTCCACCTTGCCCTGTGGAACTTTTTGTGTCAAAGATTACTTTATTTATACATTCCAATTCTTGTTGAGAATGAAATGTTTCTTTTGACATAAGGCAAAAACTTTCAACATTTGTTTGAAAGTGACATTGTAGTTTCATTGAAACAAGCTTCTAGGGCCATGTTCAGTTATGGCTATCCAGCTACTCAGTTGTGTGATTCTGAGTAAATAATTTAGCTTATTGAAGTCCAGATTCACTGATATCTAGGATGTAATTTGAATGCTTAAGTAAATCATTTACCCTTATTCTTACAACATCAGGCAGAGTCAAGTGTCAATATTCTTGAGAATACTTTCTTCTAGAAATCTTATTAGTAATTCATGTTTTAACTTAATGATTATAGTTTATCCAAAATTATAATTTATATTTTCATTTTCTCATATGTTAAATGAAATCACTATGCCAATCATTTTCTTGTTCACATGTATTTTCTCCTAAATACCTGTCCTAACTAATCTAGACACCTATGTTTATGGATATTTTTGAATAACTAGGAACTTGTTCATAACTTCATTCTTGATTTGCAGTATCCTACATTAAAAATAATAATAATTAGCTGAGATACGTGTCTTGCTCATGTGAGCCTCTTTGTAGTCTCCTCTCACTGGACACCTAATTGAAACTTAGTCTGGATCTAGTCAAACCCATAACGTCTTAGTCCATCACTTTTATGTCAAGTACATTGGTCCTCAGCAAGATTTTTATTTTGTTTTCATAGTGCTAATTTCCATTCACTAAGAAAGCACTGTGGTCTAATATATTTTATAACCACTGCAGTCTTTGGAATGAAGATATATTTCAGGGTAAATAATAAAATGAGTTTTATTGTGCTATGTTGTCCAGTTAAATTCTTTCCAATAGATGGCTTAGAGAAATCAGAATTCTAACTGAATGGTAGCGTTATAAAACTTTAACCCCAGCACTTGGGAGGAAGAAGTAGGAAAATCTCTCAGTTAGAGGCCATTCTGGTCTACAGAGAGAGAGAGTTGCAGGGTGGCTGAGGCTACCCAGGAAAATCCCATCTTGAAAAACCAAACAAAGAAGAAGAAAAAAAAAATCAGGATCTTGCAAAGAAAAGGTAACACGTTGTCAACGTCTAGTTGCAATCACTCAGAGAAGCACCAGTGAAAACATGGCCGAAATCTGGTCATGAGGACAGAATAGATCAGTTCTGCAGAAAGCAGAAGCAAAGATGTCTTCTTGAATAATTCATTACTATCTAAACATAATCCTGAAGTATCATGGTACCAGTCCAGAGTAAATGCCCCACTGCTGCCCAGTCCTGCTTTCAGGGGCTGCCAGACCTCAGCAGGCAAGGATGACAAGTGAGGGCGGTGAACACCCTCATTAGCATTACTCCAGTGCTTGTTTGTTTGGCTCATTCTTTCCATTGCCTGAAGACAATCATCAATGCTAGACAGCTCCATGTCTGTGTACCATGTCATCATATCGTTATACTGCAAATTACACACAGGGAGAGAGGGCAAAACACTGCCTGATCTTGCTGCAAAGGGGACCCTGAGCTTCTAATACTCATTGTGTTCCAGTTAGTGAAAGTGGCAAGAAGTTGGGAAGTGTTGAATATTTCAGAAGCAATTTTTAAGCTACCCATGAATGAGAAGGCCCAGTTAAAACTCAAAGAAGTTCCTTCTGGCTTACAAAAGAGTAAATGAAAGAAAAACCACACATAGATAGCAATGCCTCCATGATTTGTTTATAAAACATCATCTCACTGCCTTGTGCGGGCAAAGCACCAAGCTAGGAGCTATGAAAGGCTATGCAATAAAAGTGAATGGTCTCCCTTGGAAAGGGATTTTCAAGCTGCTGGGAGCATCATTCCCTATCTCAAAGTGATTTTTTGAGTTATACTATGTGCCTGTGACTGAACAAAGGACAGTACACAATGATGGAATGTCTTTGCTCTTATAAACCCTATGTTCCCACAGGTAAGTAATGAACAAAGATAAATGGGGAAAGCTTAGCTTGTAAATTCTATCCAGAAGGATGAGTGCATGAGGTCCTGGTATTAAACATGGGCTGCTATTTTACTAGCAAAGTCACCAAAGGCTCAGAGGAGAAGGGGAAGGGCAGGCGAGACCACAGTCACTGAAAGGGTCAGCCAGGGAAGGATCAAAGAGATGTGTTTTCCTGAGACAGAACAAAAAATATGTCCAGACCCTGAGCCACCTGGGTCAGGAGAAGCCTTGGAAAATGACGCTGGAGCTAGCTAGCAAGGTTCACAGAACATTCAGGGTGGGGAAAGGCACAGAGCTTTGGTTTGAGGAAGCTTGTGGGACTATTGAGGAAAGTGACTTAATCCAATTTATAACATGTTTTAAAACCACACATTATGATACACTTAATGTATATAATATGCTTTCAACCACTCTCTACCTTAGTTTTTAAAGACTTTTTTAGACTACATGCATACATGTGTGTTTTGGAAGGTCGGTATATCCTTCTGGATGAAGCTGCCTATGGAGACGGTACTGTGGTACTGTGGAACTGGAGTCACAGGCAGTGGTGAGCCACCGTATGTGAGTGCTCGGAATCAAACTTGGACCTTCTACAAGAGCAGCAAATGGTCTTAACTGCTGAGCCATCTCTTTAGTCCTTCATCTTATTTTTTGAGACAGCTCCACTTTCAGAGCTCTCTGATTGGCTACACTGCTTGGCCAGCAAGCCCTAGGAATCTTCCTGGTTTTGCCTCCCCAGTGCTAAGATTACAAGTCCAGCCTTTTAAATGCAGGCTGGGGACTTGAACCCAGGCCCTCCTGCTTGTGTTGAAAGTGCTTTCCTTACTGAGGCATCTTTCTAACACCTATGTTCCCACCTCTTTAACAATGGATGTGAAGTGATATCATATAGTAGTTTTGATTTGCTTTTCACTAATGTTTAGTAAGGTTGACCATCTTTCTTTTGTTTGTTGGACATTCCTGTGGTTTTGAAGAAGAGCCTATTTGCATCCTTTCCCCATTTTTATATTGACATGTTTGTCTTCACACTGCCAATCATATAAGTTCTTTACAAGTCTTAGAATATTAACTCTAGAATACAGCTTTCATTTTTATCGGTCTGTGGGTTGCCTTTACAATGTGTTGCTTTCTTTGCTGTGAAAGAGTTCTTAGTAAATGATAAGATTTTGAGGGTCACTCTGGTCTTGGTATGTATAATGTAGTTTAGGGAGTCAAAAGTAGAAATGGAGCTAGAGAAAGGGCTCAGTGGTTAATAGCACTGACTGTTCTTCCACATTATCTGGGTTTACTTCACAGCACTCATATGGTTGTTCACAACTTCAGGGGATCTTGTCCCAGGGATCTGACCCCTTCTCCTGGCTTCTGTGGCACTATTCCAGGCACATACTTAATGTACAGAAATACATGCAGGCAAAACACACATACACATAAAATTAAATAAGTAAACTTTAATTTTAAAGATGGAAATACTAGGGTATCATAGAGACCAATAATGGATTAGGATCACGTTCACTACATGGGGTGGAGGAGTGACAGGGAAGAAAGTGGACATTTTCGTCCATGAAAGAGAGTTTGTTTGAGGCTTTTGCCTTGGAATATGTATCTGTAATTTATGAAAAAAAAATTGGGGGGGGGAAGTACATCCTGGAGGCAAGGACAGGCAGAGCCCCAAGTAAAATGACTGCTTGGAGTGCTGTACACCTGAGACAAATCCAAAGATGTGAGGTCTTGAGTGGGATGAAGGGTTAAAAGGAGTGACACCAAAGGTCAGCTGGAGCTGAATTAAAGGTGCTTCTTAAATGATCAAAGTTGAAATATTGTGCAGGTAGATAGATATAGCAATTGGAATTCTAACCAGAGTTTTGAACTAGGAATTCCCATACTATCTATGATGTTTAAGACTAAGGGGCTAGACTGGATCCCTAGGGAAATGAATAAATCCTAAGTATGTTAGTTGCTTTCTTACCTCTGTGGTGGCTGAATGCTTTAGGAAAATCATCCTAAGGGTAAATGGACTTGTTTTGGCTAATAGTTTCAGAGCTCTTTGTCTGTAGTCCTAAGCTCTGTTGCTTCTGGGCCTGTTGTGAGGCAGAGATCATGCAGGCAGAATAAAAAAAAAAAAAAAAAACAAAAAAAACACTGTTAGTTCACTGGGAAGAGGACACCAAGTCCTATGCTAAGTCTATGTCTACAGAAGGTCTAGGACTAGCTAAGAGTTGGCTAGCTTTGTGTGAGATCATGGCAGGAGAAAGACAGACTCTACGATCTTACTGTTCAAGCTGAAGAAAAGAAGCCTCTCAGACAGAAGATCATACATTTTTGACTAGTTCAGGATGATTTTTAACTATTGATAAAACAAGTATTTTATCTCACCAATAATAGTAGTATAAAGGACTAATATGCTATATGCATCCATAAACCCCAAATCCATATAAAAGCAAGGCAAGGAAGAAGGGAGAGACAGCTAAGCTCACAGCATCAAGCCTCTTCTCATTTCATTTTTGTCCTTTTCTGTTTTATGAAGATCTTCCTTTTTGATTAAAGAAAATATTGTCAGGAAAAATAGCATTTTTAGCCATCTCCCACCCTCCCAACTTCCCAAAGCAGAGCTCTAAATCTTACCAAGTCATTCTACTTTTTCAGTGCAGTGCAACAAAACACATATTAAATGTATGACAGTAAACAGATTAAAAAATAGGACAGAAACATAAAAGTCAACCTGAGCACCAAGGAGCTTATAATTATCCTGGGTGAAAGAGATCTTATTTATATTAATACCTGATTAACACTAAAACAAAAAAACAAAAAATGACAAAAATGCTTGGCCATTTCAAAATGGGTTTTTCTTATTTAAGCATCTTAACTGGTATTAAACTCTTTGGAAAAAAAAGAAAAAGAAAGTAAAATATTGCCTCAACCTTCCTTCTCTCATGTTCTCATTTTACCTCATTGTTCCAGCATTGGTCAGGATTGTTTCCAAAGGGTTTGGTGAGTTTTCTCTCTTTGTTTTCATCTCTCTTTGTGTCTTTAATAATACCAGTCCTCAGTCTACACAGATTGATAGACAGATGACCAGAGTTCTCCTCCACGTCTTTTGTCTTGCTACACAATAAATATATTCTGATGGAGATATAGCTAAATATGATCTTGTCAGAGCTCCTTTCTAACCTACAGTAGTGAAATTAACTAACTGTAAAATTACGTGTGTAAATAACATATACTCACTATTTAAAGAGAAGTGAAATAAATATTAAGAAGATGATGTCACTGGAAGAGGTAGAAACCTAGTTGGAAAGAAATTATCATGGCTGTTATAGTCAGGGTTTGAGACTGAGGTTAGATTTATTCATTACTGAGGTAAATACTCCATGGATCACATTTGAAACAACATTGATCTTGATTGCCTGGCACTCAGCTTCCTCTGTAGAATGTGTTATTGCTAACAGTCTTTGAGGATAGTAGTAACAAACATGTGCAAATCCCTTTAGAATTTATGAGCACTTTCATGTTTAAAATCTCATTAGTTGTGCAAAGCTACTCTGTGAGGTAGATTAATTGAGCGGACATCATAATCTTTGCATCATACATGGGGAAATAGACACACCAGCACTGAGGGATTTGTTCAATGTCTAATAAGGTATTCTGCAGTACAACTAAGACTAAGATTTAGGGTCTCCTGACTCAAAGTCTCTATTCTTTATATGATGGTCCAAGTATAAATTGAAGAATGTCGATGATACAAATCTCAATGCCTTAGTGGAATCTAGAGGCTAGGGTGAGGACAAGGAAGTAAGCAATTCAAATTATTTGAATAAGTATTGGAATAAGTATTGTTCTACTTGGTGTGAAAATAAATGTAAGCAAGAAGACCCTTTTCCCTCAAATTGCTTAGGATTTATCTGAGATAAATAAAGAAACAAATTAAGCTTACTGGAGCACTGAATTAATAGTTAATGGTCAATTCAGGATACAGTGTGTCATAAGAAGGATGGAGATATTAGGATAGACCTAAAGACACATGCTAAAATTTAGATGAATATAGTTCTTATTTTAAGATCTTTCCCCTCCCATCTCTAAACATTTGCCACTATCTTACCAATTTTTAAAACATAATAATACATTCTCTAATATCCATTCTTATCTACTCTCTTAAGCTGGAAAATGAAGGTATAGTAAACATGAGATCATTAACACATAAATGCAGTTCTAAATATTGGATTTGATGATATCTGGACTCTCTTTTCTATCTTGAAAATTTAGTTTTTATCTCAACCTACCTACAATAATTAAGTGTGGAAACAGCATCTGGAACAAATAATGCCTGAACTTTTTTGTTCAGCATCAAAAACAAAATGTAGAAAAAATTAATTAATTAAGTTATTTAACCTGTATTTATATTATTGTTAGTTGATTTGCTGCTGTTAATCTTTAAGTTGCCATTATAAATGAGCACACAGAGATCGCATGGATTTCTACAAGCCTTGGCCTGAATTGAGCCATCTTGGCCCATCTAAGCTAGCTCTTAATTCTATTACCCAAATATGACCCCATATATACATACGTCCCCTTGGACTGCCATTCTCCACAATATGCCGATGTTCCTGGCCATGTGGAATGAGGTTCTTTTTCTAGCCCATGGTGTGCATCCTCTTTCCTGCTGCTCCTGGCTGGAATGAATTAATCCTCTGTCTAAAGCGCAGGCTTCCTGTTCTAATCCCAGGAAGTCCCACCTTTCTGTCTTTGCCCAGTCTCAGGCCTCGGCATTTTATTTAACCAGAGTCAATGTAAGTAACAGACAGCAAGTAGGATGGATTAATTAACATTTAGAATGCTTAACACTACCCCAACAACAAAATAGTAAACATTGTTATTTAGAAACACATGCCATGTATAAAGCAAATTTTGACACAGTGTGCCTAAGGAAGAAGCTGTGATGTGTCAAGGTGTAGGAAGGCTCACGAGGACACAAAAATTGTAGCTGTTCGCACATTCTCATGATTCCACATCTGTGCAGAGCCAACATTTTCATTCTGAGCAAAACCATGATACAGAATTGAGCCACTGATTCTCTCATAAGAACCTTCCCTTTCATGTAGACTCACAAAATCATAATCATTTAATAATATCGCTGTATATCCACTGGAGGAACGGCCATAAGGCTCCCTTTATAAGTCTACTGCAGATATTTTGAATATCTTCTCTAAGTGTATGGTCTCTCAATTCCTCAGTATTGCTATAAGTTTTCAAGCTGGCAGTGAGACTCTTGAGACAGCTCCCCCCCACCCCGCCCCGCCAATATTTTGAGTAGGAAAGTCAAGGTCTACCAAAATGCAGTGTCATTCATTTGAGCTTTGCCATTGGCTCTTTATCTTCTCATGTGTAAGACATGTCTTCTACAAGAAGGACTTACCCCCAAGAGAGGTTGGGGTTGCACCTAAGCCACCTGAGTGTGTCCTTCGGCTTCCCCAGCCCCAGCTCCACCCAGTAGTCTAGAAACTTATGCCTCCAGTTCAAGAGATCTTCCCACAATGAATTCTGACCTGTGAAATTCCAGTACTTATAGTACTTTGTAAGCATTATATTTTACATTTAGATGGAGCTATTAGGGCATGCTGTGGTAAAAATAGTTGCATCAGAATATGCTGTTTTAAATCAAACTACTGTATTATTTGTTCTCAAAGGTAAATATAACTCAGACACATTATTAACATTTAGTAGAGCTACAAATACATAACTTGTACTTGTTGAAAATGTAAAACGAGTGTAGATAAATAATTAACAATAAAAATGAAACTATTCACTAAGAATGATTAACAGTTTTATTTTGTGTATTACAATAGAGATCAAAGCAGTTTCACATTTGGATACTAATGATTGGATACTAGCTTGTATTGTAAAAATTGACATTCTCTCTACATCCAGGGTGTGTTGGCTTCATTTGAAATTATGGCTTCCGTGGATTTAAAAAATACATATACTTTTTAAAACATTTGCAAAGTGACAATCCTAAATTTTAGCATGTTAAATTGTCCAAACCAGTGATTTCTGGAAAGGAAGTGGTGACTACTTGTAAGAGTTTTAAAACAGACATTTTTGAAATGGGTAAATTACTCCACAGAAACCCTAGGGGACGAAATTGCTGATATATTCCTGAAAACACCCCCCATTACCCTGGAATCTGAGTAGCCCAGAAAGATCTCATTCTTCAGCTTTTGCACTTAGACAATTTTGTTTTCTGCTTTCAATAGTTACATGTGAAATTAAAAAGTAGTCTATGTGAATATCATCAAATGCATTCTGATGAAAGTTGTTTGATTGATGCCTTATAACCTTAGCACTTCTCAGATCTTCTCATGAAATAAAATTCACTGTTACAACCACAAAAAAAACTCAACCAAATGACAACAAGGGTTTTTCTTTTATTATAATATTGGGATTGTCTTCCTTCTACATGAAAACAGTCCAGCTGCACTTTGTGAAGTTCCAAAAATAATGATTAACATTCTTAAACCAGAGACTAAAAATCTTGGTACGGACTGACCCATGAGGACATATTAGTTTAAAATAAACTAATAAAAGGGGTGTCTCCTAGGGGGCAGAAGTTGGCCTCATTTTAAAAATTTGTTCGATTTGTCAAAGTCACCCAAAGGGATTTCTTGAATTTGTTCAAATTGGTTGCCAGAACCAAGCACTCTCAAAGTGTCTTGCCTTTGGGGTTTGCCTACCTGGGTTTCCCAGTCCTCGGTTGAACATTAAAGTTCTCACAGGGATGTAATGATGATTATAACTTCAGTGATCTCTTCCAGTAGGGGATGAGGCCATTTCTAAAACTTCTTTCCTTGTGTCCTTTTTATATCTCTCTCTCTCAATGCTCCTCCACACATCACACAAATACATGTGTACACACATGAAGCCATTTCCAGGCTCTTGTC
The DNA here is from genome assembly GCA_907164525.1 of Lophiomys imhausi. Taxonomy (NCBI): domain Eukaryota; kingdom Metazoa; phylum Chordata; class Mammalia; order Rodentia; family Muridae; genus Lophiomys; species Lophiomys imhausi. The sequence goes on along the minus strand of CAJQZJ010000909.1, from coordinate 12,890 downwards.
TACTTTTCTCAATGTAGATTGGATCTAATGTTTTGTGTTTCAAATTAATCCCTGAAAGACTGGCACCATTTCCCTCAGACATAATACATCATGATCATCATTGTAGATGCTGATGCTGATAATGTCTTCTTTGGAGCAGAGAGAAGTTTTGACACTATTACTAAAAGTAGCATCAGATATTCTTCCACTCACTAGGCTTAATTAAACATCCTGTTGTAAACCATGGTACACTTTCAGTTTGAAAAAAAATACTCATGAAGCAATGTTACCTACTGTAGTTCTGGTACACTGTACAAAACATACCTTCTCAAGCAAATCCCCAGAAGAACTTCCAAGCAAATTGGGAACTACTACACTTTATTCCAATTCCTGTCACTACAAGCTTCACTTCACACAGGTGTGCGCGCACACGCGCACACACACACACACACACACACACACACACACACACACACACACAC
>CAJQZJ010000909.1:0-12419 GCA_907164525.1 Lophiomys imhausi | reverse complement strand
CACACACACACACACACACACACACACACACACACACACACACACACACCACGTGAAACCTAAAAAGAAATCCTGTGATGTGTTTCACCCCTACTGGAAAAGCATGAAACAAAACTCAGTTCCTCTTTTCTACCCGAAATTGGTTTTGTCTTGCCAACCTCTCTACCTAACCCAGCTTGTTGTTCTGTTTTTCTATTTTCCCTAAATGCAACTTACTTTAAGCATGCGTTAACTTGATTGACAATTCAGGGGTGATAGACAATACCTGCCTTCTCTTTTAACCATCTTCTTAGGATGTACATCCAGACTACACGCCCTTTTTATTTTATTTTTTAAAGAAACAAAATCAAAATGCAGTTTCCAAAGAAAAATTGGAATTTGTTTTCGATTTTGGCTGTCACAAAAAGGGGAATCAATGATCCAAATATAAAATGAACAAATAAAAATCAGCAAAATCTACAACATTACTGTAAAGCCGTGTCCCCTGACCGCTCTGTCTGTGCCTTCTCAGTGCGTGCATCTGGTTGTTCATCTATTTAAAAAAAAAAAAAAACAAAAAACAAAAACTTTTTTTTTGTTGTTTTCTCCCTTTGTTTGGAAATTAAATGTTTTGTATTACATATATATATATCTATATTTATCAATGTAGTTCTTTTTAACTGCTAGATCTTTATCTTTAGACTTGATTTTATCCAACATGATGAGAAAAAAGTTATGAATTGTTTTCTGCAATTTTCCCCACTCTTTATTTAAATACGGAACAACTTCACCTGCAGACCCACACATCCTCATCTTTCAGATTAGCCAGTCTCATTGGCAGAAGGACAGATCTTGGGTGGTTGGTGGAAGGTGGATAATGTCATCTGGGACATACAATTTCTGTAGAGAGGAGTCATTAGCAGCCTGGATGTGGGCTCCCTACTGAGCCCTAATTACCTCTCTCACCTCTGTAGGTCTCTCAACTCCCTGCTGTAGATGGGGCTGCTTGGCTGCCAATGAAGTTGTTCAACTTGAATGCATAACTCTGGTCTCTTTGATTTTGCTTTTAAACTTTTGATCTTGAATATTAGTGATATTATTTTATGTGCTTCATCTATTTTGAGTAGGAGAAAAAAGTTTAAGTGGTTTTTTTTTATGATTTGAAAATCTTATAATGAAACCGTAATGCCTTTGTAGTAATTGCATGTTGAAGAAGTTGCAGCTTAGGGTGTGTGGGACTGTCAGTGTTAGAGTTCTGTTCTTGACCTCCGTAGCCGGGCACGTGTGGGCTCATTTGTTTTTGTATATTGCCCGTCCCTTCTTTACAGCCAGAAGCTCTAATGCAGCTAGATCACTCCGTGCCGCCCTTACATGGACATGGCGACTCACTTACACATTTTCTCCTCTCCTCTTCATCTCCTGTGTAGTACACGCATAGATACGCCCCTCCCCTTTTCCGCATCCTTCCTTCCCATACTCCCCCTTTCTTTAGCATTGTTAAAATTTATGTGCTGTCATCCATTCCCCTAAATTAAGGAAAACCTATAATTTGTCAAAAAGACAATAAAAATCTAAATATATATCTGAAAACTTACAATGAAGAAATTCCTCCCAAACCCTATAGATGTGTAGATTTTTAAGGCAAATTATAAAAGTAATTTTTTTCCATTTTCAATCATAGAAATCAGAATTATTTTAAATTTAAAATCAATGCCCACCTAAATCCCCCCAAAGTAAAAATTGTTAAAGTGCAGATTTTTTTTTATTTTCATGTTATGTGGTGTGAATGTATGTGTTGTTGCCGCCCTGTATCATCCTCTGTTGTAAATTACTATATTTAAAAAATTAGACATTTTGCTCAAAAGTTTTTAAGAAATAACAACAACAACAAAAACAAGTTTCAAGAATGTGGCAAATGGATTTGTCCAAGAGCATTCTTACACAACTTTCTTTTGTAAATTTTTTTTCTTCCATGCCAAAAAACATGCGGGCAATTTGTTGATGTAAGTTGACTATAAATTAATACAGTATACTTTTCTGTTATGATTTCAATTATTTTGCCTGTGTTGAAATTCTCTCTCTCTCTCTCTCTCTCTCCTATTCTCTCTTGCTCTTCTCTCCATTTCTCTCTCTCTGTCTCTCTCTAGCTCTATCTACCAAAACAGCTATATTTTTATTTTCCCTTGTTTTGTGTATTTATATTGTAAATGCCTTGTTGGTATTATTTGCTTTACTTCTGCTTAATTCATTTTGGCTATGATGTTAGTTTTAATTTCTACTCTATGATTTTGAAAACTATATTAAATATTTTATTTTATTCGGGCCTTTTTGCTTTATTTTCACTGTTCTGATTTGTGCTGAATTGTGTTCCATAATCAATAGGAATTCTACTTTTAGTTAAAGTAGATAGATACATAATCCTTCTCAACTGAAAAGAAGTCTAGTTTTGGCCTAAATTTATTTTTAGCCACTAACTTTAAAGTCTTTACAGTATTGGTTACCCTAAACTGGGATATTAAAATTGGCTACAGCATGTGGAAAGTCTGTACCCCAGAAAAAAAAAAATTGACTTCAGTTAGTTCCAAGTATCATCTGTGGTAAGTTCATCCTTAACTTAATTCTTAGAAGATATTCAGGAAAATCAGCCCTTTATTTTATTTTCTTTCAGCAAAGGTGAAATAAGGTACTCTCAAGTGACTATGTAGAGTGGTTCTCCAGGCTTATGCTATCAACTTCACCACAGACTACAAAATCAATTTCACTCAGAATAAAGACATCAAGAATCCCAGGTGTTTCCAGTGTTGTGGTATGATGCCTTCTAATGTATACACCCAACTTCCGGCAAAAGCGTATTGCATCATGTACACACAGAAAGAATGTTCCAGCTTCCTTCCTTCCTTCTCCTACCCTCCTCTCTCCTTTATCTTCCTCCTTTCTATTCCTCTTGAAGGATTTAATCAGATAAGCTTGGTAGGAATCTTATGATTGTTTCAAGAAGATACAGAATCGTTTTCATAATTCAGCTTTCACTGAGAAAGTATCTGGGAAGGTGTCACCATTATGTAGTTCTTGGTTGAGACAAGGCCTAGACCTTGAGATTGTTTGGATCTGTGTAACAGCTGCACATCAGAAGTGCAGGGCTGGTGAGAGGCATCATGCAATCTTTTTTAATAAGGAAGTCACTTTTTCAACTTTAGTTCTAGATGTCAGTGTTATGTAGGACTGTTATAAGAAATATCAAACTTAGTGGTGAGTAGATGATGTATTGTCAGCCTGGGAATTTTAATAAATGGACTCTCTTCAACTCAGGTCAAGCTGCTGTGTGTTGCATGACATGCTGAATAGTATTTCAGATTAAAAAAAAAAGGAACTCTCTAAAATGGATGTTAATATCTAATCATATTAAAGGCTTTAATGTTTGTTTAAAAGAAAACTATTCATTTTATTAGAATATTTTTCCAAATACAAGATCTTTGAATGATTATTAATCCTCCTACAATGTCTGTGATTAAAATTGCCTCTAGAACCCTGTATATTTATATGTCTGAATATGAATCCATTGCTTTAAAAAGGACAGAGAAACTGATCAATGATTGGAGTGTTTATAGGTCATAATATTAGTAAAACTAATAAAGCCCTTCTGGGTAACAGTAGGCACTCTAGTAAATATTCAATGTGTGGTGGCTTGGAATAGGCTCCATTATTGTTCAAGTTTTCCTTGCAGTTGAAGAAATATAACCAAGTCATGTGACTTATAAGTGTAATTTCAATACTAGCACAGGTCTATGCTGGCTGACTTCAGAACAAAAGCTCTTAAGTAATAAGCAAATAAAGACTTCACTTGGTATTCCCTAGTTTGCTACACATAATTACATCAAGCAGGTGTGGTTCATCTTTCTTGGACATTTGTTTAAAAAAAAAAAGATTTGATAACATTTCAGAACTAAACTTTTCCATATAAACCATTTGTCATTTTTTTAGAAGTGTGTGTCTGTGTGTGTTGCTTGGAGAATTTTCCTGAAAAGTCTCGTATTAAATATACATTATGCTCCTTTAAGACATGCAAATTTTACTGGTGTTTTCTCTACCAAGTACTGGCTTTGTTTCTTCAGGAAAATTTTTACTGAAGGTCATGAACGGAAAGCCATTTAATGGTCAAAAACTTCAGCATATCTGTGTGCTGAAGTACTTAGGCCTATATCACCAAATATGTAAATGAGTGTCTTTAGGTAGTGAGTGAATTAGAATAATGCAAACCAAAGATAAGGTAAAAAATCCAAATAGACATAACAGACTTCCAGCAATTGGAGCATGGAGTCCTCTCTAGAGGCTCTCTGCTTAGCATCATTGTTTTTGAGTATTTGTGACCTTTCAGAGTCAGCTGTCTCCAGACAGGCAGAAAGGCCGGAGCCACATAGCACAGTCCTGCTGGTCTTGTTATTTATTTATTTATATTTAGGTGACCCACTACATTCTCCATCACCGAAAACATCCTCACAGTTCAGAAGAGTTCTATTGAATTTTTAATACACTGTCTTTTCCAATGGCAGACAGACCCTTTTACTAGATATCAGCCCTGGAGGCATGAATTATATATCTATAAATACGCTCATAGAGCAAAAAAGCAGGGCAGCCTTCAGGGCTAAAATAGACCTTTTATATCCCTAGTGAGCTCTCTAGTTTAAGGAAAAGCACAGTCTTGTCAAGGAAAAATAAGTGAATACTCCTGATTTTAAGATGCTAACATTAAAGAATATAGATAGTTCTTATTCAAAACAAAGGAAAATTCTAGAGATGGCATAAAACATTAGGATTTTGATGTATTCCAGCTTTCATATCACTCTTAGTTTTAGACTCAGTGTGTGAATACTTTTCGAAGCTAAGACACAACACAGGGTTGATGACGGTATAGTCTTTGTGACGGAGAGGCATATTATTAGCTATTCCATCATTCCTAAGATATACATCTCCTGCCCCTTCATCTCATATGAAGTATACCATTAGATCATTTGACAAGGAAGTTTGGTTCTGGGTATCTCTCTGATACCAACATCTGTGTGTACTTAAGTCCCTGGGAGACAGACTTCTGGGCAAAATTTAAGAGCTTATTTTGATTAGGTTATTTGAGATAGGAAGACTGCTCCAATGTGGGTATCATCATTCCCTGGGGCAAGATCTTGGACTACATAAAAAGAAGGAAGTAATCTGAACACAAGCATTCATTGTTACTGATTATGGATGCAATGTAACCAGCTCCCTGAAGCTCCCACCTGTTGTGACATAGTGCCATTATGGACTGTGACCTTGAACTGTGAGCCAAAATAAACCCAATACTTTATCACAGCAACAGGAAAGGAAACTAAGACAATCCCTTGTATAAAATAGCCAAGTCAGCCAGGTATGCTAGTATGTGACTATTCTCCTGGCTTTGTGGAAAGCTGAGACTCCTGCTTGAGTCCAGAAGTTTGAGAGCAGCTTGATTGGGCAACATATCTAGATCTGATGTCCAAAGCAAAACAAGAGGTGTAATTTGCATAGAATTTGCATAGAGGCTGTACACAGTTTCCTTGGTCTTTAAGTCTTCAATGGATTAGTTAAAATAGCAAATCCTATGCGCATGCTCTGTAAAGCTGTTAGACTATATATTCTAGGAGTAATGATGAGAGAAATAGTCTATACATGTTCAGTGCAGACTCTTTCAGGGGAGCATTTCTATTTGCAGCCACTTGAATCCTTGACTGTGGAGCCCATAAAGATACTTCTGTCTTTATGGATGTTGAGTACATACTGTATTCATCTCAATTCTTAAAAACAGAAATTCATATTAAAATTGATTACAGAGGTAAGGAGATAAGTCAGTACATACAAGTGCACTTTCTGGCTATGAAGATTCAAGTTCATATCTCAACACCCATACAAGCTGTATTAGGTCCCATATGTATGCCTGTAACTGCACCACTGTGGAGAACAGAGATGGGATGATCTGTTGGGATTGCTGGTTGCCTCCCTAGCAGGACAGCATGAGCTCCAGTTTCAGGGACTCTACCTCAGAGATATAAGACAGTTATAGAGGATATGTGCACTTCTATACAGATGCTCATAACCTTTCACACACATGAAGATATTCTACATACAACAATCACACACACATACTCACATTCATGTACACATACATTAAATAAATACATTTGTTAAGTAATGGAGTATTTAAACTTAATTATATGCCCCAACTCATATACCTATTTAGAGCAGTTCCCCTGTCCACAGTTACCTGAAAGTTTTCACGTATTCTATTATAATTCCCATTTGTAATAATGGTACTCCTATGCCAGGCAACTTCATTTCAAACTCCAGGCAGTCATAAATTCCTGGCATTGCCATGAGAGAAAACTATAACAGCTTCTACAGTTTCAGCAAGTAGAGACCAGCATATTTTGGCCTCAAATTTCCCAGACAGACAGCATCGTTTATAATGTCTTATCACTACAACCAGGATAAATAACAAACTGTTGAAGAAAGGAAAGATAGTTTTGAAAGATTTTCGGATCTTACTTAGGATATGATACTCATCATTTTATTTTAAAAATAAAGTGTTCTCACTTCACTTTAGAATTCACCAGCATTTTAGAAACTTCAAGTTAGCAAGCCTTGGGACCCTTTATCTATAGTACTAGGAAAAGGCTATTTTTACTTTGTTTTGAAATCAGAGATGCTTGTTGGGCTGTTGAACAAGAAAAGAATAGCAAAGGAGAGTGGATTGATTCAAATGTAAAGTGAATAGGTTTTGTAGATTTTTTTTAAATGACAGTGTGAAGTTTTAGCAAGAATTGAAAAGAGAAAAGAAACAAGTCAAATTTAAGTCTCCAGGTGAGTATTAAATATGACATAGTAATATTGCAAACAAATGCCTTCTGATAATGAGGAAGATAGTAATCTTTATCTCACTCAAAGGCCAAGAGTTTGGATTTATATTTAAATGAATTGCTTCATAACAAGTCCAATATTCTTCCCCTTCATTATGGTTTCCTTCTTTGCTTAAGAGGTATGTTTTTGTTATGGCTATAAGAAACATACAACTCAGTTTTTATGTTGATAATGAAGCCACACTCTGAACTATTTTTTCAGTTTGTTCTGGGATTGACAGACACCCAATGCTAGGAAGATGGATTTACTTGGTTCACAAGCCTGACAGTCTGAGTACTGTGACCCCAAACCCACAAAACTACAGAGTTGGTGACTTATAATGTAATCTCTGCATGCCTACCAGTGGAGATTGGACAGGAGAGTCATCTGGAGGCTTAAGGACCTGCTAGCCTAGAGTATACACAGCAGTAAAAAACAAAACAAAACAAAACAAAAAAAGGACTATTCCTCAAAAATTCAAAAATCCAGAACCAATTCTGAAAGTTGTCCTCTGTCTGTAACACACAGGCTGTGACACATGTATGCAACACTCACAATCACTGACATACACACACAGAGAGAGAGAGAGAGAGAGAGAGAGAGAGAGAGGGAGAGACAGGAACACACAGAGGAAGAAATTAGAGACTGAGAGAGAAGAAGAGAGAGGGGGGAAGCACAATATTTTTATTGAAAATAAACACCAGTCTTGTTCTCCCCTGGAAATTTGCACTTCTTCCCCATGGCTGCCAGTGATTCCATCCAAACACTGCCCTCTTCCCAGATCACCTTGAATGTAGCATATGCACCCCTCTCCCCACCTCCAGAAATAAGAAAAATAGTTTGTGCAGGATTAGTTTTTAGGGCTAGCTTACCTTTAGGGAATTGCGCTCCAAATCCCATTTACAAAAACTAGCAAAAGTGTATAAATTATGTATTAACTAAGTCACAAAGTATATGAATTATATATGTTCACAATGTAAAAAAAAAAAAAAAAAATAGGCACACTGGTCCAGCAAAGGAAGCCCGAAGCTCTGAAAACCCTGCAAAGATCATTTTGCTCAGTCCGTTCAAACTCTGAACACCAGAAGAGAAACTCAAGCTCAGACCACAGACCGTCTTGAGATTCTCAGGAAGATTCTTGTTTTGCTTCATAAAACAAAATTACTTGTTAGGTGAGACATAATCATACAACTCTCTGTTATCCTTCCCCTCCTGAATGATTCACATAACTTATATGTGCATCTCCCTGACCAACTGTCTCTTGCTAGGTACAGGAACAATGAGCATATTCATTAGCAGATGCTCAAACACTAGTCATCCCATCTCAGTAAAACTATAAACAGGATCACATACAAGGGCGTTGAGTCCATCTCAGAAAGAATGTTTTGACAATATTGTATCATCATCTCAACTTCCTAACTGGAGAGTGAAATTATGCCATTCCTGGCAGCCACTTTTGGCTATAGCACATTTACTGCTCCCGTAGAGGATAACAGCAACACCATATATTCTACCTAGTACTTTCCTTAATCTTGGAAATCCAGAAACCCCCCTATCCCTTAAACCCAGAGCCTCTGCATTAGCTCAGAGACTGCTCTCCTCTAAAGTAGATGAAAGTGGAAATTTACTTTCTTTTGCAGGTTGTTTGTTGTTGAATATCCTGCCTCAGCTTCCCACTGCAAGATGCCAGAATTACTAAAAGATATTCTACCTAAAAACTGTCTCAGCGCATCTCTCTATAGAATTTGAAAAGAATACTTGATTTTAAAAAATATATATTTTTCTAGAATATGTGCAGTGAGGGGACCTAAGCTGTGACTTCTTGAAATTGCTCTGCCTCAATTGAAAAGAGATGCCAAAGAGATTTCATTTGCTGACGTGGGAAGGAAATGTCAGTTGTATAGTTATAAGAGCAACTTCCCTGACAGAATATTCATTGCATCTGTGATTAGCAAGGCACTGGGTTTTTATGAACTATTCTTAAACTGCCTTTTCACACTGTCCACATGTTTAATAATCATATAATCATGAAGCTCTCTGGGTAAACCAGTTTATTTTTGCCACTCTAGCAAAGAATCCCTGATTTCAAAATTCATGTTGCTAAGTCAACTTTTATCATCCTAAACATAAGTTTTCAATCAGTCATGGATATCTAGGCTGGGTATTTTTTTAAAATGGAGCTTCCAGGTCACCATATATTGCATATAGCATAAAAGCTTTGAATAGACACATTTTATGTTAATACAAGGCAAGTTGTCATCTTAGGAGTCAAGGGAATTTCTAGAGAATCATCATCAAAATGCATCAAGGTGATCATTTAATCCTGTTGCTTGCCCCCATCAGTTAGCTAATGGAAAAACAGGGTAGCTGCACAGCAGTATAGGAGACTTTTCAAGTTCCTTGGTCTTGATCTTGGTCTCAGTGATATGGAAAATAGATCATTGTCATGCTCATGAGAGCTAGTAGGTAGAAACCAAGAAAGCCATAAAGAAATATTATATGCACGTTGATTCAGCCATAAATAAAACTCATTGTGCATGTTTATGCAGCACACTCACAAAATCTGTAGTTTTTCTAAGAATATTATTCACTGGAAGTCATCTCCCCAACAGACCCTGGAACCAGCCTGTTAGAATTCTGCCATTCTAAATCAATCACTTGAGAGTATCTTTAAACTCTAAGAGTCTTATTTCAAAGTTCCAAATCTTGGGTGGGTGGAGGCATATAATTATATGTCTTTATATCAGTCCAGAGTAATAAGATTATAGCCAGAAAATACCTTAGGCAGATCTGGGTCATTTTATAGTAATTTCAAAATTACTGCCCCTTCATTCATTAGAGTAAACCATGAACTGTATTTATGCCTGTACTAATTATGTCTTTTTCTCTTTTCAATCCCAGGAGGTGAATTAGTTATTCCTCTTCTTGTAGAAGACCCTTTAGCTACCCCTCCTATTGCTACTCGTGTACCCTTCATTACACTCCCCCCTACCTTCCGCCCCCTCCTCACCATTATTGAGACCACCAAAGATTCCCTGTCCATGACCTCTGAGGCGGGGTTACCTTGCTTGTCGGACCAAGGCAGCGATGGTTGTGATGATGATGGCTTGGTGATATCTGGGTATGGCTCAGGGGAAACCTTTGACTCTAACCTGCCCCCTACTGATGATGAAGATTTTTACACCACCTTCTCCTTGGTAACAGATAAGAGTCTTTCCACTTCAATCTTCGAAGGTGGCTACAAAGCACATGCGCCCAAGTGGGAATCCAAGGACTTTAGACCTAACAAAGTCTCGGAAACTAGTAGAACTACAACCACATCTTTATCCCCTGAGCTGATCCGCTTCACAGCGTCCTCCTCGTCTGGGATGGTGCCCAAATTGCCAGCTGGCAAAATGAATAACCGTGATCTCAAACCCCAGCCTGATATAGTCTTGCTTCCGTTGCCCACTGCCTATGAGCTAGACAGCACCAAACTGAAGAGCCCACTAATTACTTCCCCCATGTTCCGTAATGTGCCCACAGCAAACCCCACGGAGCCAGGAATCAGACGGGTTCCGGGGGCCTCAGAGGTGATCCGGGAGTCCAGCAGTACAACAGGGATGGTCGTCGGCATTGTGGCTGCTGCCGCCCTCTGCATCTTGATCCTTCTGTACGCCATGTACAAGTACAGGAACAGGGACGAGGGGTCCTATCAAGTGGACGAGACGCGGAACTACATCAGCAACTCGGCCCAGAGCAACGGCACGCTCATGAAGGAGAAGCAAACCAGCTCCAAGAGCGGCCATAAGAAACAGAAAAACAAGGACAAGGAATATTATGTGTAAACATAACTAACGCCAATCGTATGTGAATTTAAGACAGAATTATTTATATGCACACACCTGAGTACTTTGACAATGAGACTTAACTTGTTGGATGTGTTCTGAGAGATGGGGTATACCACGACTATGGTGGGGAAAACCATTTTGAAAAGGACACATACGATGGTGTATTTCTCTGTTATGTTCAGCCATGTTGCAAGGTTGCATCCATGGCCCAGAAACAGAAAATTCTCTCTACCTTGCTGTATCATAAAGCATACACGTAGTGCCCTGGAGAAAGTCTATGACTCCACATGACCTTGGAAGCTTCCTGCCCTCCAGGACCTTTTGAAAGGGGTAGAAGACTTTATGATTTACTTGTTCCATAGCTCCAAGTGAGTCTGTAATGATGTTTGTGAATCTTGACTGTAACAATGTTGGGTTATTTTTGTTTGTTTAATTATGTAAAAAAAAACAAAAACAAAAAAATGAGAAAAGATAAATGCTTTAAAAACAAAAAAACAAAACAATACAAAAAACCCAGAAATACCCTTATCTGGTTCTGACCAGTGTGAGTGTACCTTTCCAAGATCTGAGGGGAAAATGGCTTTTGGGTTTTCTTTATTTTTTTGACAGTGACTGCACATAAGAAGAGGAAAAAAAATACTCAGAAAACAAAATGTATGAGACTCTTGCCATATGAACTCAAAATCTACCATGGCATTCACTCCATGTAGCAAGTTGTGGTGTCTCTAGAATCTGTTGTTTCCTAATGCTTTGTTGAACCCATGTGGTGGGATAATCCATTTGAAAAGCAGGTCCCCAAGATCTAAGTCCAATATTTGCCACTCAAACCTACAACAGATGGGTTTGGGGCTGGTTTTATCAGAGCTATTGGTTTCATTAACAAATGTTGCCCCTGTCCATTGACGCAAATTGTGTGAAAAGGGAAAATATAAGCCCCACAAATTAAAGCAGAGCCTTTCCAAGGGAAGGGAAGTGGGGTTGACTGGATTTGTGATGGAAATGCATGCAAATAAAAAAAAAGAAAAGAAAAGACAATGCTGTGTCTGTTTCAACAGACTGCAGGGGAGTTCCCAACTTGTAATGCAACCACAAAAGGTCACACAAGCCACATCATGACCACGCGTGAAAATCATAGTTACTTCCCCACTCCCAACATGGTAATGGTTTCCACAGTGGTTTAATTTTGTAGCCTGATGTGAATAAATCTCTCTTTCCATCTCCTCATGTCTCCCTTCACCCATCTTTTTAAAAAATAAATAAATAAATGAAGCTGCTGTGACACACACAAAAAGGAATTTAATAGTATAATATATATAAATATATATATACAGATATATTTATCATGGTGTGTTTGATGGGATGACTGACACAGAAATCTGTTAAAGTCCTGAAGTGGAATGAGAATGTTATTTTAAAAGAAAACTAACAAAACAACAAAAAAGTAAACCTTAAAATGTGAAGAAAGTGTGAGTTTTCGTTTGTCACAGTTAACTGTGTCAAAGAGAATTTAACAACAACAACAAAAACTTCTCAGATTTTGTTTACATATTTTACTACATTTTTGCTGGTATAATTCCTTAGTCACGTATGTACATACTGCTTTAAGAACTGTTACTTCCTTTCTATCTGTTGGTTTGGTTTGTATCCCATTCTCTTTCTGTCTTCTTTTTGTAATGAGGAAACAATGTACAGAGTAAAAAAAAAAAA
>CAJQZJ010000908.1:0-15393 GCA_907164525.1 Lophiomys imhausi | reverse complement strand
TTTTTTTCATTGTTATTCATCCTTTTGCTTGAACATAGTGCATTTATTTCTATTGATTGTCACACCAAGACAGTGATTCAGCTTCATACCATTAGCAGACCAGGCCAAGTTGTGTATAAAGATAACCTTTAATCCCAGTACTCTGAGTTTGATGCCAGCCTGGTCTATAGATCCAGTTCTAGGACAGCCTGGGCTACACAGAGAAGCCCTGTTTGGGGGAAAAAACAAAGGAAGGGAGGGAAGGAGGAAGGAAACAAATTTACTTATTGTAACAAAATAGTTTGATTTTCCTAAAAAGAAGCAGTCATTTATGTGTTTAAAGGTTCCGTGTGTTAAAATGCTTCTTATCTTCATACCAGTACTTCCCCTCGGCTTTGCAATGACATAATGTAGGAATACTTAATGACCAAGGAAAAGAGACACTTAGAACAAGTCCAGGAGGGGCTGTCAGTGGACTGGAGCATCATTCTTCATTTCCAACCACTGAGAACTCCATGAGGGAGTTCTGGGAGCCTGGGAGCCATGTTAAAGTTTATTCCCACCTCCTTAACACACTAAGAGTACAAAAGACAAGGCAAAAACAAACTAAAGGATTCACATTTGACTGAACATGTTTTCTCTCTATATTGTTTCAAAAATCATTTTCACAAAAGTAGACCAATACCTTTGGCACTTCCTTCGTAAGGGCATTTGCTACAATTCTACTTACTTTTATTAGACAATTCAGATGTGGATCATGTGCACATAGCCAAGAGAAAGGAACTGTGATAGCCTCACATTTTATGGATAAACATAACATTTACAGAAATGTGTAGTCAGGATTACTTTTACTGATTTTACAGCTGATTATATTTATCTTTAATAATGTTGGATATTTTACAACTATAATACTAACTAAATATCATAGTTAAAAAAAAACAGACCTAGGAAGCTACAATCTTGAAAAACTTTGGCATTATTTTAGTAATTATACATTGGATGTACTTACAGCTCTAATTCCACTTCAGTCTGCACTGGTAGCCTTATCCCCTCAGCTTTCAAAACATCCTGAAGTACTCTGATGGTTAAGGAAAAATCCTTTGAAAATGGTGCTTAGTCGCCTGTTTTAACCTGCAACCTCAGAATCTGAACACAAGTTCCAGCTTGCTTGGCTCTTTCACAAACCACAGAGGGCTTCTCAGCAGGAGGCTGTGCGTTCAGCAGCACACACTGCCTAAAGACCACCCCGCCTACAGTCCGCCCCCACCCCAGGGGTCAGGGGACTGCCCTCAGCAGGAAGATGTGCTATTGAGGGAACAGAGATAAGCCTTTAGCTTGGATATACCTGTCACCAGAAACTCAGCTTGTTTTTAATGTTTTATTAGCATTTAAAACAAAATTCAATTTAATTAAAAAGTTCCAATATTGGCTCTTGCTTAAAATAAAATTTGAAGATATTTTTATGGTTGCCTGAGATAAGCACCTCTGGTGTATTTACTAATATTTTGATTTTTTTAAAAGTTTATATTTTTGGCTCTTAATACATGGCCATGCATTTCAAGTGAAAAAACAAAGATGTTGCTTGAATTGTCGCAATGTAGAATTATAAAAGCAAAGAAACTGACCCAAGGAGCAAAATTCTAAATAGCTTTCAACATAGAGCAAAACTGTGACATCTTTCCGGATTTAACAACCCCATGACAAAATGTGAACAGCATGGCAGGAATCACACCTACTGCTGATATTTTTTTCCTGATTGACTTTGATGATGTGACTTTGTTACTGTCCTCTTTATGAATTAGGTTTTAGTCGCTGGGCTAGAATTAGACTGCTTATAAGAGAAGAACCATATAGTTATGTTAGCCAAATTGGGGATTTCAAATAGTATTATGTTTTATTCTTGTTTATATCAAATACTTATCTTTAAAAGTACTCATGTATTCTAAATTTATGAAAAAATTTTTTTTCCAAGTCTTTGAAAGTCCCAGGAAAAACATTTCAGATTATAAGTACATAGGAACAGTTTACCTTACCATGGAAAAATATTAAACAAACAAACACAAAAAAAATTAATGATTGACACTAGACCTCCAAAAAGCAAAACTAAATAAAACTTTGTACAAAAAGAGCTCTGGTTATTGACATTAAATTAAACCTCTGTCTAAACAAAATTTTCTCTTTAGGAAGGCAACAGTATATTTTAACTGCTCATTGGTATATCCTTGTAAACTCAGCACTTGGGAGGCTGAGGCAGGAGAACACCAGTTCAGAGTTAGCTACAAGACAAACCTGAACCAAAAATCACTGTATCTTAGTTGATTTAATTAACAATATATAGTTATTTTAATTTAAATAATATATATATATATATATATATTTTGGTTTTTTTCGAGACAGGGTTTCTCTGAATATCTCTGGCTGTCCTGGACTCGCTTTGTAGACCAGGCTGGCCTCAAACTCGCAAAGATCCGCCTGCCTCTGCCTCCCAAGTGCTGGGATTAAAGGCGTGCGCCACCACTGCCCGGCTTTAAATAATATTTTAAAAAGGAAGTAAATGTTTTAGAAGTGTGCTAGGTCAATTTTGATAAAGATTGCAGATTAGTTTTTTTTTAAAACTGTATCTAATGGTACCATATTCTTTATGAACTTCAGCTAAATTTTTTTTCAAATAAAACCAAATCCTCAAACTTTGCATCTAGTGTGGGGCTTCACCTTTTAAAGCTAGGCTTGTCAGGCTGGAGCATCAAAACATAGTTAACTCAAGGACTGAATGAATTTCGGTGAGTAGGTGGACATGGTAACAAGCCATCATTATTTTTGCAAGCAAGGAATTAGAAAAAGTCTACTTTATTAAATCTAAAACTGACCACGAGGTTTGGGGGGGCAGAATTCTGGGATGGAACAATCCAGCTGTGAGAACAGTAACCCAAGAAGTGTCTTTGAATTACAGAAGTTAGAAAATGCTGAGCAGTGGCGAGAGCCCCAGCATGCCCCCCAGCTTTCACCTTATCTTCCTGAGGAAGCCTAAGTTGGGTCTCTTCTCTGCAGTAGGTTTTTCATGCTTGGATTCCTACCTCATTTTACCCCTTAGTTAATACATTCTTTCTCAACCCTTCCTTGCACTTTTCTTGAGCAAGGGAACATGCACAATAAATGAGTTGCAACCGATAAACAAGTTTAAATACCCAACTCTCTCCAGCCTCTTCAGGCCCCTCCCCCTACAAACAAATGCCTAGCTCCTTTGTTTTCTATGGCTGGTCTGGAAATACATATGAACTCGCCAATCCCCACCGAGTCTTTTCATGAAAGGTCTCATTCTCCTGGTCCCTGGATCCTAGAAGAAGGAGCAAGCTACAGTTTTCACCCAAGGCAAGCAGTATAAAACAAGACAGTTGCAGTCAGAGGAACCCTGCTTAACAATCCTAAACAAAGTTTACAGACAGATGAAATTCCAACTTCTGACTTAAAGCTGAAAATGAAAAGAATCAATTTCTCAAAGGTTTATACTGTTTGTATAAACCTTTATATTTGAGAAAACATTAAAAAATATCTCAGGTTTTAGAGTTTGGCTTAAGATTAACTTTGAAATTTATTTTACAAATGAAACTTTCTCTTTAAAATTCTTTTAAGTTTTTTTTTTGTACTGCACCGTTTCAAAACGCAAAATTAAATCCCAACCTAAAGTTATTTTCAAGTAATCATGCCTTTACAAAGTTCCTTAGGTATAAGTTTATTTAAATACCAAGATATTTAGCAATGTACTATAAATTCAGTCTCTAAGTTTTAATCAGTTTGTTCAACTCAAACCATTTGTGACTCTAGGAATGATTTTACATAAAAGCCTTAAAAACACCATTTATTAACCACATTAGTGAGATGTAGTTGAATTAAACAAAAGGTGTTTAATGTGATTTTAGGGACTAGACATAAACAATAAAGAACTAAACAGTTTTTTCCAAAAGAACTTGAAGAGAATGTGACTTACAACTGAAAGTTACCAAAACACAGAATAATCTTTTAACTTACAGATTTAAACCAATTTCCTCAAAATCTTAAATATTTGCTTTAGAATAATCTTTTACCGGTTTTTAAACTAAACTGAGTTAGTTTTTTTTTCCTTTTCCATGCTAAGACTTTAAAATAATTAAAATTATCTGAGGATAATTTCTGATTGGTTCGTTACTTTTTTCTCCTGATAAAGATTGGTAACATTTTTTATGAGTGTAGACACATCAAACAAATTTATACTTCCTTCTTTTCTGTTACAACCAAACTCCTGGTCGTTATATTTTTAAGCAAAAAAAAAAAAAAAAACAACAGAAATTTATTTATAACTAGAAACCCACCAGCACCTAACTCATACATTGTGGCTGTTTACCTTCTCGGCTACTGAAGTGAAATATGATTATTTCGTTTGTTTCTTATTTTTCCAAACCAATTTCGTATTTATTTTTTTCTCACCGTCTCCACCAAACGTCAGTGAAATTAGTACATTTCAGCTACAGAAATCGTTAATCCTTCAAGGTCGGTCTCAACTTCACCGGTCTTAGGGCAGCTTCAACGAGAAAACGTGGTCTTAGCATAGCTGATTTTACCCGGAATTTTTCGTTTGCTTTTTTCCCCCCTCCCAGAGGTTGTTTGGTTTTGGTTAAAACAACCCTGCGGGCAACAAAGGGAGCTGGGGAGGGAGGGGGTTGAACGAGTTCTCCAGAAGCTTAGTTAAGTTCAGGCACCTGGGAACATATTTGGTTGTGGTTCTTTGAAATGAAAAAAATAAAAAAGGAAAAAAACCACTGATACACTCGAAGACCTAAAAGAAAAGACGGACCCAGGGTTAGTGCGCGTGCGAACCCCGACCTCCGGGCTGGCCCCGGGTACCACGCGCGGCCGGACCCGGGGCGAGCAGTTAAAGGGCAGGGCGCCGCGGGCGGAAGCCCACCCCTCACCCACTGTACAGCCAACAAGGGAGCAAAGGGTTATTTTCGCGCCACAAAATATGCAAATACAGGGGAGGCCCGAGGGCCAATGGGTGGAGACCAGCAAAGACTCCGGAGGCGGCGGCTGTCGACGATAGGCTCGTCGCCTCCACCAATCGGCGAGCGGCTCGGGCGAGGGCGGTGCCTCTCCGGACGTCGGGTGCCGGTCTGGGTCCCGCGGGGCGGCCCGTCCGCGTCGGAGCTCCGCCCTAGGCGGCTTCTCCGCGCCATCGGCGGCCGCCCAGCCCGCTCCGCCCTGGCGGAGCAGACTCAGCCTTCGTCCCTTCTCCGTGGGGACTGAGCATCCTCGAGCGCGCGCCTGTCTCGCGCGTTTACACGCAAGCCCCACGCGTGGTGAGGGCTCCGGGGCGAGCAGCGGCCCACGAAGACTTCCCCTGTGTGCGTTTCGACGGGTTCGTTCTCTCTGCGAGGAGTTGGGGAAAGGAAACAAACCTTACCCCATCTTCTCAGCTCCCGGGCACCATGTTTTATACAGACAGAAGTGACAGATTCTGGAGCGAGAGCAGAGCCAGGTCTCCGATCTCGTCTCTGGGATGAACAGAGTTCAGGGAGCGGTTCTCGAGAAGACTGAAAGATGCCCACCACAGGCCGGGGCTGGGGAGCCCTAAGGCCGCCCTCTACTCTGCCCACAACCTGTGGATACTGCAACTGTAACGGACCTACTGGCATACTTTCTTTCATGTTACACAGAACCCCAAACATTTTACTTTTCCAGGTCTTCAGAAGAGATGCAGCTGTCGAATGGGTAACAGATGGGTGGGATCCTTCCTCCGTGGAATAAATATTAATTAGGGAGCTACAATTGTGAAGAATCTGGAGTAGTCCACATATCAATAATGAGAAATTTCTTTAAAGCATTCATACAATTAATCTACGAATTTGAGGAGTCACACTGACTTCGTACTCATTCTGGAAAATTTAATCAAAGATTTTTTTCGCTCGAAAAGCTAAATTAACACTCACTTTTGTTTTGTTTTTAATTTTGCCACATTGTATATAATATACTTAAGCCCTCAAATGTTTGGAAGAGGGTTATATCCACCTCTTTTTGATGTCTCAACTTTTTAATGGAGTGTTAAGGTCCTAGATAGAGTATCCAGTGTTGTTACAATAATAATACAGATTAAACTCACAGGAGCCCAGGAACATATTAATTAAATCGCCTACTTGGTTTAAATTCTAGCTGTTTAGATTTGTGTGACAGTGAAAAGACAACCATAGGCTAATATTTATAGAAAATAAATAATTTATCCCATGTTTTAAAAGTAGTTATTTCGTTAGGTATCATTTTTAATAAAACCAAATATAGTTAATCCAGGAAAAACTCAATACAATTTGGTAGCAAGCTGATCAGTTTGTTGTTATGAAAAATTATTAAGTTATATGATCAGACTCTTAACAAAGTAATATGCAGAAAAGCATACATTACAAATAAAAACATTTTTCTCCAGCTAGGCTTGGTTCACACGAATGAAGTACTGCAAAAATAAATTCTTTTTTTTTTTTGGTTTTTCGAGACAGGGTTTCTCTGAATATCTCTGGCTGTCCTGGACTCGCTTTGTAGACCAGGCTGGCCTCGAACTCACAAAGATCCGCCTGCCTCTGCCTCCCAAGTGCTGGGATTAAAGGCGTGCGCCACCACCGCCCGGCGCAAAAATAAATTCTTAAGTTTTATACTGACATTTTTGAATGCCACAGAAGCTAAAATACATATTTTCCTTGAGAGCCATGTCTCTTTCAAAAAGCATGAAGGCGAAACTTTTAAATAGCTAAAATTAGCCATAAAATTTCACCTCCAAAGTTATTCTTTCCAGATTTCTAATAGTTCTAAATATCTTGTCATCATATTATAAAGACCCTTTTACTAAATTAAGCTTAGGTGAAAATACTTCTGAAGTGTGTTTACATTTATACAGTTGGGTTTGCTTAGCAGGAAAGAAAAATCTGTTAGAAAGAACAGTTGCATTTAAAATGGATGTTCTGACACCTTCCGGTTACTTAACGCAAAATTGTAAGTTCCTTTTAAAAGGCAAAATGTAAATACTCTAGATCTTTCAATAATCCCACGTTTTAAAAATAAACTGGTACTTTTGTTTTCTTTGAGAGATACACTTTAAAGTGTTAATAAGGTTTCTGAAAGAGAAGCACACCATGTCAAATTATCAATTGCTGAAGACATTTGTAGTATGAAGCACATATTTACTCTATTCACATTTTTCAACTGGTAAGAGTAGCAAAACATTAGATTTTTGTCTATATTTGCAGGCTATATAGAACTTATTTTCAGCCATCAAAACCCAGCAATTTTTCTTTTCCATAAAATACCTGTTTAAAACATATTACAAGCTATCTTGTGAAGCCTTGGAGTAGAAACACACAACCATTAAACCCACAGCCGAAAGTGCCCACAAGGACAGGGGCACAGACTTCTTTCCGTATTCCTGTCTGTCCTCCAGCTCACACTTCCGCAGGCTCAGGAAGGCTCCACCAGGCCCAGACCCAATCCCCCAACCACCATTGTGCTCGTTACCTACAGGGGAAATTATGAATGGCTCGCGCAGTCAAAGGGAGGCAGAAAGAACCGAGGAACAGTTCCCCAGCGCGGCCACCACCTAGGGCTGACGCTGAACAGGGTTCCGTGAGAGTCCCAAGTTCTCCAACTAAAATTATTTAAATAAAAGTGGCAGCACCCCCCCCCCAAGCCCTCCCCCTCCGAAAAACCACAGGAAGCGAGGGTTTCCCTTTAAGTACCGACTTTTCCCACTCGGCCGCCCCCAGCCCCGCAGCCTCCGCCCCGCGCCCCGCGCCCCTCCCCCACGCGGCCAGCCCGCCCCCCCGGCCTCATTTATCCAGAGCCTTCTCGCGGCCGAGCAGCCAATGAGCGGCGAGGCGGAGAGCCACCCGGAGCGCAGGCGGAGGAGGTGTCGCGTAGACACCCGCCCAGGACGCCGGCTCCCCTCCCCCACACGCCGGCCCGGGCCGCCCGGCTCGCTCGGTGCCCCCAGGGCCCGCGAGGGGAACGGCGCTGGGCTCCCCGGGTTCCACTTTCCCTCGTCATCAGAGCCACCGCGCGAGTTCGAGATTCTCATTCAGGTTTCGTTGTTAAGTAACCCATTTTTTTGTTTGTTTTTTTCCCCTTTCAAAAATCGAATGGTGGAAAACTACGGTAACTGCAACGGCGGGACCCCTCAAACGCTTCCTCGTCTTAAAAAAAAAAAAAAAAAAGAAAGCAAAGAAAAGGATCGTTCATCTGACCCTCCCGAGGTTCGGACCCTTTCGAAACTCGCCTTGCCGACCGCGGCCGGCGCCGGCTGCTGCGGCTCGGAGTCCCTCGCCCCATCTCGCCTCCCCTCCCCCTCTTCCTCTCGCTCTTTTTTTTTTTTTTTCTTCCTCTTTCCTCCGAAACCCACTCTAATTGAGGCGCTGGGATTCCTCACGTGAGACGTTGATTTGTAGTTTGAACACGTGGCTCATTCAAAAAGCCGGACACTCGGAGCGGCTGCCCCCGCCCCGCTCCCCTCGCCGCTGCCACTCACCCCTCGGGTTTTTTTTTTTTTTTTACGGGGAGGCGGCGCCTGCCCCACGTAGTGTGATATTTTCACAGCCCGCTGGCCGCTGCCAAAGGGGTTGGGGAGGAAGAGACAAAAAGTAGTTTCCCCCCCCGCGCCTCCTCCTTTCTCTCGCTAATCCCGCCTCCTCCCCAGAGTTAGGAAGACTCGACGCTGGGCTCGTCGCTAGGCTTATTCTTTCTCTCTCTCTCTTTTTTTTTAATACCCAGAAGAGGAAAAAAAGGGTCCCTGGGATCTGGTTTCCGCCCGCCGCTCCCGTGCTCGGGTCACTGTCCGTGGGTTTGAAAAGCAAGAAGAGAGGAATAAAACCCACCGGCTCCATCCCCCACCGTGGGTGCTTTTAATTTAGCATTTGCCTGTTTTTTTTTTTTTTTAAACAACCCCGTTTCACAATGAACAAATTGTACATTGGGAATCTCAGCGACCACGCCGGCCCCGCGGACCTGGAAAGTGTCTTCAAGGACGCTAAGATCCCGGTGGCCGGCCCCTTCCTGGTGAAGACGGGCTACGCGTTTGTGGACTGCCCGGACGAGGGCTGGGCCCTCAAGGCCATCGAGGCGCTTTCAGGTGGGGCCCGCGCGCGTGGTCGGGGCGTCCCCACCTCGGCAGCTGCCATCCGGGGGGCCCGGCTTGCGGGGCGGGCGGGGGTGGACAGGGGACGGGGACGCGCTGTCAGCCGCCGGGCGCGGCGCGTGCTGCAGGCCGGCCCAGGCCGGCCTTGGGGCCCAGCGTGGACGCCCGCCGGGCCCTCTCTCTTGCCCGCTGTCCCCCAGCCGTGGAGAAAGGAAAGTGGCCTGAGCCCCACGCCCGAGGGAGGCCGCGTCCAGGCGCCCTCGATCCACCCCGCTGCGTCCACCTCGCGGGGTCGTTGGAGCGAAAGGGGCAGGTGGGCGGCGGCGGCCGGCTGTCGCCAGAACGGCAGTCCTACCGCGCGCGGCACCGCAGTCCCGGCACGGGCGCGCAGCCGCGTCCGGGGGCTCTGGGTGCGCTCTGCCAGGATGCCCGAGGGGAGAGCCGCTGCCCGTGCCTTTCGGTTTCGGCGGTCCCCGACTGGACTCGAGGCCGGCGCCTTGATGGGTCAGCGAGTGCGGACCCCATTCCCTCCTCGCACCCAGGCTCTTCAAGTCCACCCCCAGTGCTGCAGGCCAGCCTGGACGTGGACCAGAAAGAAGGCCGCAGGCACCCTCCGCAGGCTGTCTGTTGGGGTGTTCTCGAAGACTTTGGGGTGCTGAGTGGCCCGAGGGGGTCAAGAAGCGAAAATGCAAGCCAAGTAGTGAGCCAGACTATTGCTCTCCCTCCCCAGCCTTCTGCAAGTTAAAAAGCCACACCCACCCGAGGGGTCAGCTCCGCATCCTGGAGTTGCCCTGCTCCTCCCTTGTCCTTGAGTCGGATGGGGATCTTGGGGCCCTGTTGAGGTCCCGAGGCAGGCTGTGTTTTCTCTTAAGGACTGTAGGTTTCAAGGTGGGGAGAGCCGCTGAATCTAGCCAGTCGTCTTGCCTCTTGTGTGTCCACAGGTAAAATAGAACTGCATGGGAAACCGATGGAAGTTGAGCACTCGGTCCCCAAACGGCAGAGGTGAGCCGATTTATCTTTTTTTTTGGCTGCTTTTTAATGAATCACTGAACACAGATGAAAGCTAGGACCCCTCTGGCTTACTCGCTGGGGCCACGGTTCAGTTTGCAGTTTCTCAGCTTGCATTTAAGTTTATGGCAGGTGTGTGTGCGCGTTGATAATTTTGGGAAGTATTGAGGGCTTGTCTGCGGCCCCAGCTTCTGGATTATTGTTGCTGTTATAAAGGCCTGTCAAGGAAGCTCTCGCAGCTACATGTTCCTGCAAGAGCAGGTCTAGTCCCTTCAACTGGGAAACCCCAGTTTCAAAGGGCAATACAGTCTTTGGGAACCTACGGGATGTAGAAGGCAGGGCCAGGACGGACGTGGGGAAGCTGGTCAGCGGTGGTGGGCGCTTCTGAGAGAGGAGGAACATAGTTGCCTTTGCCCCGGTTCACTAGCCAGCCAGCCGCCATTGGAATAGAGTGAATGCTGAGGTCCGGCAGCCTTTCAAACACTCCAAAGTTTTTGCAAACAGCGCCTTTGTTCCAACTCCTCCTGCCCCTTGGTGTGTTTTTGCTTACAAATAACCACCAAGAGACGGTGAAGGCTGGAAGATCTGTACTACTTCAGCGAGATTTCTTTGAGAGCATCTGTAGCTGTCACTTTGCAAAATATTTGCAGGCTGTTTTAGCTACTGAAACTTTTTTGGAGAAATGACTCGTTTTCCTCCTGGAACAGGCCAGTTCTGGACTCTGTATCTCTTAATTGGAAAGATTGAAGTTAGCCTTGTGCCCTTCTGTGTTTTGCAGGGTGGGGCTAGGATTTCTGTCTTCCCCACTTCCTAACCTGAGCCAAACAATAAGCTTGAAGTTAATTCAAACCAGGGCCGTGTATATGGTTGAGTATTTCTGAGAGGGTGCTCTGAGGAACAGATGGGATTTGCCCTGCAGAGAGGGAGGACAAGAAGAATGCTGTGTGACTGTTTTGAATGACGCTCTCTTCCACATGAATCATTTCACATTCCTGTTTCAGGACTAAACTGGTGTGGATATTTGTAGATTTCTTTTTAAGTACTTGCTTAATTTTCCTTAAGATAATTGGAAAGATATTTGAGTGACCTGATTTAGTTCTAGTTAGGAATTTTGGTAGAGGTCAAGTTATTTCATATAGTAGAATGTAATTTTTTTTTTTGCCTTCTAAAATAGATATGGGCAAAAAGTATTAAATTGATCTTGGCTTCATGGGAATTTAAGCACGTGAGGGACAAATCATGTGCCCTTAAGTTTAAAGGCTTAGCCTGTGAATCAACCACTTTGGAAAAATGAAACTTACTGTACACTTGCTGGTTTATTTCAAGTTTACCCATTTAGTTCTTGTCTCCCCACTGCTCTTGGGATCAAGGCAGGGGAAACATTCTACCACATGAGCCACATCCCCAGCTCTTGTTTTTTTGTCAACTGTTGAATTAAAAGTAAACAAAACAAAACAAAACACAAAGCTGGTGTTGTAGCTTAGTAATAGAATACTTGCTTAGCATGCCTGAAGCCTTGGGCTCCAGAGTCCCAGGGGAGAGCAAATGATTATAATTAACAAAGGAACTGTTCTGAACTTAAAACATTAAATGCTTCGAGTTTTTCAGGTACAGCTAATGTGTTGACCCCCATTTGCTGTACCTTCTGCTCTTCCTTCTTTCCTTCTTTCTTTCTTTTTTCTTTTTTGGTTTTCAAGACAAGGTTTCTCTGTGTATACCTGGCTGTCCTGGACTCACTATGTAGACCAGGCTAGCCTTGAACTCACAGAGATCCGCCTGCTGGGATTAAAAGCATGCCCGGCTCCTTCTGCTTTTTCTTATAGGAGTTAAGGTCTCCACATGGGTGAAGAATTAATTTAGGAACTTTGGTAACAATTGCTAGTCTTACTCTTAATGCTTGGAAAAACAGTTACTCGTTACTTTTGAATTAGAAGTTTCCCCTTTGGAAAGCTAAGAGACAGTTGTAACAAGTGGGAGCAAATGTGTACTGGTGGCTTCTTCAGTTTATTAACAATGTAATAGTAATGACAAAAAGCTTTTCCTGCGCTCTCTCTTTTTAACTACCAAAATGTTTAGAATTTTAAATGCTGTATTGCTAGCAGAATGAAGTAAAACGACTGAATAAATTTTCTTTCTGACTTGAGGGCAATTGAGTGCCCAGAATCCTTTACTGAAATGTTTTGAATATAGCTTTCTTTATCTGCCTGGGAAATTTACTGTTCATCTCTATTACGGTTTAGCTTTGACTGAACCCTGGAGTTGTGCAGTTTTCCTTATCTGGACCCTTCTGTCATCTCCACAAGCTCTGGAAGAAGGCCAAAAAGGACCTGGCAACTACATGCCCACACACCTATGGCAAGGTTAAGAGGTTGCTCTGCTGTGGGTTACTTCCATAGTGACTTGATTGCGCAGCCCAGTCAGATCAATTGATTGCCACTGTAGCCTGCTGAACTTTGTGATGGGGTTTGTTATGCTTTGTAGTCATTTTCCACCATCATGTGGGCATTTGAGGCAGGCACGCCTACTTGTAGGGCAGGGACCTTTATACCTGTTTGCAAGGCATGTTGGGAAGTGGGTGCTGCAGAGTGCTTCTGACTAGCACTCTGAGATGGATGAACAGGGGAGCAGGCACAGAGGTGATTGGAGGCTTTTCAGCCTAACCCAGCTCTCTCCCTGCAAGCTGAGCTGGGCGGGATCCTTTCAGGAAGGGGCATTGTTGAGTTTGGTTCAAACCAAGCTTAGTTCCCCATTACTGAAGTCTCAAGGGAATGTGGAAGGAATGTGGCTTTTCTGCATTCAGATGCCCCTCTGTTGTAGATTACCGCGCAGTGCACAGGGCCCGAGGATCCCTGTTTCCAGAAGAGAAGTGTGCTTTGGACTCTGAGGTGGGGTTACACCCTCAGAGCCAAACTCAAAAGATACAGCATAGCAAGACTTGATAGCTTCCAGAGACAAGCCTCTTTTTTTGTTTTTGTTTTGTCAGACATAAGGTGAGTGAGGAAATAGTTTTGCTAGGAAGGACTGTAGCAGAGTGTGGTTGGAGAAGCCAGTGGTGTGTAGTGGTTATGTACACGCTGCCTTCCTTCTCTGTGCTGTGGGCTGTTGGGCACTGCAGAGGGAATGGCAAAGTTGCTGACGCTGCAGAACTGAGACACGGTGGTTTTAGTTAAATTTCCATGACTTTCAGATTCTCGATTTCTCATATTTTCAGTTTTTCACAGCCTACTCATATTTGATCAGACTTGTGATTTAACTCTGAACCTTGGTTATGAGTATTTGCGTAAAGGAGAGACATTGTAGGATGTTATAGTTAATGGTAGCAAGAAGGATCCTTGAAAATAGTTTGTGGTAGTAAAGCTCAAGTACTTCATGTTCTTAATGAGAAGATAAAGGGAACAGCTTACTTTGATCATGGAATCTTGTGCTCATGGCATCAGTTGAGTAGACAGAGAACTTACTGGGATTTTAAACTCATCTCACTGTAAGTGGCTGTTTAAAAACTAGTGTGTTGCACTGTTGCGTCAGTGGCTGCTTAGTATAGAATAGGATGCAGTGTGCCCATTAGCTCAGGGCATTGGAACTGCTGACTGTGGGGTCTTAGAACAGCAAACGTTGTTTTCAGTGTTGAACATTTAAGCACAGTTATTCCTTAGCAGTGCAGAATGGATGAGTCTCAGTTTGAAGTGTGGAATTTCTCACACATGCAGACACTTGAGGGTTGATGTTAGGGAACTTGGCTGGGGAAGAATTGCAAGCCAAGTTATCTTTTGAGTGCATAACTTAAGATCGGCAGTGTTCAGCTGCTTAAGTGGTTATGGCTGGATGGATTTTTGAGATTTTGTTTTTGTTTCGGTTAATTTCCCATTTGCTCAATACAATTAAAAAGAATTTGCGAGATTTCTTATTTTGTCCTTAATAGAATTTTTAAAAACCAAATGGACGTTGCTAGGTAGCTTCTACCATGTTTTGTTCACAACAACCCCAAGGAACATGTTACTGAAATATGACATTTGTCCTGTGCCAATGGGAGTAGGGAACCTGGCTTTTGCTTTTGACCTGTGTGACTGCTGAGACTCTGTTCAGGCCAGATGACTTTTGTGACAAACTCCAAGAGGCATAATTTGTTCGGGGGTTTGGCCACTTTCCTGGAAGCAAATGGATTCTTAGATAGGCTTAAAAATGCAAAAATATCATTTGGAATTATAGAGATCTAATATTTTCCCTTTATGGAGCTTGACTTGAAATTTTTTGTAGTATGGTAGTTGAGTGGCTTTCCCCGCCTTTTTCCTGTGTACCACTTTCAGGCAGTCAGTGAGTGGAAAATTATCTTTGCCATGCTTTGAGATCCTTTGTGAGCCTTGCTGCTGTGGCTGTGTTGTCCCAGGGCTGGGATCCTGAATTGAAGTGAAGCTGTTGAACTACCTCCATTTTTGTGAGGAACTCTATTACAGTTGTCCTTAGCAGCATCCAGCTCTCCTAGCAGTAACTCATTTTTGAAAGGTATGAATTATCTGTTCACTAACTCTGACAGTTGGTTTGGTCTGGGAGGAAGGAGAGGCGGAAAGATGGTTCAGTTGTGCTATTCTTAGCTCTGTTTCCTTTATCGACTGTTGTTTCTGATTCACGCTTCCAGAGTCACAAGACAGGAGGTGGCACTGTTGTAGCAGTGACCAGAGGGTTGGCATTCTTAGTTAGGATTTCTGCCCCATATATGTGATGTTTGCAGAGTGGCTTGTCCTGCCAGGAGTTTGCTTGTAGACTGGGGGTGGGCATACTTTGCAATGCTCCATTAAAATTGAGGGTGTAATTTATCATGACCTGAAGTTCTATCTTTTAAGTGCTTAGCTTTGGTGAATAAATAGTAGCAAATATTAACATGGTGTGTGAATTTTATTGTCCTGAAGGGGGAACTCACACTACACCAATTGTACATGTTTTAGAGAATTATCCTGAGACATTTAACTTGGTTAGGAAATAGTTTGAACTTATCAAGAGAACTGTAGTAGAGCTATAAGATGAAAATGGACCAAGCATCGTGTTTTTCTTTTCCTTTTGAGGGTGGATCTTGCTGTATAACCCAGGCTGGCCGGCAGACTCTTAATTCTCCTGCCTTGGGCTCCGGGATCCTTGATTACTGATTATCTGGTGTGTATTACCATGCACCAGGCTCCAAGTTCTTAGAATATCTAACATTATTGTACTTACTAGTTGTTTAGGAAGTAGAGCCTGTTGCAGTCATAGTATTACATTTATCTTTTCTGCCCAGC
>CAJQZJ010000904.1:30411-104764 GCA_907164525.1 Lophiomys imhausi | reverse complement strand
AAACCTCCCGGCCGTCTGTTTGTCTGGGTGCCGGGGAGGATACAGTGGTCCTCTTGAGAGAGGGGACGCGAGAGACCTCCCGGCCGTCTGTTTTTCTGGTGTGGTGCCGGCATTTGAGAGTAAAAAGGATTTTTCGTAATGTTTTTCTGTGTATCTTGTGTTTGTGTTTTATGTTACTTATGACAATGGGACAGACTGTAAAGACTCCTCTAAGTTAGAACTAGGACTCATAATTTGACAGTTGAGGTTAAAAAGAGACCGTGACAGACTTTTTGTGCTTCGGAGTGGCCTACTTTTGACGTCGGGTGGCCACCCGAAGGGACTTTTGACTGGACCATTATTTTTGAGGTAAAAATTATTGTCTTTAAGGAAGGACCAGGGTCTCATCCCAATCAACAGCCATACATTACTGTTTGGCAAGACCTGGTCCAGAACCCACCCCCATGGGTAAAACCTTGGATAAGAGAAAGGAAGCCAGTCTCCCGAGCCCTGGCTCTCCATGGCACAGAGCCTAAATCAAAACAAAAGCCAGCTTCGGAAACAACACCTTCGGCTCCGCCTAAGATCTATCCCGAGATGGAGGAGCCACCCGAGTGACCGAGCCCGCTGCGGCCACCCCCCTTCCCCCAGCCACCCCAGGTGTCCCCACACCAGCCCGGGCTCTGGCCGAGCCTAAAACTACAAGGAACAGAGGGGGGAGGGCCGGCAACTGGCACTCGGAGCCAGAGAGGGTTGAGTCCAGAGGGACCCGATTCCACTGTGGCTCTACCCCTCCGAACGGTCGGGCCCCCGTGGACCCACCAGCTTTTCAACCCTTACAATATTGGCCTTTCTCCTCAGCTGATTTATATAATTAAAAAGCTAACCACCCGTCTTTCTCTAAAAACCCTGCTAGTCTTCTTACAGGTTTGATAGAATCCCTGATGTTTTCTCACCAACCCACCTGGGATGATTGCCAACAGCTTTTGCAGGTTCTCTTTACTACAGAGGAGAGGGAAAGAATTCTCTTAAAGGCACAAAAGAATGTCCCAGAGACAATGGGACCCCCACTATCCTCCTGAATGAGATCGATGCTGAGTTCCCCCTTGATCGACCAGATTGGGACTTCAACATGGCTGCAGGTAGGGAGCGGCTGACAGTTTTTCCACCGGACTCTAGTGTCAGGTCTCAGAGGTGCGCTCGGCACCCCACCAATTTGGCCAAGGTAAGAGGAGTGCTTCAGGGTCTTGTTGAGCCTCCGTTCGTATTCCTTGAGAGGTTGATGGAGGCCTACAGGCAGCACACTCCCTTTGACCCACCTCTGAGGAAACAACGAGCGGCTGTGGCTATGGCCTTTATAGGAATCTTGTTAGAGAGACAGAGAAAGTGTATCATAAGAGAGAGACTGAGGAAGAGAAACAGAAAAGAAAAAAAAAAAAGAGAGAGAGAGGACAGGCGGGATTACAAACAAAAAAGAAACTTGACTAAAATACTGGCCGCAGTTATGAGAGAGAGAGAGAGAGAGAGAGAGAGAGACAGGGCCTAGACAGACAGGAAACCTGGGCAACAGAAGACCTAGACCAAATGGAAATAAAAAACAGAGACGACATTCACAGACAGGGCATCTTGGTTCCCTACCAGTCACCATGGAACACCCCCCCTGTTACCGGTAAAGAAGCCAGGCACTAATGATTACAGGCCAGTCCAAGATTTAAGACTGTTCTAGATCTAAAGGATGCTTTTTTCTACTTGAAGTTACATCCTGACAGCCAACCCATCTTTGCCTTCGAATGGAGAGACCCTGACACTGGACTGGTGGGACAGTTAACTTGGACTAGATTGCCACAAGGATTCAAAAACTCCCCTACCCTCTTTGAAGAGACTCTTCATCGGGATCTGGCCTCCTTCAGAGTTGAAAATCCTCAGCTAACATTGTTACAGTACGTTGATGATTTACTCTTGACAACATCAACTAAACCTAAATGTCTCCAAGGAACTAAGAGGCTGCTGACGGAACTTGGTGAGTTGGGGTATCGGGCTTCTGCTAAGAAGGCTCAGTTATGTAAAACTGAGGTCACCTATCTGGGATACACCCTGAGAGATGGAAAGCGATGGCTGATGAAAGCCAGAAAAAAGACTGTCACCCAGATTCCTGTCCCGACCACCCCGCGCCAGGTAAGAGAATTCCTGGGCACTGCTGGTTTTTGTAGATTATGGATTCCGGGTTTCACTACGCTGGCAGCCCCCTTATTTCCCCTCACCAAGGAGGGAGGAGGGTTCACCTGGACCTCTGAACATCAGAAGGCCTTTAAAGATATCAAAAAGGCCTTGTTAATGGCACCAGCTTTAGCCCTACCGGATTTAACCAAGCCTTTCACTCTATATGCGAATGAAAGGACAGGGGTTGCCAGAGGCGTTCTTACTCAGACTTTAGGACCTTGAAAGAGACAGGTAGCCTGCTTATCTAAGAAACTGGATCCGGTTGCAAGCAGATGGCCCACATGCCTGAAAGCTATTGCGACTGTGGCCTTACTTATCAAAGATGCTGCTGATAAACTGACTTTGGGACAGCACATTACAGTGGTGGCACCCCATGCCCTTGAGAACGTTATCCGGCAGCCCCTGACCGGTGGATGCTAAAATGACCCACTACCAAAGCCTATTATTGACTGAGAGAGTGATATTCACACCCCCCCTCCCCCGGCCACCCTAAATCCTGCTACCCTACTGCCTGAGGCTGATGACTCCGCTCCTGCCCACCACTGCCTTGATATCCTGGCAGAAGAAACGGGTCCCTGGAGCGACCTAAAGGACCGACCCTGGCCAGGAAGTCTGAACTGGTACACTGATGGAAGCAGCTTTGTTGTTGAAAATACATTTTCAGGGTGGGTAGAGGCCTTCCCTACAAGGACTGAGACTGCCAATACAATGGCCAAAAAGATTCTTAAAAATTTTTCCGAGGTTTGGAGTACCCAAGGTAATTGGGTCTGATAATGGACCCACTTTCGTTGCCCAGGTAAGTCAGGGACTGGCCACTCAACTGGGGATTAAATAAAAATTACATTGTGCCTACCATCCCCAAAGTTCAGGACAGGTAGAAAGGATAAATAAAACTCTTTAAAAGAGACCTTGACTAAATTAGCCTTAGAAACCGGCTTGAGAGACTGGACAGCCCTCCTTCCTTTTGCCTTATTCTGGGTCAGGAACACCCCGGGGGCGGTTTAAGCTGACACCTTATGAGATTCTCTGTGGGGGGCCTCCTTCTCTTACTGAGGCTGGCTAAATGTTCCATCCTGATGTTGTCCTTTCTAACCCCTTGTTCACCCGCTTTCGTTGCCCAGCCCTTGAAGTAGTTTTGGTGTAAAGCCTGGGAGCAGCTCTGGGAGGCTTATGAAGCTGGAGACCAGAGCGTGTCTCATCAGTTCCAAGTTGAAAAAACCGTACTCGTCTGGCGCCATGGAGCTGGGAACCTTGAGCCTCACTGGAAGGGACCATACCTGGTGCTCTCGACTACCCCCACCCCAATGAAGGTAGAGGACATCTCTGCTTGGATCCACGCCTCGCACGTAAAAAAAACTCCTAAACCTCCTAAGGATGAGTAGAGATTAAAAAAGACTGTAGACCCTCTTAAGCTACACCTGCGTTGCAGGTGCTCTCCAGATGGAAAATGACAACCCCCATGCCCCTCAAAAACTTGTACTTGTCAGGTAGCTTCCTAAACTGGAGAAGTCGTCTGGTCAATTTCTAAGGTAGTCCCCTCCCTTTCCTGACTTCTGCCAGCTAGCTGCAGGCCTGGAACAGTGGGATATTTCTGAGGCAGACCCCCAGAACCTCCCTGAGAGGGACCCTCGATAAAGACACTCTATAGGGCTAGGAGCAAAGTTCGGGTGTGGGAGACCAGAGGGACGCTGTGGGCTGGCTCAACAAGATTTTTACGTCTGTCCAAGGAAAGGTAGGGACAGGAGTGCGGCTAGGCCGTGTGGAGGATGTTGGCTCTGTTTAACTTCTGGACCCCCTTACTATGAGGGCATCGCCGCGTTGGGTACTTTTAATAACACCATCAACCATGACGCCTGCTCATGACGTAAAAAAAACAAACTGACCCTAACTGAAGTATCAGGAAAAAGGACTTATTTAGGAAACCCACCTGCTGCCTATTAACACTTATACAATGAGACCCTGAGGTCTCCAAAGATTTCTGATACCAGATACTTATCCTGGCATAGATAGCTGGTGGGCCTGCAACACAGGACTAACTCCCTGTGTTGCCACTAATATCTTTAATGATACCAAAGATTATTATATGTTAGTACAGCTTATGCCTAGAGTACTCTATCTCCCCACAGATGCCTTTGTGGATAAGTTTGATTTCCGCCCTAAGCGATTTAAGAGAGAGCCTATTTCCCTGACTTTAGCTGTAATTTTAGGATCAGATGTGGCACTGGAACAGCTGCCCTAGTGCAGGCCCCTTCAGTACTTTCATCAATTAAAAATAAGCGCCGTACAGATTTTAATGCTGAAACAATATCAAGGGTTACGGGGACAAGATAATAATAAATAAAATAAAACAGATATATAGGTTCTAAGATTAGAACAACGGACTAAAAGGAGTGGGGAATGAAGGGAATAAAAATTATTAAAAGACCCCCTAAGTCGGCAGTAGAGCCAGGCCAGCCGCCAGGTGATTCCCGGAACTTAGCTGACCATAAACAGGTTGAAACCAAGAATGAAGGTCAGTTGGGCCACGGGCCCCCAGGGCTTCAGGAACTGGCTGACCATAAGATTAGATTCATTCCTGAGACAAACAGATGTAGGATGTTTCCCGCTGACTAACTAATGGGCTGGTACATTCCAGCTGTATTTCCCCTCCCCCTTGGGTTGTGGTAAACGATGGGCTGGGCTGGTACTTCCCACCTGTAATTTCCCCCCGCCCCTTAATCTGTGGTGCTCCCCCATAAAATGTTAGACTCTCCCCCAAATCAAGGTCGTGACTCCTAGCCCTGCATGGGATATGAGTGGCGTCCCTCAGTGCACTGAGCCCCCCCCCTTTCCCCCTTTTTCCCCCAAAATAAACCTCTTGCGATTGCATCAAGATGGTCTCTTGCGAGTTTTGGGGCGGCCGTGATATCCTGAGTGTCGGGTGAGGAACTTCCCTCCCCCGGGTCTTTCAGTGCCAGGGGTGCACATATGGCTGCTCTGTCCCCACTTATTTAACAGGGGTGCACATATGGCTGCTCTGTCCCCCCCTTATTTAACAGCGCCATTTGTGCATTGAGAGCGTGAGAGTAAGCAGCCACAATTTTGGGGGATGGATGGTCTTCACCTTGGGCTGGCCCACTTCAGGAAAAAGGGCTATGCAAGATGCGTAGGGCAGGGTCTGTATATCTTTAGGCTAACCCATGTACCCAGCCTGGCCAGTGGGCAATGAGGTCAAGACCAGCCCCATGCCCTTGAAAAATGGAAAAGCTGTAAACCTCTGGTCCTTTGGTGCAGCCACTAATCTATTAAAAGTAACCCTGTCTTGAAGCTGCTTCGGTAAATGACAGTGCCTGAACCCTCTGCCTTTGCTGGTGTCTGTGTCCTATGCTCCCCTCCCACAACCGGTTGCTAGTACAGGCTGTCCCTGCCTGATAGGAAACGTTTCAATGCACCTGGGTGGGGGGGGGGGAGCCCATCTGTGGATCCTGCCAACCAGTTCAGCTTTGAACTTCACCTGATCTATAAGACAGACTTCCTGTACTTGGCTTGGTTTCGTAGGTACAAGTCCCCCAACACCTGGCTGACCAGCTAGGGCCATTGGCAAAGCCAAAAGAACCCACAGAGTCTGTGGGAGGGGTGAGGTGTAGGCCAGTCACGGGGGGGCGGGGGGGTTGGTAGGATGAGGTAATAGTGGGGTGGAGCAGAGGTTGTGGGATGGGCCAAGCCTTCTGGGACTGTGATTGTTCTGGAACCCAGGCAGCTGTGGGCTGTGGGCTGTAAAAGGAGCCATAGGAAGCAGAAAAATTCATCCCTGTGGGATAGTAGGAGTAGAGACCTTTCCTGAAGGGAAGGACCTCAGACCTCAGCATTCAAGACCGAAGCGGGCCCAGGTATGTGCACTTGAGATGGGCAAGTGATGTCACTGTGCCCCGATTTACATGGCAACACCTCCACATCACCTTGAGCTTAAAGAGCAGCCATGAGACTTCTGTGTAGGCTGGTAGGTAGTTCATCTTCGAAAGAACCCTGGCTTTCCTTGTGACCCACTCTTTGGGCAAACACTAACAGGAAAAGGTAGAATGTGAGTCTGTCCCATGGGCAGCAGCCAGCTTGCACACACAAACACGTGCACGCACACACACACTGCTGCAGCTGACCTGTGTGGAGAGCTATGAAAGTAAAGGTACCTCTCACACCAAGGAGGTGCTCGGACATTGCTAGAGAGTGCACAGGAAGCCAGCTGGGCTCGCAGGGGACACAGTCCTTGCAGGGACCCTATGGGATGCTGCTGCTCTAACCTCAAAAGCCAGGAACAGAACATCTTCACCCTCCTGAAGATGCCATCCCCGTGAAAAAGTGAGACCCGGGAAACACCCTAGCCCTCTGTTGCCCTTGGTTCACCTCCGCCCACCAGACACAGCTGAGAAGGAAGTGCAAGAGAGGGGGCTGGTACAAGCCAGGCTTCCTGGAAGGAGAAAAACAGGCAGCAGGGAGCTTACTGTGGGCAGGAAACAAACCTGGGGTGAGCGGAACCAGACTCTATAGTGAGCTTTTGTATGGCGCTGGGGATGAACCCAGGTCCTTCCTTATGCTGTATGCTAGGCAAATGCTCTGCCACTGAGCCACGCCTCCAGCCTCTACAGTACATTCTTTTTTTTTTTTTTTTTTTTTTTGGTTTTTCGAGACAGGGTTTCTCTGTGTATCCTTGGCTGTCCTGGACTCACTTTGTAGACCAGGCTGGCCTCGAACTCACAGTGATCCGCCTGCCTCTGCCTCCCAAGTGCTGGGATTAAAGGCGTGCGCCACCACCGCCCGGCTACAGTACATTCTTAATGCAGTGTTGTCGCAGGCCCATGCAGCATTGAGGGGGCTTAATCAGAAACCACCAAGAGCACAGTCCCCATAGGTCTCCTGATGGGCTACCAGAACTAACTCGCCAGGGCCCTGTGCCTGGTGTTTGTATAAAGTCCCACAGTACATTGGGAATTTTTTGTAGGGCCATTCATTTTGGCACCATGGAAGGACTGTGGCTGAGTGACCCGGACTGCAGGTTCTGGCTGTTTTCTGTCTGATAAATGTCTATTTTTGTCTCCTGGTGAGGGGGTGAGGACTGCGCCTTCAGTCTCGCAGACTCAGAACCCTCTTTGTGAAGAGACCGATCATTAGAAAAAAAACGAAGATAACAGCAGAACAGATGTCTTTAAAGCTATAAATACCTTCCCGGGAAAGCACTCTAACCTCTGAGATCTAAATAAAAATTCCATTATATCTTGGTCAAACTAATTGCAAATTCCTCCTTGGAGAGGGAAGCAGTGTACATTGCCACATGTGGCTCAGAAGCCCTGAGGACCAGAAACTCGGCAAACACAGCTGACATGGACCCAGGCTGGCCCTTTCTTGAGGCTCCCACCTCATCCAGGTTTGCAGGGGCCTGTGTACAGCAGCCACATTGTAACTGAGTAGCCCTGTCTAGTGCAGGCCACGGCTGGACAAGCACCTGCTAAGTTGCAGCTAGAAGCTAGGGAAGGAAACTGTCAGAACAGCTCAGGACAGTTAGACGTGGATCCCCTGGCCTTTTTCATCTTTTTTTTTTTTCCTTTTTTCTTTTAAACAGGGTCTCACTGTATAGAACTGACTGGTGTGGAGTTAAAATCATGCACCACCACACCCAACTTTAAAAATACACATTGTAATTTATGGCTCACACGATGGGTCAGTAGGTAAAGACACTTGGTGCCAAGCCTGAGTTCAGTCTTCAGGACTCACAGGGTGGAAGACAAAACTAGCTCCCACAAGTCGTCCTTTGACGTGTGTGTGTGTGTGTGTGTGTGTGTGTGTGTGTGTGTGCATGCCATGGTGCATATGCATGTGCATTTAGACACAGGTTGTAATGCGAACGTTTAAATGTATAAGCGTATGTGTTTGCCTGTGTTCGTGTGGCTATTCCGGTCTGTGTGTCTGTATGTCTTGGCCAGAGGTCAATGTCCAGTGTCTTCCTCAGTTGCTCTCCACCATTTTTTTTTTTTTAAAGATTTATTTATTTAGCCGGGCGTTGGTGGCGCATGCCTTTAATCCCAGCACTTGGGAGGCAGAGGTAGGCGGATCTCTGTGAGTTCGAGGCCAGCCTGGTCTACAAAGTGAGTCTAGGACAGCCAGAGCTGTTATACAGAGAAACCCTGTCTCGAAAAACCAAAAAAAAAAAAAAAAAAAAAAAGATTTATTTATTTTGTATACAGTATTCTGTCTGCAGGTATATCTGCCGGCCAGAAGAGGGCACCAGATTTCATTACGGATGGTTGTGAGCCACCATGTGGTTGCTGGGAATTGAACTCATGACCTCTGGAAGAGCAGCCAGTGCTCTTAACCGCTGAGCCATCTCTCCAGCCCCCAGCTCTCCACCATTTTTGTGTGTGTAATTTTTTTTAAGATTTAAAAGTGTGAGTGACCTGCAAATCCATATGCTGGGGTGGGATGGTGGGGGGTGGGGGCTTTTCTGTGGAGAAAGGGGAAGAGAGACATGGGAGAAGGGGGCAGGAGGACAGGACCCAGAGGAGGGGAAGGAAGGGGCTGCGATTGGGATGTAAAATGAAAAAATAAAAATTTTTAAAAAGTGTATGAGTGTTGAGCCGGGCGTAGTGGCGCACACTTTTAATCCTAGCACTCAGGAGACAGAGGCAGGCAGATCTCTGAGTTCAAGGCCAGCCTGGTGTACAAAGAGAGTTCCAGGACAGCCAGGGCTATTACACAGAGAAGCCTTGCCTCTGAAAAACCCCAAAACAACAAAAGAAGAATAGGTGTGGTTTTGCTTGCATTTATGTTTACAAATGTGTCTCCCGGGGGTCAGAAGGGAGTATCAGTTACCCTGGAACTTGGAGTTACAGACAATGGTGATCCACCATGTGGGTGCTGGGAATTGAACCGTGGCCCTCTGCAAGAACAAAAAGTACTCTTAATCGCTGAGCCCTTGGTCCAGCCCCACTGGATCCTTTAAGACAGTCTTTTGCTGACCTGGCCCCTCCTTGACTCAGCTACACCGGCTGGCTAACAGACTGCAGGAATCAGCCTGTGTTCCCACACGGGTTGTACTGCCTCACCCAAACGATAGTGACAATCTGAACTCAGGGCCTCGCACTTGCATGACAAGCACTTGACCCACCGAGCCATCTCCCAGAAGTTTTGTACAAATATATTTTACAGGTGCACACATGCACCACAGCATACTGTGGAGATAGAGGAACGCTTGCAGGAGTCAGTTCTCTTCTGCTGTGTAAGTACCAGGGAATTGAACTCCGGTCATCAGTCTTGGCAGCAAAGCCTTAACCCACTGGGCCATTGTCACTCCCTAGCCTTTTAAAAAAGGAAAAAAAAAAAATCAAGGCACAATCTCAATAAATCACCCAGGCTGGCCTTGAACTTGTCCTGTAGCCTAGGCATGCCTTGAATGTGGAATCCTCTTGCCTCAACATCCCAAGGAGCTAGGAATATAAGCCTGCACCACCAGGCTGGCTTACACAAGCCTTGTTAAAGCCTGGGGAGACTGACTCCATGCCTGACTGGGATGGTTTTAAATACACCATTTCCCCAAGTCCTCAGGGAACACAGAAAAAAGAATTTGAATCCCTCATTCCTTTTGGCAGCACTGTCAGGTTCAGAATACGAATGATGAGGATGAGAACAGGCTGGCCTGTCTGCACAGGCACCCACTAATGGCCTTTGGCTAGCATGCCTTCCCATGGGCTCCCTTGAGCTGGACCCAGTTACAGCTGGAGGGGCGGCCCCATTAGACGGTGCCTGCCTGAGGACCCTGGAAGAGGTTTCCATGGTGCTGGGGCTTACTGTGAATAAGGAGAAAGGGGTGCCCCTGAGCTACTCGTTAATTAAGCCCAGAACAGCGAGGATTCAAAGAACAGTCCAGTGTATGCCAGGGCTCCTGGGGGGCCATTCATGGGACCCAGCCTGGGGCTTTCTTCCTCTCAGCCCCTCTCTTCCCAGGCCAGCCTTCTAAGAGATGAAAGCGAAGAGGCTGTGGCGTGTGCGGGGAGGGGGCACCGCTGACATAATACATGAGAAAGGCTACTCCCTGCCAGTGCCACCGACGCCCCCGCCCTTGGCATATCTGCTGCTTCCCTTGACTAGCTGATGAGCCAGGGCAGACCCACCTGAAGTTCCTGTGTCTCATTACTTACTTCCCTGCCTCCTGCATTTCCCTGTACCCTCCCCTCCTTCCTCTGTTAAATGGTGTGTTCTCAGGTTCTGTCCCCAACACCTGCCCCTTGGATACCTTAGGGCCTTCAGTACTTCCAATTCAATACTTCTAGGCCCCAGCCCTGCTGCTCCTGATCCTGTGAGTGGCATCACAACCCACTTGGTGGTCCCAACCAGTACCTGAGGTCACCTGTTTTCCTGTACCTCCAAAACACTCCCACAATGTTAGGTCCTGTGGGGCAACCACCTCCGTAGCCCTCAACCATGCTGCCACATAAGCACCTATAGAGGAGACCCAAGCAGCTTTCCCCACAGGCTCCAGGGCAAAACTCAGTTCATGAAGAAGCTGTCCTGCCATGTGCACACATACAAGACATTTGCAATACACAGGCATACACAAATGTGCAAACCTACATGTGAATACATACATGCACATAGCAATGTCCACAGACTTGTATTGCACACATACAAATGCATGTGGGCACACATGGGCACATGGTCACAAAGCCGTAGTGTACGCACAAGCATACACATGCACAGATTACATGCATAAACATGTAAGCACATGTATGTACAAAAATATGTGTCGGCTGAGGAGATTCCTCAATAGGTTAAGTGTTTGCCAAGCAAGCAGGAGGACCTGGGTTCAATTCCTAGAATGTACATTTTTTAAAAAGCAAAGTAAAACAAAACAAAAGCAAACAAACAAACAAACAAAAAACCCATAGCCAGCCGTGGTGGAATATGCTTTTAATTGTAACACTTGGAAGGCAGAGAGAGGCAGATCTTTGTGATTTTTGAGACCAGCCTGCCTGGTCTACAGAGCTCCAGGCCAACCAAGGCTACATAGTCAGACCCTGTCTCCAAAAGCAAAACAGCAAAGTAAACTGAATGTAATGGGATTTCATTTATAATCCCCAGTACTGGGATTATAAAATCCCAGTGGAGACAGGCAGATCCCTGAGGTTCATTGGCCAGCCAGCCTCGGCCACTTGGCCAGCTCCAGACTAGTGAAAGGCCCTGATTCAAAACAGCAAGGTGGATGGTGAAGCTGACCTTCTGAGGGTCCTGTGGTTTTGTTTTCTGTTTTATTTAAACAAGGCGCCCAGGCGGTGGTGGCACGCCTTCAATTCCAGCACTCTGGAGGCAGAGGCAAATGGGTCTCTGAATTTGAGGCCAGCCTGGTCTACAGAGTGAGTTTCAGGAGAGCCAGAGCTACACAGGGAAATCCTTTGTCTCAACAAAACAAAACAAAAAGCCAGATATGGTGGCCCATAATCCCAGCACCTGGGAGGATCAAGAACTACAGCCTGGGCTGGAGAGATGGCTCAGCAGTTGAGAGCACTAGCTGCTTTTCCAAAAGACCTGGGTTCAAATCCCAGCACCCACATGGCAGTTCCAAACTGTCTGTAATGGTTGGGCATGGTGGTGCATGCCTTTAACCCCAACACTCAGGACACAGAGGCAAGCGGATCTCTGTGAGTTCAAGACCAGCCTGGTCTACAGAGTGAGTTCCAGAACAGCCAGGGCTACACAGAGAAACCCTGCCTTGAAGAAAAAAAAAAATACAGAGCCTGGCTGCTTAAGAAGAATTTTCTTCAGGGATGTACCACCCCCACCCCCAGTAGGCTGACCTTGCTCTGATTCACACCCATGTACACATGGGCAGCAATTGAACTCAGTGGGTTAGAACAAAAAGGTAGAGGGCTTAAAACTGGTGAGGAGATCTGGGAGTTGGAAGTAGGGAATGGAAGGGAGATATAGTCAAAATATACTGTACATAGATTACATTCTCAAAGAATAAATTTAAAATATAGTAGGAAAAAGTCCAACCTGGGCTACATAATAAGACCCTGTCCCCCCCCCACTCTCCCACGGTGGGAAAACAGCAAAACAGCACCCCTCCAAAACCAAAAACCTCTGATTAGAGCATGATGTCATCAGTACCTTTCATCCCAGGCCCAAGTGCCAGCATGCCCAGCCCAGGAATTGCCTGTGGAGGTGGCTGCGGCTTCCGTTCACAGCCCACAACATAACTGCTGGCTGCAAGTTTTGAGTGGCTTTTAAACCATGGTACACAGTGATAACCAGCCCTGGGAATTGAGAGGCTCTGTCGCCCAGAACTGTGACAAAGTCTGAGTTCCATTCCACATTTACCTGCTGTTAGCTGATTCTGCTGACATGTCTTGTAAGCACTGCTTCCATTCTCCGCCCCTTCGCCTTTCCAAGATGCATGTGGTAGGTGTGTGTGTGTGTGTGTGTGTGTGTGTGTGTGTGTGTGTGTGTGACAGAGACAGAGAGATAGAGAAGCAGAGAGACAGAGAAGCAGCTAGCCAACCGCTATATGTTCTGAGATACCTTAAAAGGGCCCAAGTAAGGCAGCTCCTCTCCCTGGGGACTGCAGAGGTGGCTCAGTGGTTAGGAGCACTGGCTGCTCTTCCAGAGGACCAGGGTTCAATTCCCAGCACCTACATGGTGGGTCTCAACATTCTGTAACTCCAGTTCCTGCCCCCTGCAGGCACCAGGTATGTTTGTAGTGCACAGGCATACATGCAGATGAAACACATATAGAAATTTAAATTTGAAATAATTACTGCTGGTATTTCCTCCACATCATTGCAGACATGGACTTCATTTATATGTGGGTCCATGCATCTATGAAGAGATGGAGTGTGTGGATAGGATGGATGGATGGGTACCTGTAAAGATGGATGGATAGGCCTGTGGAGGGGTGGGAGCATTCATAGGTAGGTAGACATTCTGTTAGAGGAATGAATGAATAGGTGGATGGAAGCATGGCATTTGGATTTTCTTCAGCCAAACTAAGGAAAAGCAAACTTGAGGAGACTGTCGGCCTTCTGCCCATACCAGTTTCCATTCTCCGAGAGTGTTGCGGTACTGTTTCCATGTTCTAAGTTGCAGTAGGGTTTCCATGTTCTAAGCCTTTTTTTTTTTAAGATTTTATTTATTTATTATATATACAGCGTTCTGTCTGCAGAAGAGGGCACCAGATCCCATTATAGATGGTTGTGAGCCACCATGTGGTTGCTGGGAATTGAACTCAGGTCCTCTGGAAGAGCAGCCAGTGCTCTTAACCTCTGAGCCATCTCTCCAGCCCCCCACGCCCATGTTGTAAGTCTTAATGCACAGCTTGTGCCCGGATTTCTCCTGTCCTTTGGACAATGCTTTCTCTCTGTGTTATTTGCCTGACATTGCTAAGCAGTGTATCTCAGGTTCCTGTCTTGTGTGTTATGTTTTTATATTTGTGTCATGTATGGATCTCTCTATCTGTCTCTGTCGTCTCTCTCAGCTACTCTAACATCAAGTGAGTTCTATTTACTTATCTGAGCCCTAGGACCCACTCCAAGCTGCCTTTGGGTACTTTCATTCTCTAAGGAATAGGGGTGAAGGAGGAACATAGAAAGGGACAGACATAGAGATAGTGGGTGGACACAATGGATATAGTGTGGGCCCTAGGGCTCAGGAAGGAGGCCAGGGACCATTGTGAGGAGTCCTTGTGTGTTCTGCTGGGGAGTTTTGGATCAAACTCTGAGAGATGTGAGAACAGAGAGTGCTGGCAGGAGAATGATGCTGTTCACTGTCTACAGGGAAGAAACAAGCAGGGTGGGGGAATGGTGTGAATGCTGACTACCCCCAGTGCACACTGGAGTCTCCCTTCAATGCAAGCCCAAGAGTCATCCCAAGATTCCTCAGGGCAGGGACAGCCAGGCTGTTGTTGTCTAAGATGGAGAGACACCTGACCTCAAGGAAGCAACTTCAGATGAGAGAACATGGTTTTCGTTTTGTTTTGTTTTTTGAGACAAAGTTTCTCTGTGTATCCCTGGCTGTCCTGGACTCTGTAGATTAGGCTGGCCTCCAACTCACAGAGATACACCTGCCTATGTGTCCTGAGTGCTGGGATTAAAGGCGTGCGCCACCACACCAGGCCAAAAACTTTTTATAATTAAATTTAAAAGAAAATTTTTTTACAGCCGGGCGGTGGTGGCACACAACTTTAATCCAAGCACTTGGGAGGCAGAGGCAGGCGGATCTCTGTGAGTTCGAGGCCAGCCTGGTCTACAAAGTGAGTCCAGGACAGCCAGAGCTGTTATACAGAGAGACCCTGTCTCGAAAAACCAAAAAAAAAATTTTTTTTTGAGACAGCATCTCACAATGTGCCCCTAGATGGCCTGAATTGTAATATGTAGACCAGGCTAGCCTTAAGCTAAGATTCCCCTATCTTTGCTTCCCAGGTTCTGGGAAAGATATGTACCATAATGCCCACCTCCAGATGGAAGAGTCTTTCTTTCTTTCTTTCTTTCTCTCTCTCTCTTTCATTCTTTTATCTTTTTTTTTCTTTTGGGTTTTCTAGACAGGGTTTCTCTGTGTTGTAGCCCTGACTGTCCTGGACTCACTTTGTAGACCAGGCTGGCTTCGAACTCTTGACCTTGGAAGAATTTTCTATGCATCTCTCTTTTGTGATTTTTTCCAGAGGCATGGTTGCAGGCTTCTCCACTAGGGGCTCACAGGGATCTGGAAGAGTAGAAAGGGTGTGTGACAAGATCCACAGAGGCTGGAGTGGGACCTCAGAACAGTACCTTCACTCTAGCTGTGTGTACAGGCTCTCCTGTAGCCCAAACTTCTGATCTTCCCAAATGCTGGAAAAACAGGCCTGCATCAACCTGCCATCATAGTTAGGGTTACTTTTGCTTTGATGAAGCAACATGACCAAAAGCAACTTGGGGAGGAAAGGGTTCACAGAGTTCCATATGACAGTTCATCATCAAAAGCAGTGAGGGCAGAAACCTGGAGGCAGGAGCTGATGCAGAGGCCACGGAGGGGTGCTGATTACTGGCTTGCTCATGATGACTTGCTCAGCCTGCTTTCTTATAGAACCCAGGAACATCAGCCCAGAGATGGCACCACCCACCATGGGCTGGGCCCTCCCCCATCAATCACTAATTAAGAAAATGCCCTAGCCAGGTGTGGTGGTGGCGGCGGCGGCGGCGGCGGCGGCGGCGGTGGCGGCGCACGCCTTTAATCCCAGCACTCAGAAGGCAGAGGCAGGTGGATCTTTGTGAGTTCGAGGCCAGCCTGATGTACAAAGAGATTTCCATAACAGCCAGAGCTACACAGAGAAACCCTGTCTCGAAAAAAACAGACAATAGGGCTGGAGAGATGGCTCAGCGGTTAAGAGCACTGGCTGCTCTTCCAGAGGTCATGAGTTCAATTCCCAGCAACCACATGGTGGCTCACAACCATCCATAATGAAATCTGGTGCCCTCTTCTGGCCTGCAGATATACCTGCAGACAGAACGTTGTATGCATAATAAATAAATCTTTAAAAAAAAAAAAAAGAAAAAACAGACAATAACAAAGCAAACAAAACAACAACAAAGTTGCTCTATAGCCGGATCTTACAGAGGCATTTTCTCAATTGAGGTTCCTTCCTTTCAGATAACTGTAGCTTGTGTCAAGTCGACATAAAACTAGCCAGC
Organism: Lophiomys imhausi; assembly: GCA_907164525.1. Taxonomy (NCBI): domain Eukaryota; kingdom Metazoa; phylum Chordata; class Mammalia; order Rodentia; family Muridae; genus Lophiomys; species Lophiomys imhausi. Next base: position 88,883 of record CAJQZJ010000904.1, on the reverse strand, counting down.
ACAGAGTCCCAGCTTCAACCTAGAACTCTGAGGGAGAGCTCAGACTTCATAGCCAGCTAGCTAGGGGAGAAAGAGTCCACATGCAGGAGAGTCCACGTGGGGTTGCACCTGGCCAGCTCAGTCTTGGTAGGTAGGTGAATTAAGTGAGCCTCAGTTTCTCTATCTGTAAATTGGGATGCATGCCCTGGTGTGTCTCTGGGTGGCTGTGAGCAAACAGCTGGGACACCTGTGCTGCCAACTGAGCCTGTCAGAGGGAGACTGAAGGTGTTCTAGAAACATGCACCCCTGGCCTTACAGCATGCCCATCCCTGCCTGCTCTTCCTGCGGAGGGGGAAGTAGGAGCTGTCAGAGGAGAGGCCGGTTCTGAGGACTTTGGACTTAGTCATGAGGCCCTGCAAGGTCAGAGAAAGGCCATCAAGGGAGAGGCAGAGAGAGGAGGGTGTAGCATGGCCTTCACTGCCTGGTGCTCTGGGGGACCTCGACCCTGACCTTGAAGAAGGCTCCCTTTTTCTGAGTCCAGGCATTAACCCATGAGGCTGAGGCCAGACTCGGATCTGGAAGCTGCTCTCTTGCCAGGATTGACAATGGGCATACAGACAAGAAGCCCCAGGAGTAGGTGCCACTAAGGGGTGCCAAGCAATCAGTAAAGGGTCCTACCTCCTTCCCCACGATTCAGAGTAAGGTGAGCAAGAATGCAACCCTTATTGCAGCTTCCAGAACCTTCTCTTCTTGCACTGTGCTGGAAGGAGAATGGCTGTACTTGGGGCTGAGCTCCACAGCCAGCCTGGAAGCTACTTTTTTTTTTTTTTTTTGGTTTTTCGAGACAGGGTTTCTCTGAATATCTCTGGCTGTCCTGGACTCGCTTTGTAGACCAGGCTGGCCTCAAACTCACAAAGATCCGCCTGCCTCTGCCTCCCAAGTGCTGGGATTAAAGGCGTGCGCCACCACCGCCCGGCTCCTGGAAGCTACTTTTAACTGAAGTTCCTGGGGGCCCTGTTCCCCATCTCTGTGTTGGGAGGTGGCACCACTAGGTTTAAAGCCAGGTCTGATAGATCTTTCCCTCACACGCAAGGGCAAGGACAGCTTAAATGCCCTGGGTTTTTTGCTTGGTTTGCTTTTTGTTTTGTTATTTTGTCAGGTGGAGTCCAGGGTCCCAGAGACCCTCTCTTTCGGCCAGGCTGCCTCGTCATCAAAAGTCCTGGAACCTCTTCCTTCAGATTTGCAGAGACTGACATTCTATTCTCCAAGACACAGACACTGGGAGAGGGGCTAGGCCTGGGAGAATTTCTTGTTCCAAAAGAACCCCAGTTTACCAAGACAGTAGGAAAGTATATATATATATATATATATATATCCTTGTCTTTCCTTACTCCCTCCCTTCATGTGTGTGCATGTGTGTGTGTGTGTGTGTGTGTGTGTGTGTGTGTGTGTGTGTGTGTTTGTGTGTTACATGTGCTGTCGAAATGGGAATTGAAATCAGGGCCTTGCACATTCTAGGTAAGTGCTCTACCACTAAGCCATGCCCCAATCCCCTCACTAAGGGATTCTGGGTAAGAACTGCCTCAGCCCCTGATAGATTCTAGGTAAGTGTTCTACCACTGAGTAAATTATATTGCTAGCTCTCTTTTCTGTTTTTTTTTTTTTTCAAGACAGGGTTTCTCTGTGTAGCCCTGGCTGTCCTGGAACTTGCTCTGTAGACCAGGCTGTCCTTGAACTCAGAGATCTGCCAGCCTCTGCCTCTTGAATGCTGGGACTAAAGGTGTGCGCCACCACCACTCTGCTTCTCTTTTCATTTTTTACTTTATGATAGGGTCTCACTAAGTAGCCCAAGTTGGTCCAAGTGGCTGTGATGACAGGTGTGTGCCCCCAGGGCCAGCACCAGGCTTTGTCTACCTTAGGTCTGTTCTCCACTTGGGGGTGTGCAGCTGGAACACTAGGGAATTGACTGAGACAGTGGTTTTGGGGGCTCAGAGGCTTCCCGCTGATTTACTAGTTCCCACTGGCTTCCGAAGGTAGGGTGAGGCTGTCTGTCACCTGTCATTGCTGGCTCAGATTGTGTTTTGATGGCTCCACAGGCCTCTGAAGACAGTGTTGGCTGGCTGGCATCTCTCCCAAACTCCAGAGACACCAGCCACGTGGCCAGATTCAAAAGAAATGTCCCTGTGGCTTTTCTGTGGTCAGGATGCCTCTGCCATCCTGGAGGTGTAGGAAGCTAAGTACTCCAGATGTTTGTGTGGCCCGAGTGTCACCCTGCCACATGTCAGGACACACAGGGGGAGTCTGGGCCTCCAGCCTTCTCCTTTCCCTGCTAGTACTCTTGAGGCTGTCTACGGAAATTGTGAACCTCACTGGATGAGGTCCAAACACAGGGAATTCCTTTGTTCTGGCTTCGGCCCCAGCATCTAGGGGCTGGGCCCAGGCTGGATTTGTGCAACTGGGTCTTGGCTTTCTCCCATTGGCTGTAGGTCTTGGAGCAACCTTCTATGAGCCCCAGCTCAACCACCTCCCTTCCTAAAGGGATAGCCTCCAGAGGACTCCTGACCTCAATCCCTGGGTCCTGTTTCAAATGTTTCTGCCAGGTGCTCAACCTTAAGTGTTAGCTCCACACAGACACTCTCTCTCTCTCTCTCTCTCTCTCTCTCTCTCTCTCTTTTTCTTTTTCCTAAAACTTGATTTTTCTGTCCCTCTGTAGACCAGGCTAGACTTGAACTCAGAGATCTACCTGCCTCTGCCTTCCAAGTGCTTGGATTAAAGGCATGTGCCACCATGCCTGATTTACAGACTTTTTTATTCCTGCTTTTAAAAAAATTTTATCTGTGATGTTTGTCATGTGTGCATTTGTGTGCAAGCATGTATATGGATGTGGAGGCTGGAGGTAAATGTCAAGTGTCTTCCTCTACCATTTTCCATCTTAGTTTTGAGATTGGGGAGGGTGTCTCTCACCAAACCTGGAGCTCACCAGTTGGCTGGACTGGCTGGCTAGCAAGTCCCCCAAGATCCACCCATGTCCTCCACCTCCAACTCTGGGGTTACAGGTACATATCACACTATACCTGGCTTGTACGTGAGTGTTAATAATGAATTCGAACTCAGATCCTCAGGCTTGCACAGCAACCACCTTACATACTGAGTGATTGCCCTGGCCCCTCATTGCTGTCTTTGGCTCACAAATCCTACTTTAGTCAAATGAAGGGGGATAGGGAGAGAGGAAAAGAGGGAGGAGAGAAGGACGAAAGAAGGGTTGGTGGCCTGAAGCCATTCCTTGACTGACATGATTTTCTGGGTTTCCTAGACAATGGTTTCCCTTCCTAAAGAGTGGGCAAAAGTCCAGTTTCCAGCCATAGTTGTACTTGGATGAGCAGGAAGAATAACTACAGCTCTGGCCAGACATGCTAGCCAAAGTGGGCAGGGTGGAGGGGCTTCCTTCCTGCGCTGTGCCCAGAGTCACCAAGGGCATTCTCTCCTTTACCTCCCATTGTCCCAGTAGGCAGGCTGCTTATTTCACAAGGTTCCTCTCTCCAGCAACATGAGGGCGGGGACTCAGCTCCACCAGGGGACGAGCTGGCTCTCCTGTTCCACACTGTGTATTAAAGAACCTTTTACCTATTATATTTAATTTTTTTGATATTTAAAAATAATTTTTATGCTGAGCGTGGTGGAGCACACCTTTAATTCTAGCACTCGGGAGGGAGAGGCAGGCAGATCTCTGTGAGTTCGAGGCCAGCCTGGTCTACAAAGTGAGTCCAGGACAACCACAGCTGTTACACAGAGAAACCCTGCCTCGAAAAACCAAACAAAACAATAATAATTTTTATAGTCTTTGGTGTTTTGCCTGCATGTATGCCTGTGTGAGAGTGTCGGATCCCTTGGAACTGGAGTTCCAGACAGTGGTGAGCTGCCATATGGGTGCTGGGAATTGAATCCAGGTTCTATGGAAGAGCAGTCAGTGCTCTCAACCACTGAGATATCTCTCCAGCCCCTACGTTTAATTTTTTTTAAAACTCTGTGCACAGTGCACACATGGAGGTCAGAGGAACAATTGATTGGTGGCTCCTGGACCATGTGGAGGATGGGATCAAACTCAGGTCTTCAAGCTTGGCCACAAGGCACCTTTACCTGCTGGGCTATGCTCCACGCATTCTCCACTTTAGACACCCCTTGTAGTCTTTCCTTCAAGCACTCCCTCAGGAAAGGGTTTCACCGACCAACCACACTACTAATTAATCAAGACTGTCACATTTCCGGTCCCCTTCCCTGTCTGCCTCCTTCTTTAGATCAGGTCTTACAACTTAGCCCAGGATGACTTCAAATTTGCCAAGATTCAAATTTGTGATCATCTTCCCAGGTGTGTGCCTCCACACCTGGCTTTTGCACATATCTTTTGGGGAACACAACTTGTCCATTGTTATGAGTTACTATATAATGGTCAGGCTTTGTGTGGCCTTATCAGAAGAAAATCTCCAACTTGATGAAGCTTCTAAAAATGAGGCAGAAAACCCCTAAACCTGGCAGTACCACTGCCATCATTGTTGGAATCAAACAAGGAAAGACACAGGAACTCTTTGTGGAAGGTGCTGTTAACAGAGACCAGAAACTTTCCCAGCCCATGATGACAGTCCCTGACCCGACTGTTCATCATTGGAACTATAGAACCCTTCAGGGCAGAGTTGGGGGTAGGGCTGGCCTCCACTGTACAAGAGAGTCAAGGTAACAGCCTAGCCAGGTCACTGGAGTGGGCATCTTGCCTGCTGTACCGACTCCAGCCAGCATTCATCTGATGCCAAGAAATATAGCTCAGCAGGCCAAGTGGCCTTAATCTTGGAAGGCTTGGGGGGCATTTATTGCTATTTGGTCCTAGAGCAAGAAGCCTGAGCCAGACTCCAGGCATTATGGACTTTTAGGGATGGAGAAACTCTCAACTATAGCTCCAGGCTGTTTTTCCAACTGGGTGGCTTCCCCCAGCCACCCAGAGCACTGAAACCCTCAGGCTCTGTAAGGGCCTCTGCCCTTGGGCCATAGTGCAAGAAAGCAGGTGCCTCAGGCAGTTTGGATGAGCTGAAACACAAGTCTGTCAGGAAACCACTGCCCAGCCACTCAGGGGGAGGGGGGCTACCTGACTGATGGAGAAGCTGACGGGTGGGATGCCTAGTTTCTAAGAACAGAGGGGTCCTGCAGTAAGGCTCCGGGGTTGTCAAGGGGACAGAGCCAAGAGGATATGTAGGCCACCCCTGAGAGAAAAGCAAGAATATGGGAAGGGCAGAGTCACGCAAGTACTGTGCCCCCCACCCCGTACCCTTTCTACAGGCTGTGTCCTGACCTGTAGCCTAGTTTCCACGATGGCGGGGGGGAGGGGGAGGACCGGGACGGGACGACTTCCTGTCTTTGGTCTTTGAAATGATGCAACCCAGTGGGTTATGGTGGTTATTTTCCCCACTACCTGGGAGGCTGAAGCAAAAAGATTGCAAGTTTGAGGCTAACTTGGCCAACTTACTGAGATCCTGTCTCGATATGAAAAGTAAAATAGGGGGAATAGAGGATGTAGGCTGGCGGTAGAATGCGTGCCTTACATGCATAAGGCCCTGGTTCAATGACAACAAATAAAGCCGGCCTCCCCACAGGAAGGGCAGGTGTTACTCAACCTATCTGCCCATCATCGCCTTACACACGTCTTCATGGCTTACGTGCCAGGCTTTGTTCTGAGCACTTTCCACTCGTTTCATCTCCACAACGCCTCTTCTCAGACTAGAACACTCATGCAGAGAGGCTAAGTCATTTGCCCAAGACCACCTAGCTGAAGCTCCCCAACGCATAGACATGCCCATCGTATAGGCAGGCCACTGGGTCCTTGGTAGGCTCCTGAGAGGGCTGTGAGGAAAGGTGTAAAAGATAAAACCAGCGAGCACACGAATGGGACAGAGAGCAAGCAACACGTAAGCTTCCGGATACAGCATCCGCAGTCTGCAGGGAAGAAATGGCCGAAGGGGCTGAGGGTCCTGCCTGAGCCGAGGGGTGTGACTAGTAGGCAAAAGGACCAATGGCGATGCAGGGGCGGGAGACTAGGCTTGTTGAGGGCAGGACCTATGGGAGATATGCCAATGGCAGCCCGGGGGCAGGAACTACGTCAGTCTGGGCGGAGCCTGGGACTACCGGCCAATGGCGGTGCGGGGGCGGGGCCTAAGGACGGGAAGGACCGCGGGGGCGTGGCCTGAGGGCGGCGAGCCTATGGTGGGGTGGAGGTGGAGCCTGAGGGCGAGCAGGCGGGTGCGCGCAGGGGGCGGCGGCAGCGGTGGCGAACAAAGAGGCGGCGGGCGCGGGCGGCCGAGCGGAGCCGAGCGCAACCGAGCCGGGCCGAGCCGGGCCGGGCCGGGACCCACTATAGCAGGCACCATGCGGGCAGCTGAGCAGGGGTCGGCGGGTCCCTGAGCCCAGTGCACCGGGCAGCAAGGGAAGCCCGGCGCAGCGCCCGCGGCCTCCCGCCATGGCCGGGGTCAGCTACGCGGCGCCCTGGTGGGTGAGCCTCCTGCACCGGCTGCCGCACTTCGATCTGCGGTGGGAGGCCACCAGCAGCCAGTTCCGGCCCGAGGATACCGACTACCAGCAGGTGACGCGCGCCCCTGGGTGCGGGGTCAGGGGCCCCTCCCGAGGGGCTGGAGTTTCCCCATCCCCATTCGGGGTGGTGGCCCTCTAGGGGATCCCCTCGGTCCATTGCTAACCTCTCCAGGGGTTAGCATTGAACCCCTGCTGGAAGGTGTTCAGTCTCTTCATGTCACCAGGGCCTTCTATTTGGATTGGTGGAGCTGCCTCCCTCCCCTAATGGACCCCCTCTGATCCTATGGGCTCGTGCCAGGCCCATGTCCATTCTTTGGGGAGTCAGCGGCTCCCCAGCAAGTCAGAGGCCCTGTTACCCAAGGCTGGAAGCCCTGGGTTCAGGCAGGAGGGTATTCCTCACCTTCTTTCCCCAGCTAGGGAATCCTGTTGCCAGGCTGTTGGTGGGTGAGTAGCCTGGGCCATGGCCAGCCCTCTGTGGCTGCTAATGACCCCTTGCTTCACGGTCAGGCTGTGGGATGTACACAAGGTGTCGCGTGGTTGTGGGAAACCAGGGTGCCAGCAGTCTCAACCCAGGGTGGGAAATGAGGCCCGACTGAAGTGGGGTGAAGTGGGCCTCAGACTGAGGGGGGGCCACGGGGCACTTGGCAGCCCTCTCCCAGTCGAAGCCCTAAGTCTGGCGTCCTGCCAAGTCCCAGCACCACCCCCCCACTACTGAGCCACTGTCATTTGAGTGCAGAGCAGGGGACTAGGCTGTGGGCTTTTCCTTCCTGCTCCAGATTCCAGAAACAGAATGAACAGCCTTATGGTCACCCGAGCACTTCAAGTTTCTCTCCAGGTGCCCCTCTCAGAATCAATGCTCCTGGGGCTGTGACACATCTCTCTCTCTCTCTCTCTCTCTCTCTCTCTCTCTCTCTCTGCAGTCACCCTCATCCTATTGAGAACTGGAGGTTGGGGGTGAGAGCACAGTGTTGTCCCTGCACATTGTCCCTATGTCTTACCTGACCCCAGCCCCAGCAGCTGATGGCATTCCTGAGCAGATTAGAACAGGAACAAGGGGTTAGAACCAAACCTGAGTCCTGAGAGACAGCAAGGGGAAGGAGGACCCAGAGCTCACCTGGCGATTTTGGAGGAAGACCAGCCCTGGGTGGGGGTGGGGGTACACATGTGTATTCCGTGTACTGTGTGATCATGTTGTCACCCGCCTTCTTGGAAGAACTGTATGCGCTATTCTTGGAAAGTTGCCTACCTAGGGTTTGCCTGGTTGTCAGTTTTAATGGTCCACTGGCACCTGAAGCAGCCAGGTAGCATTTCCTGAGGTCCGTGGGCTGCCACCTGCTCCTGCTGCAGACTTGAAGTTGCTGTTGCTTTTCTGGCTACAGCGGTTGTGACAAGCAGAGGGTGAGGGCTCGGTGCCTAAAGCCCTTGGAAATCTGAAGGTAGTGGCTCAGGCCCTCAGCTCTGTGGGCCTTCAGCTCTGTGGGCCCTCAGCTCTGTGGGCCCTCAGCTCTGTGGGCCCTCAGCTCTGTGGGCCCTCAGCTCTGTGGGCCCTCAGCTCTGTGGGCCTTCAGCTCTGTGGGCCCTCAGCTCTGTGGGCCCTCAGCTGTGTGGGCCCTCAGCTTTGCGACCCCAGCTGAGCCTGGTCCTGCCTGCTTTTGCCGCTCCACTCCGCTGTGGGAGGCCTCTGACTCACTCTCCCAGGAGCAGAATTAGCCACTGACTAATTCACGGTGTGGAAGCCAGCCTGGCACCGTCCTCCGCCACCTCCTCTCCTGAAGCGGGACTGTGGATGCGCATCGCACCCCTGCCCTCTTTGAGCTGCTGCTTTAGGCAACTGCTCAGCAGCATCTCTGAGCTTTGTGTCCTTCACCTCGAAATTGGAGCTGATGGTGATAGTTTTGCAGGTTCCCCTGTGGGGAGAAAGCCAGGAGCGCTCCCTCTCTGGGTGGGTGGGCAAAGGTTTCTCACAGACTGCATCACACCTTCCCTGGTGAAGCATTGCTAACTCTTGTGTGTGGAGTTGCATGTACATGGCTGTCCTGTCCCACTGTGTCTAGTGACCTCTTACACATCTTGACCTAGGGTACGCTCTCAGCAATCCACCCTTCCCATACCTGAGCTGCGTCCCACTAGGGAAGAAAACTTTTGCGTCTCCCAGCATGGGGATACCAGGCTTGTCCTTTGCTGTCTTCTATACTCATGACCCACACTGTCTGGAACCTGGTGGAACCCACAATTAGACTCCCAGTCAAGCCCTGTGTGGAGCTGCCTGTACTCGCTCCCTTGAACTTGGGGCCGTGCAGCTGTCTGCATTGTACAGTCTGAGGCTTAGCTTCATTTAGGGAACATTGAGGGCAGAGTCTTCCCTCAGACTTTTCCCCAATACCTCCTGGAGCCCACAGCAGGGGTGGACGGACTGTTGCAAGGGTGTCTCAGACCCTGCTGGTCCCGGGACTCAAGAGAGCCTGCGTGCCATGCAGCTTGTACCTAGATGCTGATGGGAGTTAGCACCCTATAGTGTGGAGACTGAGTGTCTCAGAGCATGATGTGTCTCCCTCTTAGGAGCCTGTGATACTTCTGAGGGAAGGACCACCAGGAGTCAGTGAACTGGTAGAAGCTGATGTGGCATCATCGTCATTATGGAAGGGGCTCCTCCAGACTACTCTGGTTCTATACTAGGAGCTGTCCCCAGGAGCTGGTGGGTCCCCTGGGGTTGAACCATCCACAGCATTCCCCAGCTTCCCTATCTCACAGGGGAACCTGGATTTTAGAAGCATCCATATGTGTAGGTGCATTTACCTCACGGAGAGAAACTGAAGTCCTAGCAGCAGGCAGCATGGGATGCAGAGGCTCTGGGGCTGGACATGGCCCTCAGCCTGACTAAAGTTTTGATTTTCATTTAGTCCTATCCTGGCTGCTTGTAAGTCTCTAGGCTTGGGTATCAGACCCCACTCAGAGTAGAGTATTGACACTTGCTGACCTCATCCTGGTATGGAGAGGAATATCTGCTTTCTTGTCCTCTATCAGTCCTCATGACCCAGCATAACCCTGCTTCCTCAGATAGGTAGGGGGTCAAATTCATACTCTTTGCTTCCAGTCTCTCCGTGTGTGGTTCGCTCTCTCTACCAGATAAGGCAGGCAGGAGCCGTTTGCTGATGAAAAACTGCTAGTGATCAGGTCAAGAGTAGGGGTTCTGGGGCTTGGGAGTCTGGGAAGTCTTCCTGGAGGAGGAGATCTAGCCTACCATGGGGACTACCAGCCAAGGCTTGGGACTCACCAGCTTTCTTTCTCCAGAGAGCCTGTGTGCCATGCAGCTTGTAGCTAGATGATGATGGGAGTTAGCACCCTATAGTGTGGAGACTCACTGCACACCAGCCTGGCCCTGGTATACAGAGGGCCAGTGGCACACTAGCCTTCCAGGTAGCTGGTAGCACTTGCCCACAGTTTAGCCGTTGCGAGGGACCCATTTCCCATCAGTCCCGAGGCTCAGATGGCTGATAAGACTTTAAGGGAAGCCAGTCATGGCAATACAAACCTGTCATCCCAGCTACTCAGGAGGCAAGTTCAAGGCTAGCCTGGCCTGCAGGATGAGTTCAAAGCCAGCAATTTAGCAGATCCTACCTTTTAAAAAGGAGGTGAGGGGTAGGGAATGCAGCTCAGTGGTAGAGCAGTTGCCTAGCGTGTTCAAGGCCCTGGGTTTGATCTGTGGCAGCATCAATTAACAAGGAGGGAGGGACCTAGGCATAGTCAGGACTTGAGAAAGGGTCCTAGGTAATGGGAAAAAAGGAGGAGGTGAAGGCAAGAGGCAGAGGAGCCCAGGTGTCAGCTCTGAGTCCCTACGACTGCATGGCACACGGGAACAGGCTGCCTAGGTAGTACTAGGTGCCCAGGGTCACAGGCCACTGTCTAGGCTCTAGTTGAATAGCCCTTGGGGTCAGGAATCTGCTCCCAGAGCCTGCAGCTGGCTTATAAGAGCAGGGCCCCTCAGTGAACAAGGTCAACAGCATGGCAGGCAGGTTGACAGCTTGGCTGTGTCCTCTGGCAGAGCTGGCTTCATTGTCATCCTCCTGACTACTCAGGAAATGAGCTCTGTCTGAAAAAGCAGCCTTATCGCCCGCTTGCAGCTCACACAGGCAGGGCACGTCTATGGGACACTCGGGTGTGTGTGTGTATGTAGAGGGGGTGACCATGCAAAGACAAAGGAGCCACCCAGCTGGAATCCATCCATGTGCTTGCAGTTTTGGGATGATGCCACTTAAAAACCAGAGTTGTGTTGCATTCTGCTCTGTTACTTTGCTTCTTTCCTTCCTTCCTTCTTTCTCCACCCAGTGCTGGGGATCAAACCCAGAGCCTCGTGCATGCTAGGCAAGTGGTCTGCCACTGAGCCGCACCCCAAGCTTCGTCTCATTTTTTAAAAAATCGCTTGCTTTGTTTTTGAATTGTGTGAGCATGTGTGTATGATATGTATGTGTGGGGTATGTATGTGTATGATATGCACGTGTGCATGTTCAGTGTGTGTGCATGTTCCTGTCCTTGTACCTTGTTTGAGGTAGGGTCTCTTCTTTACCGCTGCATGTGCCAGGCTAGCTGGCTGGCAAGCTTTTGGGTATTCTCCTGTCTCTGATGCCCACCTCACCGTACATAGGAGTGCTGGGATTTCAGATGCATGCTGCTGCACTCAGCTTTATATTGGTTCTGGATATCTCAACTCAGAAGTCATTCAGAAGTGCTGTACCTGCTGTGCCGACACCTGTAAGGGCTGGCCTTGAACCTAGTGTGTTATGAATGGTCCTGTCTCCACCGCCTCAATACCCCACAGTACTCCACCAGGTCTGGAGCTGAGTGGAGGCTGCTAGCACAATCCCTGGGTGGGAGATGGTGGTACAAGGAGCAGGGACCCTGTGGATGGAACCCAGAGCTACATACATTCTAGAAAAGCATTCTACCAACTGAGCTACAGCACAAGCCTTTGTTTAGATGCTCTATACTTGAGACATGCCCATGCACGTGCTTCCGGGTGCTTCTCAGCATCTCTTAGTGCTGGTCAGAATTTTGAAGTTTCAAATGAGAGAAAAGGGCCAAATACAGAACCCTTCTGCTACTGCCTCTCCACCCTCCCCAGCAAATCTAGAGCCGGGTGAGAGTTTCTAGAACAACCCCTGGGTGGGAGATGGTGGTACAAAAAAAATAAAACAACGCCTTTAATCCCAGCACTCGGGAGGCAGGGGCAGGCAATCTCTGTAAGTTCAAGGCCAGCCTGGTCTACAAAGTGAGTCCAGGACAGTCATGGATACACAGAGAAACCCTGTCTCAAAACCTAAAACAAAACAGCGGCCCTGTACTGGGGGAGGCAGGTGAGTCCCTCCCAGGCCCACTTGGCTATGCATGTTTCTGCATTGTGGCTGGGACTGAGTCTCAGGAGAGAATCATGGACCAAATCTGGATCAGCTCTACGTACAGCCAGGAATGGTGGGACTGTGACCCTGAACCATAACATCAGCTCTATTGGGGGTGAGGGTGTGTACCAGGGCCAGACTGCCTGGATCTGGAAAATGCTGTGCCACTGATCAGGCCCTGGTGATCAGCTATGCCATGCCTGCTGTTATAGAAGACTCAGAGAGTGCCATGATCAGCCCTGGGACCAGGAGGCTATGGCTCTCTGGACACGTTGATTGGGGCTCCTGGCCTCTCCTTGTGGGCTCAGCTCTGGAGCAGTTGTGGGTTCCCCTGCCTGCATACACCCCTCACCCACAGGCAGTTCTGATAAGCCTGAAAGAGGAACCTTGCTATAGAGCCAAGGGCTTGGGGTCAGGGAGATGGGAAGTACCCCACGTGGTCACCAAGGGATTGGACATGTGACCATATTGGGCTTGAAGTCCCTTCTATAGCCCTATCAAACTGGGGTACACATATCTCCTAGTGGTTTCTGGTCTAGATTGGGTGACTGCTGCAGCCTAGAACTCTGATGGGCACCCTGGGAACTTTGTCACAGGGCTGGGAGCCACTGGCCCTGCTAGACATGGAGACACAAGGACATTTCCCTAAGGTTCAAGGAGAGGCCTGTTAGAATATCTGACAGTGGATACCTGTAGAATGACGCTTAAGGGACACTAGTGTATGACTGCACAGCTCTGGGTTCCTCAACTTAAAACCTCAGAGTGGGAGAACAGTGATAATAAGTTGGGTCCCCACTCCCCTCTTCTCCCAGCTCCTGCAAACAGCCATCAACTGCATACTCTCTAGGCCCTGCCACGAACTCACTGTCATGGAATTTGTGAAACCCAAGCCTGGCCCGGTGAAAAATCTGTTTTTAATTTCTGGCCGGCATCACTGGATCCTCAGCCCAGAGTGTTGGGGGTGGGGGGCCCATGGTCGTGCAGCCAGCTCAGCACCCTGGCAGCCCATCAGGGACAGTGGGTGGAGGACCCCAGATCCCCACGGTGGAGGTGAGAGTGGGCTTCCTAGATAGCAGTAGATGTCTGGAGGCACAGATGTGTTGGCTCCACTCAGTGGTCTGGGAACCCCCAAGCCTCAGCTCGGGGAGTCTGATCTGTGGCTCACACATGCTGAGCCAGCTATAATGCACACTCAGCTAGTTGTGTGTCCCTGGTGATCCCTGGGCATGGGCTCAGCCTAGTAGGTCCTCCCCTTTCCTCACTCTGGCCAAGACACATGTGGAGCCAGCCTGACCCAGCCAGTCTTCTGAACAACCCCCCTAACCTCCCATACTTTGTCTCTTCTCTCTGGCAGATGTAGGGTTGTCATTGAAAGTTTTCTGTGCAAGGAAAGGGGTCCCACTTCTCTGCCTTCTCTCACCCCTCCTGTCCTTGTCCCAACCTTGTGCCCTGGGTCCCTTCCTGCTCTCTGGCCCCTTCCTGGGCTCTATATCACAGGGCCATCTTTGAGCCCTGCTCTTCAAGGGTGCCCAGCCAGGAACCCATGACCCCATATGGCAGCCTCCGTGACCCACTTCTACTTCCTGTTTCCTGCGGCCACTGAACTGTGCTGTTGGGGTCTTTAGAGCCCTCTGGTGCCCCAGAAGGACTACACTGTAGGCATCCATCCTAAGGCTCTCTTGGGTCCACTCTGTGGTGATTTATCCCTACTCTGGGCAAGCAGCGTGACTCTGTGATGAATCCTCCTACTCCAGGCAGGCAAGACAGGACTTTGGTAGGCCATCTCTACTATCCAGGAAGGTATTTATCACTGTCGGCCACATGCTCCCCATAGACAGCTGTCCTGATCCTTTCACACTAGTGGGCCCAGAGCCTCAGTGATGCTGTGCTAGCTAGTCTTGTGTCAGCTTGATGCACAAACTACAGTTATCTGAAAGGAGAGAACCTTAACTGAGGAAATGCCTCCATAAGATCCAGCTAAAAGATGTTTTCTTAATTAGTTATTGATAGGGGAGGGCCCAGCTCATTGTGGGCAGTTCCATCCCTGGGCTGATGGTCCTGGGTTCTATAAGAAAGCAGGCTGAACAAGCCATGGGAAGCAAGCCAGTAAGGAGCACCCCTCCATGGCCTCTGCATCAGCTCTTGCCTCCAGGTTCCTGCCCTGTTGTAGTTTCTCTCCTGACTTCCTCCAATGAAGGACTATGGTCTGGAAGTATAAGCTGAACAAGTTTCTTCCCCAACTTGCTTTTTGGTTATGGTGTTTCATCCTAGCAATTAAAACCCCGCAACAGACACCCACCTGAAGGTTTGCTCGCGGCCTTTTACATGTGTGAGAGGTGCATACGTGTGTGACTCACAGGTCTTGCGTCCTGAGGACCTGGGAGACTCACAGTAGGAGTCTTCGGGGAGCCAGGAAAGGTGCTGTCCCCTGCCTGTCTTTGCTGGGAGCCTGGCTCCTGCAGCCAGACAGGGACGAAAGCCTGCCTCACCCGACCGAGCCTCTAGATCACTCTTACCACAGACGGAAAATTCCATGTGGTCAGAGCCTAGATGCTGAGTGGCATTTCCCATTATCATCATCAGTGGCCTGCGGGCAGTGGTGTCTGTTCTGCCATCTAGTACATTGGCCTGGTGCCCCATGGAAGCGTGTTCCCTGGGACACCCTTGTCTCAGTCATCTGTCCCACAGGGACTCACGGTGTCTACACTGATATGCTTTCCCTCAGTGTAAACTGGAGGGTGCTATCACTTCCATTTTGGGGACTAGTACAGTTTCTACTGGCTGTCCCTGGCCTCAAGGACTGACCGTGAACTTTCATTACAGTTGGCCCCATCTGGGAGGAATAGGTCCTGCCAGAAGGTTCCCCAGGTCTCTTGGGATTTGGGGGGAAGGGGAATCTCAGTTTATCTACATATCCTTTGGGCCCAGGTTCTGGGTAGATTGGAGGATAGTCTCTCCTAGGCTCACAGTAGAGATGTTAGCATCATCCCGTCTCCTCTATGAGCTTGGTGTCACCTTACATCCCATTGGTGATATTCGAGCTGACCCTGGGGCACAGAGGGTAGAAGCATGGTCAGAAGGAGTTTCCTAGAGCAGGCCAGACCAGGATAGAAGGGGGAGGAACAGGTGTGGACACCTGTGTGCCTTGAGAGTAAGGACTTGAGAATGCCAGGCACGTGGTGTCATTGTCACTACATATAAATCTTGACTGGCTTTGGGATTTTTGGGGGTGACACCCTTTCTTTGAGCCCTAGGGTACCAGTTTTTGGGTAGCCATGGGCGTTTTTTCTTTTTTGAGGTTTTTTTTGTGGGGGAGACAGGATATAGGGTTTCTCTGTGTAGTAACCCTGGGTGTCTTGGAACTCACCGTGTAGACCAGGCTAGCCTTGAAGTCAGAGATCCACCTGCTTCCGCCTCCCGAGTGCTAGGATTAAAGGTGTGCGTCACCATGCCTGGCCAACCATGGGGTTTCTTTTTTTTTTTTTTTTTTTTTTAAGATTTATTTATTATGTACACAGTGTTCTGTCTGCAGGTATATCTGCAGGCCAGAAGAGGGCGCTAGATTTCATTATGGATGGATGTGAGCCACCATGTGGTTGCTGGGAATTGAACTCATGACCTCTGGAAGAGCAGCCAGTGCTCTTAACCGCTGAGCCATCTCTCCAGCCCCACCATGGGGTTTCTTAAGGCTAATATCTCTCTCTCTCTCTCTCTCTCTCTCTCTCTCTTAACTTTTTTCTTAGACAGGGTCTCACTATGTAGGCTGATGTGGAACTCATAATGTAGACCAGGCTAGCTTCAAGCTCACAGAGATCTGCCTACCTCTGCCTCCCTGGTGCTGGGATTAAAGGCGTGGAACTCCCAGGCTCGCAAGGTCACACCCCTCAGTACTTGTTATGTGTGGTTGCAACTGTGTGACCACAGGCCTGAATGCCTGACAAAGGGGTGTGCTTTCCCTGGATGTAACTCCCAGTTTATGCGACTTCCCCACACCCCTCTGAAGACATGTCACTTTTTCTAGGGGCTCCCCACAAAGGGTGGAGCTCAAAGCCTTTATTCTCATCAGCTTGTGTAGTTTCCCAGGGTTTCCACCAGTGATGGTGACTCTGTTCTAGACACTGGCCTTGGCTGTCCTTTGCCTACAGATTGCCTAACATTCCTGCCCATCTTTTTTCTTTCTTTTTACTTATGTGTGTACACTCACGTGCATGCCATGGTGTGTGTGTGTGTAGGTCAGAGAACAACTTGTAGGAGTTAGCTCTCTGTTTCCACTGTGTGGGTCCCGAGGATAGAACTCAGGTCCTCAGGCTTGATGGCAAGAGCCTATTCCTGCTGAGCCCAACCCCTCTCCTTCCCTTCAGTAAACTTAGTACCAAGATCGCCTCCCTGTGCAAAAGCTGTTGTCCGGCTGGGTCCCTGTAAGTCCCTGGCATCTTGTGGCACTTTGTAAGCACCAGCCCTCTGCAACACAGTGGTGCCATATGTGAGCAGGATTGTCACCCCGAGCCCCAGATTCTGTCATGTAGCTTACCTTAAAAAACATGTTTTCTTAGCCGGGCGGTGGTGGCGCACGCCTTTAATCCCAGCACTTGGGAGGCAGAGGCAGGCGGATCTTTGTGAGTTCGAGGCCAGCCTGGTCTACAAAGTGAGTCCAGGACAGCCAGAGATATTCAGAGAAACCCTGTCTCGAAAAACCAAAAAAAAAAAAAAAAAACATGTTTTCTCTTCATGCAAGTGGGAGGATGTGGTCCAACCAAGGAACCACTGGGTGTGCAGGCCTGTCCTGGCTGCAGAGCCAAAGCCTGGTCCCTGCCTCGTTTCTGGGATCCATCCCCAGCTCCTCTCCAGTGAGGAGGTGGACATTCTAGATGCCAAAATGGCTCTGGTTGGCATGGAGAGCCCTGGGGTGGCCCTTTGGCACCCAGGGAGAGAATGGTCAGTCCTTTGCCTCTTAACTTGTGAGGAGGAGACCTACAAGGGATTGGCACATTTGGTCCATGCCTAGGCAACAACAGATCCAGAGGGAAGTCCGGGGACATTTTAGCTCAAGCGTGCTGGTGTTTACTAATGGCCACCGTGTGCAGGGCCTAGTACCAAGCTACAGGCCCTGTCTATGTGAGGCCCCTATGACTGACCTGTGACCTACAGGTAGGTCCTGGATTCTGTCTCCATTGCATGCTGCAAGCTGCCATGCTTCTGTCCCCATCTCTTGGTGTATACTCCTGGGTCAGCCCTGTTGGGCTTTGGAGGCCTTTCTGACGTAAGCACTAGGGCTTACAGGGTAGCTCTGACACCCCTTCTGCACCTGTTCCCCTCCATGCAAGGAACCATACACCGCAAATGTAGCAAGATGCTTACCTCCAGTGCCTTGCAGTGCCCAGACTGCTGGGTACAGTGTAAAGGGACAAGGTGAAGGTGGGGGATGGGCTGTACATGTTGTCATGGTGGAGTCTTGAGAGTTTTTCTGCACTGTACCACAAGCAAAGGCCTATCTCCAATGGCCCCTCAGCAGCGGGGCTTTGAATCACAGAACCCTAGTTCTTGGCCCACATCAACTGGCTGTGCAGGTGGCACCTTCATGGCCAGACAGAAAGTGCGGAGGCCTGCCTCCAGGTGTGGGAGCCAGCTGGCTTCTGAGAGGGCAGGGAGCGCCATCCTTTTGCTGCCTGGCAACTGTCTCCTGGAAAATGGCCCCCTGGGTTGCCAGGACTGTAGATGGAACAGCCTGTGGTCCCAAGGGAGCTGGGCAGAGAGTTGTCCTGCCTCCATAGCTCCTCTGTCATTGGCCCCAAGGAGGAGTCCCTTGCTTCCGACAAGGGCCATCATCAATCCCTCCCTGACTGGGGAGGATCAGGAGAGGCTCAGAGTCAGGGAGCCTGGGGACAGTCTGGGTAAGGTCAGAAAAAATAACCATCCAGCATCCTTCTGCTGATGCCCCGGTTGACCCGTGACTGGTGTTCAACAACACCGTGCTTCTGTACCCTGCACAGGAACTGAGCTGAGACCGCATTTCCCTTCACACGGGTCACTAAGAGAGCCTGCTTACTGGGCTGTCCTTTCTGTCTACTTCTCTAATGTGTGTGTGGGGTGGGGAGGACATATCCACGAAGTCAGGGGTGTTCTCTTCCCCCACCATGAGGGTCCTGGGATTGAACTCAGGGTGTCACCCCTAGTAGCAGGCACCTTTAGTATTAGAGCCAGCTTTTTTTGTTTTGTTTTTAAAATAAGAGTTTTTTGAAAAAAATTTATTTTGTGAATTTCATATCATGCACCCTGTTCCCTCCCATCTCCCATCTAACCCCAGACCCACCCTCCACCCTTGCAATCTGTCCCAGCATAAAAAATAACAGCTCATTGTGGAAGCTGCAGTGTGTCTCAGTATGTCCCACATATTCCCTTTTGTTCTCACATTCTGCTTGCAAACGTTCATTATAATGACTCCTTGGTCTGACACCAGGCCCCTGGTTTCTACTACTCCATCAGTACTGGAACCTCACTGGAACTCCTCTCAGATATGCCGTAACTGTCCTGTGTCATGGAGATCCTACAGTCCTGGGTTGTGGAACTGACCTCTTCTTGTACTCCAGCAGTTCATCCATGGGGAAGATGTTAGGGTGGGCCAACTCAAAGCCCTAGTTCTGGACCTGCAACCCCCACTTGCAGGGCCAGTTCTACTATGAAAAGGTGCAGGGCCTGCTCTCCTGAGTGCTGCAGCATGTGAGGGGCAGGGACAGCTCTCCTGCTCTTGTGACCCCTTCTGGGCCAAATCTCCTGTCTGCCAATGGTGGTGAGGGCAAAAGGGAGGGGAGGGCATCTCTTCCTAGTGAACCCCACCACATAGCAGACAAAAGGCAGGGCTGGCTCTCCCATACTCACTCCTCAGGGCTGGCTCACCTACAACCCCTACATCCAGGGCCAGGCAGAGTTCTTCTAGTTTCTAGTTTGTTTCCTGTCCTGGGAGCCCATCTGGTGCTTGCCTGGTACTTGGCTGGTAGTCATCTCAGGCTACACATGGCACCAAAGTGGTGTTGGTATCTAGCTTGCTTTTTTTCCCCATGAATGTTAGGCTACTATTCATTCAGATATTCATAGGTCAGAACACTGAATGTAGACATAGCCTCTCTCCTCTCTGCCACCTACTGATGCACATGTGACATAGCAGTCACATCTGCAATGCCTCTAGGGGTAGATATTTTTAATTTATATGCATGGGTGTTTTCCCTTCATTTATGTCTGTGCACCACATGCATGCAGTATCCTCAGAGGCCTGAAGAGGGTGTCAGATCCTTTCTGATTGTTATTTCAGATAGTTGTTAGCCGCCCTGTGGATAATGAGTGTTGAACCCTGGTCCCTTGGAAGAGCAGTCAGTGCTCTTAACCACTGAGCCATCTCTGCAGTCCTGGCTTCTTTGTTTTTTGAAATAGAGCTCTGTTACCTATTCCATAGCCTTGAACTCACTATGTAGCTCAGACTGGATGCCAGCTCACAGCAACTCAGCCTCCAGGGTACTGGGATTACAGCCGTGAGCCATCCCACAGATGGCTTCTGAAGTTTCTTTAGTGGGGAAGGCATGTGGCCAGGCAAACTAAAAAAATGCAGAACCACGGGGAGGAGGGGCTGACATGGGACTGTGTCCCAGCCCCACACCCTCCAGCGTGCTTCTATCTACCTGCCCGCTCTCAGGCGCTGCTGCTGCTGGGGGCTGCTGCCCTGGCCTGCCTGGCCCTAGACCTCCTCTTCCTGCTCTTCTATTCCTTCTGGCTGTGCTGCCGGCGGAGGAAGACGGATGAGCACCTGGACGCGGACTGCTGCTGCACGGCCTGGTGCGTCATCATCGCCACGCTGGTCTGCAGGTAAGCCGGGAGTGACGGGGGGGGGGGGGGGGGGGGGGGGGGGGGGGGCCGGAGGGCGGGGAGCCGGGCCTGAGACTTGTATTGGAGGGAGGGACTGGAGGCGAGCTGAGGGGTTAGGGAGACTAGAGAATGCGGGTTGGTGTGGCGGGAGGAGTCTGGGTGGGGCCAGTAGAGGGGCGGAACCAATAGGGCTGAAGGCTGAGGAGGGTGTGAGGCAGGTGCAGGGAGACTGGGGGCCATCGGAGCTAGGACTGGGCCAGTGGGAAGCTTGGCGGCAAGCTATGCATCCAATGGCTCTGCCTCCCCCAGCGCGGGCATCGCAGTGGGATTCTACGGCAACGGGGAGACCAGCGATGGTGTTCATCGAGCCACCTACTCGCTCCGCCATGCTAATCGCACAGTGGCAGGGGTCCAGGACCGCGTGAGTGGCTGGCTGGGGAGCATCCTGTGTGCTGGTGGGATGACCTTGTCATGCACGTGATAGCTCTGCCTTGCTCGCTTCTCTCACAGGTGTGGGACACGGCTGCGGCCCTGAACCGCACAGCGGAGCCAAACTTGCAGAGCTTGGAGAGGCAGCTGGCTGGGCGGCAGGAGTCACTAAAGGCCGTGCAGCGGCTGCAGAGCCTTCTGGGGACACTGCTGGGCTACACTGCTGCCATCCCCTTTTGGAGGAACCCTGGAGTATCGCTGGAGGTGTTAGCTGAACAGGTGGACCTCTATGACTGGTATAGGTGCGCCAAGCCTCTTTCCCACCTCCCCCTAGGGTCTACCCCACCTGGGTAGAGCATCATCTTCCTCCTAGGACCACTTTGTACCTAGTCCCTGAGGCCTTATGGGTTGCCAGTCATGGCAGGAATCCCTATGAAAAAGGTGCTGTCTTTTTCGAGAACTGACGTCAAGTCAGGCTTGGTGGTACACACCTGTAATCCCAACACTGGAGAGGCTGAGGCAAATGGGCTGGGAGCACCAGGCCAGCCTGAGCTAAATGGCAAGACCCTGCCAAAAAAAGACACAAGTCCCAGGCTGTTTACCTGTCCTTCTCCATGCCTGGCTGTTGTGTGTCCACAGGTGGCTGGGGTACCTGGGCCTGCTGTTGCTTGATGTCATCATCTGCCTCCTGGTGCTGGTGGGCCTCATCCGCAGTTCCAAGGGTATCTTGGTTGGGTGAGTCAGAGGGGGAAGGTGGGAACCTTTTGGAGCCATGGATAGAGGTATGGGGTGATGGTGTGAGGTAATACAGCCCTGTCTCCTCTCCATCAGACACTCACGGGGCTCTGGTTATGAGCATCTCCCTAAGAACAGCCTTCCTCCCTGAGAGGCAATGTTGCTGTGACCATTGTCATGAGTCACTTACCTGTTTGTGGTCATTAGCTGTGTACCTCCCTAGGAGAGTCTGCACAGGGGCTACTTGGAGCCACCTGGCCAGGTCTCATAGGGATGGGGACACACCAGGCAACCTGACTGGGTTCCAGCCCAGCTCTGCTACTTACCATGTCAGCCACCTTGAGCAAGTAACCCCTCATCACTGGCACCAAACCCATCATCCCCTCTGAAAGACAAAGATGACAGCTTACCAATGGGGTGGCTGCAAGGTGTTGTCACTGACCCACCTGGGCAGTCACTTCTCAGTTGTTATGTGGATCTGGCACTATTGAGCCCTGAGAACCCTCCAGCCCCTGACAGTGGCACCTGCATGCCTCACAAGGATGAAAAAGATGGTCATGCTGAAGCTGAGGGTCAGGCAATAATGCTTAAGTGGAAAGAAAAGCCAGAGACAAGACACCCTTCAGTGTGTGTGATGCACCTACAGATCTCCAAGAGACGGGACGGTGGGGCAGAGGTTAGCAGGCAGGCCTGCAGTTATATGGCATAAAGAAGAGCAGGGAGAGCTGTGTGACTAGCCCAGGCCTGAGGGAGAGAGGAGCCAGCTATGCAAAGGAATGGGGGGGGGGGATTGGCACAGATATGATCAAGATCTCATGTAAACAGGATGTATGAGGCCTAGGGTGCCCCTCGTCTTCTAGCCAAGCCCAAGTTGCTCACTTGTTCCCCAGCTATGGGGTGAGTCCCATCCCAGCCAGGAGGAGCCTTTGCCCCAGGTCCTGGGCTTTGAGTGGCCCTGAGACCAGACCACAGGAGAATTTACTGTCCCCAGACCCCAACCAGGCCCTAGCCCTGGGGCCTGGAAGTCTGTGCTGCAGCTGTGTGTGTGGCATGTCCCTTATTCCCAGCCTGATGGGCCTTCTTTGCCCCAAGGGTCTGCTTGCTGGGTGTCTTGGCCCTGGTCATCAGCTGGGGTGCACTGGGCTTGGAGCTGGCCGTGTCTGTGGTGAGTGGCAGGGGAACCAGGAATTGCCATCTGATGGGCTTTAGTGGGGAGGAGGAAGTCACATTCCTGTCCCCTCTCTTCTTGCCTTGGGTCATACAGATCTGTGTTCCCTTTATTCCACACTGTCTCCCTGAACAAAGGTCAAGCCCTGGGGGGGGAGGGGCGGGTAGAATCTCCCTGAGAACTCTAAGTGGACATGGCTTCCCTCTGAGGCGCCCAGCTTGGTCACCAGCCCTTTCTTGCCTTACCCACCTCAGGGCTCCAGCGACTTCTGTGTAGACCCTGACACCTTTGTGACCAAGATGGTGGAAGAGCACTCAGTACTGAGTGGGGGTGAGTCTGTGGCCATGTATGGGATTGGGATGGCCTAGGACAGACAGTCATCTCAGTCCTTTGACCTCAGGGGAGATGGTCCAAGCCAGGAAGCTGGTGCTCCAGGCAGCTTCCAAGTGGGCAACCAGGGAGAGAGCACCAGCTAAACAGGAGGCTGTATCTCTAGTGGATTCCTTTATGAGGCAGCTAATTGGGAACAGAGAGGGTAGGAAGCCAGAAGACTGGGCCACAGTTGGGAGACCCACAAGACATGATGTGATGTCCTTGTTAAAGTTTCCTGAGGTTGGACCCAGCGCACACCTGGAATCCCAGTACTCAGGAGGCTGTGGCAAAGGGATCTTGAGTTCCAGGCCACCCTGGCTGAGACTATCTCCAAAGCACAAAATATAACATAAACAGAAGCTACCCGAGGCTGCTGGCTCTCTCGCAGGGCAGAGGAAGGAGGGAGCTGTTGAAGAAGCACAGCCCCCAGACAGTGGAGATGTGAGCAGGTGGAAGCAAGCAAGGAAGTTCCCTCAAAGTGGGACCAACAGGACTTCTCGACACACTGACTGCCAGAAGTGTCCCTGGCCCTGCAGCCCATGCACACCTAGAAACCTAACGGAACACAGGACCTAAAGCTGAGTCTGGGTACTGGCATAGAGATACCATTCTGCCCACTGCTTCAGAGCAGGAAGACCCACCCTGAGCGTCCTGCACACATCAGGGCTCCCACTCTGAGGACAGGGTCTTGGCTCAGCCTCACACACATGTAAGGAAATGTACATGCCTTTGTATGTGAATACACGCACATACAAACATGTGTAAGCACATGGATCCAGACATGCACTGTTTATGAGCATTGGCACGTGTAGGCACCCAGACACAGGCAGGCACACCTGAGGACAATGTGAATGCATGTACTTGTACATAGACACAGACAGGACCTGCCCTCAGTGTCTCCTCCCTCTTTTCACAGACATTTTGCAATACTACTTGGCTTGCTCGCCCCGTTCCACCAACCCCTTCCAGCAGGTGAGAGCCAGGATGGTCCTGGATGGCCAAGGCCAGGGTTACAGGGTGTGGGGAAGGAGAGGCTAAAAGGGTCATAGGCCTAGCCTCCAAGTCCAAATATCTGAAGCTGCTGGCCCTTTAGGTTCTGTGCAAACCCAGCTGGGGGAATGCTAATCTGTTGCCTCACCCTTGTGGTGACCTATTTAATATGGATCTTAGGGTGCCTTTTATTATTTAGGGTTCCTTCAGCACCCATTCAGGACAGAGCTAGAAAATGCGAGTGGGTATGGGAGGAGCTGTGGGGGACACCTCTGTAGAATGCCACCTGTTCAGGGGTCCTGGTGATGGTCTTTGAAGAGTTTGGTAGCCCCAGCTAGCCATACCCTATACCTACTACTTGTTACGCCAGTGGGGTGAAGGTAATCCTTTGAATCCTGAAGACACAACTCCATTGAGAACACTCTACTTTGCTCTCTGAAGTGAGTGCAGGCTTTCGTTACTACCTCAGGGGTGTGTATTTTGTCCCCAGGGCACCTTCAGGGAGAAGGGGTGTCCTGTAGCATGCAGGGTGGAGTCAGGCGTCACTGGCCCACTTGGAGCCTTGCAGGCTGCCTGTGTTGGGAGGGCTGGGGTGGCAGGGGTAGCTGGCAGCCACTGGACTCCACACTTCTCTGTGGAGCAGAAGCTGTCGGGCAGCCATAAGGCTCTGGTAGAAATGCAGGATGTCGTGACCGAGCTGCTGAGGAGTGTCCCGCGGGAGCACCCAGCCACCAAGGTGAGGGACTGTGGGCAAGGGCGTCCCTGACTGGTGGGAACCCAAGGGTCTTGATTGCTCCTCTTCCTTTCCCATGCAGTCGCCTCCTCACCTTCCTTTCCTTTCCCTTGCCCTCCACTCCCTTTCCCTGGGCATTTTTTCACAGATTCATAAAATATTTGAGAGGCTGGTGACATGGCTCCACCTCAAAGCCTGACAACTCGAGTCAATCCCCTGAGACCCACATGGTGGAAGGAAGGGAGGGACTCCTGCAAGTTGTCCTTTGGCCACCATGTGCTCACCATGGAATGCTTGTACACACACATTGCACACACATGCACGTAGGCACCTAATAAAATCATAAAATGTTTTTGTTCTTCATACTAAAGAGTAATGTGAAATTGGCATAGTGACATGCCCATAATCAGGACTCGGGAGGCTGAGGCAAGATCTTGAATTCTAGGCTAACCTGGGCTACATGACCTAAGAAGGATCTGGCCTTCAGAGTCATCAACTGCATAGGGAGTGAGAGTCCAGTGTGGGCCACAGGGAGACCCTATGTCTCAGTAGCTCAGTGGTAAAGCCTTTGTCAGGCATATATATGCAAGGCCCTGGATTCCATCCCAGCACCACAAAAATGAAAGATTTCTCTCCAAATTGTGGCTTTCCAGGGTTCTGGGCTGGGCCTTTAGCCACGATTTGCACACACAGCTCAGCCCGTCACACCAGGTTCTATTTGCCTAATACAAACTCCCAGATCACAGGTGACCCTTTAATAATGTTTTGCATCCAGGTGATGTGGCACATTTCTTTAGTTCCACCGCTCAAGAGGCAGGATTAGGTGGATCTTTGTGACTTTGAGGATAGCCAGAACTACAATTGATACCTTATCTTTTTTTTTTTTTTTAAAGATTTATTTTATTTATTGCATATGTGTGCTCTATCTGCATGTACACCTGCATTCCAGAAGAGGGCACCAGATCACCTTGTGGATGGTTGTGAGCCACCATGTGGTTGCTGGGAATTGAACTCAGGACCTTTGGAAGAGCACTAGGCAGTGCTCTTAACCGCTGAGCCATCTCTCCAGCCCCCTTGATACCTTATCTTAATTAAAAAAAAAAAAAAAAAAAAAAGGCTCTTCCTATGCCATAATCCTCCTGCCTGTGCTTCTGGAGTGCTGGAGTTACAGGCTTGTCTGCTACAACCAGCCCAAAATAGGGCTTTTGTAAAATTTATTTTAAATTTTATTTTATGTGCATGGGTATTTTGCCTGTATGTATGTATATGTAACATGTGTGTGCCTGGTACCTGTGCAGGCCAGAGGAGGGCATCAGATCCCCGGAACTAGAGGCACAGGCAGTTGTGAGCCACCATGTGGGTGCTGAAAGTCAAACCTGGTCCTCTGGAAGAGCAGCCATTTGTCTTAACTGCTAAGCCAGTTCTCTGCCTCCTAAGATAAGGTTTTTAAGAGCAGAATAAGACCCAACAGTGACACACGGGTGAGTGAGTTTCTCCCATGTGTAGCCAGGTGTGGCAGTACACACCTCTGATCCTGGCACTGAAGAGGCTGAGGCAGGAGGATTGTGAGTCTGAAACCAGCTTATAGTTCATAGCAAGACTCTTGACAAAACTAATTAAGTTAAATCTATCTTCTTAGCAGTGACCACATTGGACAGGAATCTGTGGGTTCCCTGGTCCCTGTGTTTCCAAGGCATAGAACTCAGGCTTGCCATTTCTGAAGATCCTAGGGGCTGTGTGGAGATGGGGTTCAGGGGGTGGTCTCCGTGGGTAGTTGTGATATGGAAGGACACTGGGGCTCCATGGCTCATTTGGGTCTTCCCAATCCTGCTGACATTAAGCGGTGTGTGACTCTCCATCCCAGGATCCCTTGCTCCGAGTCCAGGAGGTCCTCAATGGCACGGAAGTGAACCTCCAGCACCTTACCGCCCTGGTGGACTGCCGTAGCTTGCACCTGGTAAAGCCACTGAGCAGCTGGGGGCGTGGCAGAAGGGAACCACCCGGAAGAGATGGGTGGTCATTGGGGTGATGGTGGGCCCTATACCCTGCCTCATGTAAGGTATGTCCAGTGTGGCCTAGCAAGTCCATCTCACTGCCTGTCTCCGGTTTCGTGTCCCATTCTTCCTGCTCAGGACTATGTCCAGGCACTGACAGGCTTCTGCTACGATGGTGTTGAGGGTCTCATCTACCTGGCCCTCTTTTCATTCATCACAGCCCTCATGTTCAGCTCCATAGTCTGCAGCGTTCCACATACCTGGCAACAGAAGAGGTAAGGTTTTCACTGGGGTCCGGGAGCTTGGCCCTTCTGGTCTCTAGAGGTGAGAGACATCCACTTCCTCACCTCTTAATACTTTCCAGGCCTCTGAAGCATACTGACGGATGCCTGCTGTAGGGTGAGCCCATGGTGATAACAGTAGTAATAACAACGATGGTGATGGAGAATGCCATCCAGCGCAGGGTAGGGGCGGGGCTAAGCTCTCCTGCCCCCTTGTGTTCACTTTATGCCCTACACCCTGAGGACTGCTGCAGAGTGTCTTCCCGGGATCCCAGAGACAGGTGTGCACAGCTGTGGGTGGTGAGGAGGACTTAGCTTCTGCAGTAGGAAGTTCAGGTAGCCCTATCCTGCTGGGGACCCAGATGGGGCCCCTGGGTCTTTACCTTTCAAGTCAGGAGTCCCCATAGCCCTGCTCCAGTCTCCTCAGTCTAGGATAGATTGAGGAGGAATGGAGTCAGGCTTCTTTCTTACTTGACTTCATCTAGACCTCTCACCTCCCTTCCACTGGGGCCTTGAGTTCCGTTTATGGCCCATCTCCGATTGGCAAGTATGTCATCTCAGATTTGTCCCCCGTGCCTATGTCATTATTCTGTCCCTTCCCCTTGATGGTGATGGAGATAGTGATGGTAAAGAGGGTTGTGATGGCCGTGTGTAATGGCGCATGCCTTTAATCCCAGCACTTCTGGAGGCAGAGGCAGGCGGATCTCTGTGAGTTCAAGGCCACCCTGATCTACAGAAAGAGTCAGTTCCAGGACAGCTAGGGCTACACAGAGAGACTTTGCCTTAAAACAAACAAACAGAAAAACCACTAGGCGGTGGTGACACATGCCTTTTAATCCCAGCACTTGGGGGGCAGAGACAGGTAGTTCCAGGACTACACCAAGAAACCCTGTCTTAATAAAAACCAAACAAACAGAAAAACAAAAAGTGAGTGGCAGTGGCGGTAAGGATGATGAGGATGGGTGATTTGTGGTAGTGATGAGAACGGTGATGGTGTGTGAGGTGGTCTGGAGGTGAATGTGGTAGAAGTCATGATGGGTGAAGCTGCTGCTCATGAGAATGAAGGTGTTATGATGATGGCAATAATGGCAGTGGCAATTATGGTGATAGTAATGGTGGCAGTTGTGATGGTGGCGGTGTTTTTGGTTTTAGTTTTGGTTCGGTTTTTCAAGACAGGGTTTCTCTGTGTAGCCCTGGTTATCCTGGACTCACTTTGTAGACCAGGCTGGCCTCGAACTCACAGAGATCTTCCTGCCTCTGCCTCCCGAGAGCTGGTATTAAAGGCGTGCACCACCACGCCCAGCCGAAGCAGTGTTGATAACAGCCTGATGATGGTGGCGGTGGTGATGATGATGAAGGTGGTGATGTCGTAATGGTGACAGTGACAGTGATTGCAATAGTGAAATGATGGTGATGATGAAGGTGGTGGGGAAGGTGACAGTACTGATGGTGAAGATGACTGTGGGGATGGTAGAAGTCGTAGTGCTGATTGTGGTGCTGATGCTGGTGACACGATCATGGTGGCACTGATGATTCTGGTGCTGGTAATGGTTGCGTTGTGATGTGATTCTGGTGATGATGGGGGCAATGGCAGAAGTCATGGTGAAAGTGAGGTTGGTGTGGTTGTAGCAGTGATGGTAGTGATGGCAGTGGTGATTCTGGTGACCATGGAGGTAATGGTGGTGGTGATGGTACAAGGCATGCTGCTGCTGATGGTAATGATACTGGGGATGGTGGTGGTGGGACTGGTAATTCTTATGGTAGTGATGGTGGCAGTCTTGATGTGACAGTGATGATGGTGACAGCAGTAGTGATGATGGGAATGGTGACATACATGGAAACTTTAGGAGAGTGGCTAAGCACCCCAGAATATCATGTTTGTGTTCAGGTCCTGTCTCTACCCTTGCTTACTATATGGCTGAACAGGTTACCATAGCTCTTGTAAAAAAAAGCAAGCTATAAGAGAACACATGGTATGGAACTGGAGCATGGCTCAAGGTGAACAATGCACACGGCCTCTTCCAGAGGCCTCGTGTTTGTTTAGTTCCCAGCAACTATGCTGGGCAGCTAACATTTGCTTGAATTCCAGTTCTGGGGGGAGCTAGTGCCCTCTACTGGTCACCACAAGCACCTACACTCATGTGCACAAACTCCCTCTCCACACAAGTGCACAGAATTAAAAATAAAAAGTAATTCTCTTTTTAAAGGGCCACACATTGAGGGCCAGGTGAAAGCTATGTGTGAGGGTCCTGCCTGGGCTCAACTGTGGTCACACCAGCAGCTCACACTGTCCCACCTCTGAGTGCTTCCCACCCAGTGGCCAGGCAAGCAAGGGGGTGCTCCAGCATAGATTAAGTCTGGCCCACAGCCCCACTAACAGGGGGTAGAGGGTGGAAAGGCAGAGGAGAGCAGGGCAGGTCACCTCAGGCCACCCAAGGTTGAGGAAAAACCTAAAGAGAACATCCTAGCCGCGCAAAGGTACAGTGCTGGATGCCATTTCAAAAGACCAAAGTGACCAGCCCATAACCCTGCCATGCAGTAATGTCCCAGACTAAGGACACTGAGCCTTTGCTGCTGTTGCTCCCTGCAGAGGCCCAGATGAGGATGGGGAAGAGGAGGCTGCCCCGGGGCCACGGCAGGCACACGACAGCCTTTACCGAGTGCACATGCCCAGTTTGTACAGCTGCGGAAGCAGCTATGGCAGTGAGGCCAGCATCCCAGCCGCCGCCCACACCGTCAGCAATGCCCCGGTCACCGAGTACATGTGAGTTGTGGAGGTTGGGGACAGGCAGAACTAGGGCCAGGGACAGTGCACATACTCGGTTGGGGAGCCTGCAAACTGTCCCGTCCTGTCCTGTCCAGGACTCAGGGATGTGTACAGCTCCAGGAAGGTGCTGGGGCGTGGGGGGGGGGGGGGACTTTCAACAAGGCTGGGCAGCCAGGGCTTCAGGTGGAAATTTCCTGGCACTAAGTGTCCCCTGTGACTAGGTGAACCCAGTCAAGAGCCATGGGGTGGCTACATGGCCAGATGGAGGGTGTGTGCCTTTGTGGTAGGCAGGTAACCTGGTGGGAAGTAGGCTCTTACTGTGCCAGGCAGGCTGGCATTCATTGAGGACTGTTCTGAGCTTGATACTGTAAAGTCAGCATTAGCAGAGCTGGCCAGGCATGGGACCTGTCTGGCTCTGCAGTATTTCACACCTGTAATCCCATTACTCAGTAAGTAGAGGCAGGAGGACAGGAGTTTAGTTTAAGATCATCCTTGGCTACATAGCAAGTTCAAGGCCAGCCTGGGCTTCATGAGTCCCAAGCTAAACCAAACCAATCCAACAACAAATACCCTAAACCAACAACAGAAAGATGGCCCCTTTCCCCTAGAGTAAGGACCATGTGGCCCATGACCATTCACATACTCTCTTTCCCCTTCCACTCAGGAGCCAGAATGCCAATTTCCAGAATCCCCGCTGTGAGAACACCCCCCTCATTGGGCGCGAGTCCCCACCGCCCTCAGTAAGTCTCAGGGCAGGAGGGTGGGTGGGGAGACTCTTCTGCTGATCTGCCGCCAGGGTTACCCTGGTGTGGCTCTCACAGGCTCCCTGGGCTCTTGAGAAAGCTGTGGGCCTGCAATACCAGGGCCTAAATAAATGGTGCTGGGTGGATCCTCCAGCTCTTGCCACCTTTGAGGA
The DNA here is from genome assembly GCA_907164525.1 of Lophiomys imhausi. Classification (NCBI taxonomy): domain Eukaryota; kingdom Metazoa; phylum Chordata; class Mammalia; order Rodentia; family Muridae; genus Lophiomys; species Lophiomys imhausi. Next base: position 58,702 of record CAJQZJ010000904.1, on the reverse strand, counting down.
GCCTGGAGGTCAGTGTGGGCAGCCTTGGGGTCCTGCTACCCCTCAGGTCAGCTCTTGTTTCTTTCTTGAGATGAGCAGGTGGTCAGCGGGGTCCCAGTGCTCTCTTCCCACCTTACCCCTGGGCTTCCTAAAGCTTTGGCTAGGCAACTCCACCATTAGAGCCAGCCTGTGTCCTCCTTCCCTCCATTCTCCTTCCTTCTTTCTGTTTTTCTCCTCCCTCCTGCTCTTCCTCCTTCCTTCCCTTCTTCCTTCCTCCCTGCCTGCCTTTATCCCTCCCTTTCTTCCATTCTTTGTGTAAACATCTACCCATGTCTCAGCCCCAGGCCCTTCTAACCCAGGCCTGATGTCCCTTCAAAGTCCCGGGAATGAGATGTAGACAAAAGGATCAGGATGGATTTGGTGTCAAAGAGAAGGTGCTACTGAAAAGGTTGGGGCCCCTAGGGCTTCCCTGAGAGGACTGGACCTAAGAGGCTAAAGGCCGCCTTGCTTTAGGAATACCCAGTGTGTCAGCCACATCACTCCAGTGTCCCCTAGCGCAGAGCTGGGATGGGGTCCCCAGGACCTGGACAAGGGACTGCCAGGCCTCTGTGTCACATTCAGTTGCCCTCACCCTTGGCCCTCTGGTCTTGTGGTCCACTTGGGGCTGTCCACGCCTGGCGTTGAGGACACCCCTCTCTCTCTCTTTCTCTCTCTTCCTCTTCCTCTTCCTCTCTCTCTCTCTCTCTCTCTCTCTCTCTCTCCCCCCGCATCCCTCCCACCCTGGGCCCTCCTAGCGCTACCTGGCTGCCCTGGACTCTGGCAGCCGTGCAGGCTGGCAGTTTAAACCCATGGACAGCGCCCGAACACTGTGGTAGCTGTTCCCTCAGAGTGACAGGTACTGACCCGCCCGGCCCCCATCCCGCACGGCTGCCCGCCTGTACCTTCATGCTTTGCATCCTCCTCTCACCACTGTCCTCTACCCACTCTTTGAGGGGCCAGAGGCCTCTGAAGTAGTCCTGAGCCCTCTGATGTCACAGTGAACCCCAGTTCCAGGCTTGACTCTGTCATCAGCTGCAGGTGGCCCAGCCCACCACTGGGAAGAAGTGGCATCACTTCCACCCAGGCCCCTGTGAGCATCTGACTTTCGATGCAGAGCTGGGTCCCTGGGTGTGTGGTGGTCCTGCATGTTGGCCCACACACACAGGTCCACACAGCACACAGGTCCACACAGGTGTGCTCGTACGGGTTTGAACTCCTGCCCCCTGCCCCAGTGCCTGCTTGGGTTCCTCCAGGCCTCTAGGCTGCCACCTTCCGTCCCATCCCACCAGTTGTGCCATTCCATCCCCCTATCCCTTGTCACCGATGCATGTCCATGGAATGACATGGCTCTGGGCCCCTGCACCTCCCACCCCTGCACCGTGGCCACCTCATAGGCTGCTTGCAACCTTAACCTAGAATGTTTCAGGAAAGCCCTCAGGACACCAGGAGCATTGTCCCTCTCATCTGCAGACTGTGGAGCCAGCCTATGCTTCCTGGGGTGGGTGGGGGTCTTCCTGCCTGGCCTTCTGAGTGCTGGCAACCTTTGTCCCTGCCACAGGCATGAAAACTCTTTGCACACTGCCTGACTCTGGCATATGCTTCGAGTGTGTGTTCCCCTGCAAACACACACAGACAGACAGACAGGCACCACGTGTAGGCACACACACATACACACATGCCCACATATGCATGCACGTGCGCCACACATTACCCAAACCTTCACACCTGTAGTACCGTTAGGGTGGCCAAGATGTGTAGCCCATCTGCAGAAGCAGGTAGTCACCTCTGTCCCGAGTCACACTTCCTGAGAAATTTAGCTAGTTTCCCCATCCGAGAGGTGGGGCAGAGCCACTCTAGTCTGAGGCACCCCCCCCTCCCCGTTTCCCAGGGTTGATGGGGCTGAATGGCTGGAGAGGAGGCTTAAGTCTCCTAACTCCAGTGGACTCAGCAGCTGCGGTCTGCGGCTTAGCTTCATGTGGACCTGCCCTGGGAAGCCTTGTCTTGACCCAGGGCACAGCTCTGAAGCAGAGGTGTAGAGGTGGGGTGTGTGGCCTTCATGTTCTTGGCATGTGTGATGCACTTAGGGCCTTTGAGCTCAGTTCTTGGAGGTGGCCAGGATCTAACTGGGGCTCTCAAAGTGGCTGAGCGACAGTAGGAGGCTAAGCGTACCTTGCTGGGAAAGGGAGCTTGCGTCTGTGGTCCAGCCTCGGTTGCAGAAGCTGACCTTTGTACTCTAGGTATCATCAGTTTTCTAATCTGTGCCCATTCCTTGGTCCAAGCCCTGGGCAGTGGTCTCTTACCTTAGGATTCTGCCAACCATGCACTGCACTGCTGTATTCTGCCCCTCAAGGGTCGGCTGTGGCTCACCCTGCCAAAGGCCACATCAGAGAGGCTGCTGGCTGCTGGCTGCTCAGCCCTGCCCGGGAACCCAGCTGACCCTGCTCCCCCTCCCTCTCTCCTCTAGTACACCTCCAGCATGAGAGCCAAATACCTCGCCACGAGCCAGCCTCGCCCCGGCTCCAGCGGCAGCGGGCACTAGACCACACACCGACCAGCCATCTGCCCCCACGTGCCAATTGTCCCACCCTTCCTATGCCAGCACTACTGCTTCCACCCTGCCGGACCCTCTGCAAGCCACACCGGGCCAGCCCGAGGCACATCTGATGGCCCTCACTATACCCACCCTGCAGGAGGCATGGACGTGCCCAGCATGAGCTCCGGGCCAGCCTGAGAAGTGAGGCTTCTGGGGGCACTTGCCTGGACAGACACTGCCACCGGCAACCTGACCCTGCCCGCCTGCCTGCCACCATCTCCCCTTGTCCCTCTTGGGTTCTCTGAACCCTGCTCTGTGCCAGGCACTTCCACCCCCATGTTCCTTCTACAGGTGACCCTCCATGCAGTCCCTCCATACTCTGGGTGCTCCCTTACCTCCAGCTGCACCGAGCCTTTCCCGGCATTGCCCTGGCCCCTGACACTTCCGAGGATCATAGGCAGTGGAAGCCCCCCCCCCCCCCCCCCCGTGCCTGGCGCCCACCTGCTCATCACTGAATGGCCCCTTCCCACACTCTTGTCTTCTTGATGTCCAGCGCCTGACCTCTCTTGTCTGCCTGGCTTGCTTGGCCCTCCTTGTCAGTTCTGAGCTGCCTCCAGGGTGGGGCTCTTCCTGTACCTCCTACTCACGTGACTCCCCCTCAGCGCCCAGCCAGCGCTCCCCGGACAGCAGGTGCCACACAGAGCCCAGGTCACTCCCTGGCCTCTCAGTGTTGGCTACCTTCTTGGTGCCAAATCCTCTTTCCCATTCATTCCTGAAGAGTGGCAGCTTTGTCCCATTTGTTTTTTTTGCACTGACCACATTTGTCATCTCCAGGGCAGTCTGGGACATAGGTGAAGCAGGACACTGCCCACTTCCCCTCCCTTCTCAGTTTCATTCTCACCCAGGACAAGCGGCAATGCCCTCTGGAGCCCAACCTTGAGGGCTGGACCTGAGATGGCTGTGAATGTGCCCCCAGCCTCAGAATGCCCATGCTGGGACTAACCACTAACCTCGCTCTTGGCCGCCACAGGCACTCCTGACTGACCCTGAGCCAGCAAGCATGACTCTTAAGTCTTGCCTGGAGCCAGAGCTAGAGTGGTCATTTCTTTGTGGGGTGCTGCCAGAGAGGGGCCAGACCCACAGGTAACTCAAAGGGCCTAGAGACCCCTCCCCAGGCAGGTGCTGCCCCAGGGAGGAGTATGTCCTGGGGACTCAAGTCCATGTGGCCTCAGTCCCTCCCACCCCCAGAACACCACTTGCCTACGGTGCTTTTGGCTTTAGTGTGTGATGTTTGCCGTGCTTCCTGCTGTGAGGGGCCTCCCGAATCAGCTCCCAAATCAGCTCCTAGAGCCTCTACCCTGGCCCAGCCAGCCAGTGTGAGCTCTGGTCTGTGGGACGGGCAGCTCTGGGCCGTGGAGCAGCATGTGCAGGGTTCCAAGGCTGGGTCCCTGTGGCAGTTAGTTTACAGACCTGTGGTCCTCCTGGAGCAACCTGGCAGCTACGGATCCCAGAACCCCGGACTTCATGCTTCACATTGCTTTCCTTCTCAAACAACCAGTTTCTTTGTGTTGGTGTCTGGGACCAAAAGGAGTAGGCAGAGGACCCGCTGGGGCTTGGGGTCCCAGTCTGGGCATCTGTAGCTCCTGAGCAGACAGAACCTCAGTGGAGGGGACCCCACCCTTGGCTCCAACTGGTCTGGCGCCAGAAACCTTCAGGGCCATGGAGGCCCAGCTGCAGCCAGTCTGCCCACTATGGGTGTGTTCCTGGCCTCAGGTCCAGAGGGAGGCATGGGACACCCCTGTCTGCGTACCTGTGTGTGCCCTGTGGCCTCTCAGAAGCACAATTGCTGCCCCCTGGCCGTGAGCTGGCCACAAGGTGAATGTATATAGCATGAGAGGCAGGCACTGCCCAGACGTGGCTGTGAACTTGTGCTGTGTTGGGAGTCCTGACCATCATGTGCGTGCGTGACCCTCCCCCCCCCCATCTGTGACTTTTCACTCACCGAGGCTGAAGAAAGGAAGCAAGGGGAAATGAAAAGGGGGTTCCACCCTGACCTGCAGAGGAGACGGCTCCTGCCACTATGGTTTGTTTTGTTTTCTGATTTTTTGGGGTGCCACTTGTCTACTCAATCCCACTGGTCCCTCCACGTCTCCAGGGGGTAAGCAGTCCAGTGCCAGCTGCCTGTGATTGGTCCCCACTCCCTCTTACTCCAAGGGACCCTACAACCCTGGTGGGTAACAAAGAGCTGAGCCACCAAACCAGACCCAGGTCCCTACCCAAACCAGGAGGAGGGATCTGGCTGGGAAAGCAATGCCAATAGGGACTAGTTGCCACCATCACCCCACAAAAACACACTCTGGTTTATGTAAGACCACTTAAGTAGCAGAAGGCCCTGGCCTGGAGCATCCTTCAAACCCCAGTGCCCACCCACCCTCTCTCTATGCAATTCCTGGCCCCAGCTCCAATGCCTGCCCTACCCAGTCCCAGCACTGCCCAGCCTAGAAGGTGGTTAGCTCCTGGGCCAAAGGTGACCAGGGTCTCCTATTTGTTTTTAATCGCAATGGTGGTGTGCCATGCCCCTTCTCATATATATGGTTTTGTGAGGTCTGCCTCCCAGTTACTGGCCCTCTGCCTGCATCTGCCTCCAGTGGACAATGTCATCTGAATCGAGCCAGCCCCAAGTTTCCCTCCAGCCTCCGTAGGGCCATGGCTGTGTGTTACTGTTGCTGTGTTTTCATTTTTAAAACTGGGTTTGGGGTTTGATTTTTATTTCTTTTGGGGAACTTTATTTTTCTTGGCAAATAACTAAGGTTCTTGTCCATGTAATTTCTGTGGTCTCTATTCAGCTTGGGTTTCATGTTTTAAAATAAACCATTAAAAAAAAAAGTCTCTTTTTCCTGAACTGGCCTGGAGGATCCACAACCACAGGCTGTACTCAGGGAGGTTGCCTGTAGCTCAGGCTAGGGCCACATGGGTGTAGAGTGAGGTCTGTGGATAGGAGCAGGTCCTCATTGGCTGGGAGGCAGCAAGCAGGAGAGAGCCATAGAAAATGACAGCATCTAACATTTTAACCCCATTGCTCTAGCTACTGAGTCAGGAAGGGAAGAAATATAGAAGCTGGGAAAGCTGGGGACTAACCAGAAAACTCTACTGGAGTAGCTAGGGGTGTGACTCAGTGGTAGAGCACCTGCCTAGAATCCCCCAGTGAGGGGTTGGGGTGTGGCTCAGTGGTAGAGCACCTGCCTAGAATCCCCCAGTGAGGGGCTGGGGGCATGGCTCAGTGGTAGAGCACCTGCCTAGAATCCCCCAGTGAGGGGCTGGCGTGTGACTCAGTGGTAGAGCACCTGCCTAAAATCCCCCAGTGAGGGGCTGGGGTGTGGCTCAGTGGTAGAGCACCTGCCTAGGATCCCCTAGTGAGGGGTTGGGATGTGGCTCAGTGGTAGAGCACCTGCCTAAAATCCCCCAGTGAGGGGCTGGGGTGTGGCTCAGTGGTAGAGTACCTGCCTAGAATCCCCCAGTGAGGGGCTGGGGTGTGGCTCAGTGGTAGAGCACCTGCCTAGAATCCCCCAGTGAGGGGCTGTATGTGAGAAGCTGGAACAAGTTTCCAAGGTTTATGGAAAGCAAGGGTCCAGCAGGAGATACTGGTTTCCCCTCAGGAGGCATGTTATGTGTACTTCCCAGATACTTCCTAATACTCTGCATCCAAAGTGCCCAGAGGTTCCAGCGGGAGGTTTTGTGTTGGAGAGGCGGGGAGCAAGCAGTGACTTTGCTGAGAATGATGCTGGCACCTGCTGCTTGAGCCACACTCCATGGCCACCCCAAGAACAGCACAGCCTCACACTTGACTCCTTATCCTGCAGATGTCAGACATTAGAAGGCCGGGGATGTACTCTGGTTTGAGCATTCACTTAGCATATGTGAGACCCCTGATTCAATTCTCAGCATTACCAAGGGGGGAGAAAACAGAATAAATCAGAAGTTAGGGAATATGTTTAGTAACTCGTGGAAATTTGAGGCCAAAGCATAGGCCTGCAGTTCTCTTCCTGGTTGCATTCCTAGGTTGGGGAGGGTCTCTGGAAAGCTGGGACTCAGACGTTACCAACTGTGGCCACCAGGCGGCGCCCGAGGACCATGGTGGGTTGCGGCAGAGGCGAATGCCTAGACAGGACTTGGGTGAGCCATTGTCTGAGCCCCTGAAACTCCATCAACATCTAGGCAACCTCCAAGGCCCAATATGGGGTGACTCTTGGTCCTGGGGTCTCTTACATTCACCAAGTATCTTTACATTGGTAGTTGGGCAGAAAGCAGAGTTGGACTTTATACATTCCCCCTGTCATGCTTATTTTTATATTTTTATTTTTAATGTATTTTAATTTTTGGATTTTCGAGACAAAGTTTCTCTGTGTATCCCTGGCTGTCCTGGACTCACTTTGTAGACCATGCTGGCCTTGAACTCACAGAGATCCGCCTGCCTCTGCCTCCCTCCCAAGTGCTGGGATTAAAGGCGTACGCCACCATGCCCGGCTGTATTTTAATTTTTGTGTGTGTATATTTTTATCGTATGTGTATGGGTGTTTGGCCTGCATGTATATCTGTGCACCACGTGCATGCAGTACCCACAGAGGCCAGAAGAGGGAGTCAGGTCAGATCACTTGGAACTAGAGCTATAGCCAATCGGAGCCACCACACGGGATGCTGAGATTCAAACCCTAGGTCCTCAGGAAGAGCAGCTCGCACTCTTAAGCACACAGGCATCTCTCCAGACTCTTTTTAGACAAAATCCGGCCTGCCCTTGAATTCTGTGTAGCCAAGGATGTTTGTGTGGTGGTTTGAACTCAGGACTTGGTTCACACTTGGCAAGCAGTCTACTGACTGGGCCACATTGTCAGCTCTTTGCGTGTACGTGTGTATGTATGTGTGTGATGGAAGTAGAACTGCCTGTGAAGGTCTAAACAACTATCTTAGAAGGGAAAGAAGGTAGACGGGACGAGTATGGTCACAGCACATGATGAAATTATCTTAATGAAATTAATTACTGTGTACAATGGAAATACACCAATAAAAAAAATTACCCAAAGGCCAGTTAGGTGACTCAGCTGTTTAGAGTACTTGCTGCTAACCCTAATGACCAAACTTTGGTCCCTGGGACCTACGTAATAGTTCTGCGGGTTGTCTTCTGACTTGCCTGTATGTACTATGACATATGAATACCCCCCCATAATATTTGTAACCTTTTTTGAAAATTATGTGCATAGGTGTTTGCCTGTGTTAGGTCTGTGTACCACAAGCATGCCTGGTGTCTGTAGAGGCCAGAAGGTTTTGCGTCCCCTAAGTTTGGGGTTACAGACACTTGTGAGCAGCCATGTTGGTGCTGGGAATCAAACCTTGGTCCTTCCTATGCCAGGACAGCAAGTGCTCTTAACCACCGAGCCACCTCTCTAGCGCCAATAAATATAACTTTTTAAAAATGCCAAGCATCAAAAAGAAAAAAAAATGTGGGTTTTTTTTGGGGGGGAGGGTGGGGGAAGAGGTGAAGGCTGGAGTCAAGTGGGCAGGTGGGCCCAGGAGGGTGTGCCACAGGCCTGACCAGTGAGCCTGATAAAATGCTGTGTCTGCTCTGGACTTCTTCCTGACACCTCAGCCCCAGAATGCAGCCAGCGACAGCAGGCTGAAGCCATCCAGTGGGGCCTAACTTCTACCATCAGAGGTCTGGTCCCAGGGAGAGAAGGAAGTCTCAGGGCCATTGTTCACTGCCCTTCTCAGCCTTCTCCTGACCACTAAATCCCACCCTGGGGTGCCTTTTCCTGGGCCGTGCCAAGCTGTAGCACACACACACACACACACACACACACACACACACACGCTGACAGACTTTTGCTCAAACACTGTGGTTTTGGCCTTCCGGCTCCAGCACTGAGGCACCTCTTCCAGGAAGTCAGCCCTGCTGACCCCAGTGGGGAGGGAAGTTCAGAGAGGGAAGTTGAAAACTTCAACCCCTACCCAGCTGCCCTCCCCCAGACCCAGCTCGCCTATTCCTGGCCACCATTCCTATTACTCAGTAGGAGAGAGGAAGCTGGGGGCCGGGGTGCATTTGGCACTCTCCCTCACACCCTATAGGTCCCCCTTTACATTTTACTTTTATTGGGGGGAGAAGGGCATCGTTCTGTAGGTAGCCCTGGCTCTCCTGGAATTCACTCTGTAGACCAGGCTGGCCTCAAACTCACAGAGAGATGCCTGCCTCTGCCTCCCTAGTGCTGGGACTAAAGGGGCACACCACCAATGAGTGGCTGCAAGTTGACTTTTGCTTTTTACTTTTTTTTTTTGGTTTTTTTGAGACAGGGTTTCTCTGTGTAACAGCCTGGCTGTCCTGGACTCACTTTGTGGACCAGACTGGCCTTGAACTCACAGAGATCCGCCTGCCTCTGCCTCCCAAGTGCTGGGATTAAAGGCGTGCGCCACCACCGCCCGGCGCAAGTTGGCTTTTAATGCCCATCTCCATGAGGGTCTAACCAAGGGACCCTCCTCTTTGGTCAATTGATCAGACGGGGAGGGAACTCATTTTCCTCACCAGCTGCATCGGCGGACATCCTTACCACTGACATAACCCCAGCTGATAGCATCAGAAGGGGTTTGGGAAAAAAAAAAAAGTCAGCTTGCTTCCGTCTGAGAAATAAGTCTCCCCGCCAGCTACACCCTGGAGAAGTAGTTGAGGCCACTGGCTATACCCTTCCTCTTCCCACTTGGCTTCCCCTTGAAACAAGACCTTACTTTGTAGCCCAAGCTGGCCCTGATCTCATGATCTTCCTGCCTCAGCAGCTTCTTGAATACTACGGTTAGGGACCTATGCCACCTCACTGGGTTCTCACCCTGCTTCCTGCTGCTGTTATGCCCTCCATGGGCACTTAGACCCACCATGATGACCAATTCCAATGGGAACCCCAGCCTAGCTAGGACCCCCAACCATGCCCATAAGGCCAGTGCAGCCCTACCTCCCTGCCGTGCCTGCCAGCTCTGTGGGGAGGCTGATGGCAGCTGCAGGAGGCTTTGTGATAAGCAAGGCAGAGGGCAGTAGGCCTCTGACTCACCCAGGCAGGAAGGAGGCCCACAGCCTGTGTGCAGACTGTTCCACCATGACCTTTCTACCCCCTAGCAAATGTCAGCTTCCTCATCCAGAAGTAGGCCCTGAGCCGCCGCCACCACCAGACCCTGTGTGCTGAAGACAATGGCCACCACTGAGGAGTCCTCTTTCCCCCTCCCTTATTCTGAAAACCCTAGGCCTTAAAAAGCCAAACTGCAGGCCACAGTGGGGTCAGGCCCACAAGACATGAGCAGCTACCAGCAAGGATCATGTCTAGTCCACTTAGGGGTGCTGAGCCCATGATTGTAAACAGTGTCTGGTGGAGTGGGGAGGGGCAGATCTCTAATCAGATAGGATAGGGAAGGAGGCAAAAGACACAGAGGTGGCAGGTATTGAGGACACGGAGCCCCGGGTGAGACCAGGGTCAGCTCAGAGTAGGCAGGCACCTGCAGAGGGGCAAGGAGGTGGGCACTACTAGCCTGCCAGCTCCAAGTAGCTTCATCGTAAAGGAAGGAAAACAAGGAGACCACAGGGAGGGGGTGGGGTGGGGATCCCCCTTCTCAACAACCCTCCCAGCCCTCTATGGCTGGATTTGAGGAAGGTCCCTGAAGAGCCTCAGAAAAATCTGAGTCCTCCCCAGCTCCACCCGTGACCAGCCGTCCAGCTTCTCATGACAGATGAGAGGCCAGGCAGTGTCGGGCAGGATTAATAGGGAACCAAGATCTAGGGGCTTGTGGTCCATCCCCCTGGCTGCCTGACCTAGGGCATTGTGATTGAGTCTACTTCGAGTCTCAGTTTTCCTGTCTGCCAAATGGGTCTCTGGCCAGCCCATTTGTAGCCAGTGTTCCTCCTGTAGGAAGGTCTGGACTCCTATCTATCACGAGTAATGTTAATACAGGGCATGCCCTGACCAAGCAGCTACTTCCATCAGCCCCGTCCAACCCTCACCTCCCAGAACGGTACCAATACATCAGTGACAAACCTACACTGAGCTGGTCCTACTTCATCTATTTTAATACTGTTTCCCGCCGGGCGGTGGTGGCGCACGCCTTTAATCCCAGCACTTGGGAGGCAGAGGCAGGCGGATCTTTGCGAGTTCGAGGCCAGCCTGGTCTACAAAGCGAGTCCAGGACAGCCAGAGCTGTTAAACAGAGAAACCCTGTCTCGAAAAAAAAACCAAAAAAAAAAAAAAACTTTTTACTGTTTCCCTCTCAAGTAGTCAACTTGTAGGACTACCTTCTCCCTGGCATGACCCAGTCTCCCCGGCCGGCTGAGTGTCCCCTGGAGTTACCTTGATGGACAGGCTTAGACCCAACTTCCAAGCAAGACTAGGGCCCCTCAGGTTGCTGCAAAGAGCACCTTTATTCAGAGAAAGGACATCACCATGACAGCAACACATCAGTTCCCTGAGAGCTTTTCCCTTATCATCGTTAGTTTGCCTAGCTAAGGTCTTTGCAAAAAGAACACAGAACACAGCCCACAGGGTGGGGGTGGGGTGAGGTGAGCCAAGCCTCAGGATGCTGGGGAGAATGTCGGGGTGGGGGCAGGGCGTGGGTATTGGGATTCCAGATACTGGAAGGCATAAATACGGTATTAAGGCATTCATGGTCCAGCTTTCCAAAGACCAAGCCTGTCTGGCTTCAGCTTTTTTTTTCTGATCCACAGAAAAGATAAAATATGACCCTCTCCAGCCCACCCCAGAAAACAGCCACCCCCCCCTCCTTTTATGCCCACCCCCCTCAAGAAACAGCACAGTAAAAAAAATACTGTCACAATATTTACAGGCACACCCACTATGGGCGACTTTCTCTCTACTTTGGAGAGGAGATAAAACTCGTAACTCTGAACCCCACTGGTGTGGGAGACAAAGATAGGAAGGACCTCAAGGGGTAGGGTTGAAAACTTCACCTCCACCCTGGAGGGCAGGGAGGGGAGCACTGTTCACCAGAGCTCATAGGAGGAGCCCAGGCCCTTTACTACGTAAACCAGCTTCCCTAGCACTAGGCATGGCTCACTGACAGGGAAAGTTCTGGATAGGTGCTGGCACCCCAACTTAGAGACTGTGCCATAAGACAGCACCCATGCGCCCCCAAGGGGAGCCTTGAGGCCTCTCCCCCCAACCGCAGAGATCCAAACATGGATCCCACAGAGTGGCCCTAAGAGTGGCTCTCAGAGTGTAGAGCAGTTAGTTAGGAACAGACCTGCCACTCCCTGAAGAACACGACTGCTCAGCAGTCTGCAACACGGGTGGGCATGCCACACAAACACACAAATATAGACATGCACACACACACACACAAACACACACAGCCCTGAAGAGCCTCATACACTAAGGCCAGGACATACAACAGGGGTCCCTGGGCCCTTTGGATACCAGGGGTGCCCAGGGACAGGATCTCAGCCACAGCTGCTGCTAGAAGATGGTGGTGCGGGGACACCAGGGTGTGTCCGGGTACAGGTGGCAGTGGATTGAGCGGAACCTGTGGGGATAGGACAAGACGGGTCTGTGTAGGGTAAGGGTGCCATTCACCCTCTGGCAAGTCCCAACAGCACCTGTAGAGTTCCTGAGCCCTCCCCCTAAGTAATCTGGATGCTTAGGGATACTTGATGACCCTCTGCAAGCCCTTACCTGGATGGGTCAGCCTCCACCGAGAAGGGTCCCTTGATATGCACCGCATTCCGCTTGTTTTCAAACATGCCATAGCTCAGGGTCACCTGTATTGAGGACAATGGAGTGTTGCTGCAGGGGACGGCAGTCCTGCCTGGCTGGCTGCTCCCACAGCTCTCCCTTGGACAGAGGACACCTGCTCTGCCCATCTGGGGACTACAACCATGAACAAGACAGAGCAGGTGTATTCCCTCAAAAGGCAGCATCAGCAACTTAGAAGAGTCTATTTTACTTGATTTTTTTTTTTGGAGGAACTGGAGAGTGAACTTGGGGTACCTCATATGGGCCAGCAGATCAGTATAGACTATGACACCTGAGAATGGGGTGTCCTGACACCCTTACTTAAAACAGTGACCCTGGACTATACAGTGCTTGTCTAGCCTGCACTAAGCCCTGTATTCCTTCCCCAGCACTGCATAATCTGGGTGTGGTGGGCACACCTGTAATCCTAGCCTGGGGAGGTGGAGGCAGAAGAATCAGGAATTTAAAATCATCCTCAACTACATTACATATCAGCTTCAAGGCTAGCCTGGAATACAAGAGACCCATTTCTTTCTTTTTTTCTTTTTTTTTTTTTTAAAGATTTATTTATTTATTATGTATACAATGTTCTGTCTGCAAGTATGCCTGCAGGCCAGAGGAGGGCACCAGATTTCATTATGGATGGTTGGGAGCCATCACGTGGTTGCTGGGAATTAAACTCAGGACCTCTGGAAGAGCACCCAGTGCTCTTAACCTCTGAGCCATCTCTCCAGCCCAAGAGACCCATTTCTAAGTCAATAAACAAATAAATACATACATACACCCCAAATGACGCGAAGCCAGGTGTGGTGGCACACAACTGAATCCCAAAACATGGGAGACTGAAGCCAAGAGGATTACCAGATCAAGGACAGCCTGGGCTACATAGTGAAGTCCCACTTCAATAAACTAAAAACATTAAAAAGCCTGGTGGTGGTGGTGCACACTCTTAAGCCCAGCACTTGGGAGGCAGAGAGAGGCGGATCTCTTGAATCAAGGCCAGCCTGGTCTAAAGAGCTAGTTCACGACAGCCAGACCTACACAGAGAAACCCCGTCTCAAAAAAAAAAAAAAACCAAAATACATAAATAAAAAATAAAAAGAGGGGAGGTAGAGAGATAGCTCAGTGGTTAACAGCACTGTTTGCTCTTTCAAAGGACCTGGGTTCAATTCCTAGTACCCACATGGCAGTTAACAACTGTCCGTAAAATCCACTTCCAAAGGATCTGACACCCTCACACCAATATACGTAAGATTAAATAAATTATTCTTTAAAATAATAAGAACAATAAAAGAGGGAGCTGGAGAGATTAGAAGCACTGTCTGCTGTTTCAGAGGTCCTGAGATCAATTCCCGGCAACCACACCATGGCTCACAACCATCTGTAATGTGATCTGATGCCCTCTTCTGGTGTACGGGTGTATATGCAGATAAAGCACTCATATGCATAACATAAATAAACAAATCTTTAGGGGAAAAAAATACGTAATAAAAAAGGATTGTCCCTTCCTTGAAGGTGCCCCTTCCCTTCTGTCCCTGTTGAGTTCCCTCCTTGGCCACCCAAGCCTGGAGGACATTACCTGCTCATGGAGCTCCGTGGTGGGCACCTGCTGGAGATTCTCCAGGTGGGAGTGGAAGAGGCCACTCCGGATGAGCGGTACACCCAGCAGCGCCTCCACAATGTAGCCAATGGTGCAGTCATCGGGGAGCCGGATGCGTTCGGCTGTACTCATGAAGTGCCCCCCACTGCAAAAGGGAAGGGCCCAGGACAGTGAGAAGAGGCTGGGGCCAGCAGTCAGAGAGAGAGGGTAGACAAGACCTTGCCAAACTGGGCTTGAAAAGAGAGGGTACACTATGGCTCCCTCCCTCTAGGAACCATAGTTCTTCTATGCCTGAAGGTTTCACCCGAGGGTGCTCTAGCCAGGACAGAGGTAGTGGGGAGTGGCTGTAAATGGATGCCCAAGCCAGGCCCTGCAGTGGGGGGCTCCCAGGACCATGAAGAAAAAACACCCTGCTGTGTGGGTGGTCTCGCATATGCAGGGGGGACACTCACCTGGCCCACGGGGCCATCTTTAGGGCCAGCCCTCGGCTGATGCAGAAACCAGCTCCCCCGGTGGCAAACCAAAAGTGGACAGGCCGCTGAGGGAAGTGAAATAAACGGTTGTCGTGAGGCTGGCAGGTTCTCCGGGCCCCTCCCTAAACTCCTCAGGGTGTGTACAACTGAGACAGTGCTGGGAGACAGACACTCACCATCTTGTGCTCGCTGATCCGTTCTGTGGCCTGGATGGGCCTGTCCAGGCTGGGTTTGCCGATGTACACATCTTGGGTGTGGGGATAGCTGGCCAGCAGCCGCAGCAGCGCCCGGAGGTTCACATAGTTGTCGTCGTCCACATGGCAGAACCACCTGAACACAAGGCGGAACGGTGTCAGGGACCACAGGCAGAGGGCGAGGACCACCAGGGTGCCAGGGAAGGGGCACGGGTGGGAAAAGTAGAAACTCACTTCTTCCCAGACTCAATGAAACGGTCATACTCCACAGCCATCTTGCAGGACAGAGCCTGGCGGCTATGGGCCGAGGAGCAGTTGGTGAGCACCGCATTGCCTGTATACAGGAGAGGGCTGTAAGCAGGCCGGGGCTGCAAAGGCTCTTCTCTGCTTGCCTCAGACCTTACCCCCTCCCAGCACCCCTCCCCAGGGTAGCCGCCCCCGGCCATTCATTCTGCCAGCTTTTTTACCCCAGTACCCGCCACCTGTTGCTGCTAGCATGACTCAAAGGGTCTCCTCTGCATAAGAATTGGGGGCCCTGGGAGTGGTAAGGAGGGATATGAGGCAAACAAGCGAGTAAACTGGCCCCTCAGCCAGGCAAGCCAGTGACCTCTCAACCTCAGGAGAAGAAGGTTGCTTGGGACTAGTCTCCCACCCCCACCCCCACCCCCAAGCCTGGACGCACCTGTGAGCTTGGCCAGAGCTTCGTCCTCCCCGTCGGTGAAGATGAATGTCTGGAAGAAGAGACAGGACCTTGAGCCTCCAGCTCCAAGCCTCCCCACCAGGGCCATAGCCAAGGCACCCCGGAGTGTCCTCAGCTGTATGTCTGTCTATACTCCTCCCCCGACCCTGAACAAACTGCCTGAATTCTCCACTGCACATAGAATGTGCGCTCAAGTGCCCAGGGGGAGTAGCAGCTGGGCTGGTGGGGGGAGGTGGGCTCACTCCCTAACCTCAGACAGCTGGGCCCAAGGTCACGATAGGCAGCTGGGAGGCACGAGCCAGGTGGGGTGCCCCACCCACCAGCCAGGTAAACGGGCTTCAGGTAACCCTCCTGCCAACCTATGCACCTGGCGGGGCACACACCCTTATTGACACAGCCGGCCAGCCCGCCCAGCCTGCAGGCTTTCCGAGCTGTGGGAGGGAGTGGGGGACAGGAGGAGGAGGTCGGCTTTGGGAAGCTGAGCCTCACTCACTCGGGTCGGGGACAAAGGCCTCTGCTGGGCTGCTGCCAAGCCCTGGCAGACAAAGGGCCCCGGAGGGAGGATGAATCACCAGCCATTGTCCACCAGCTTTGTCCTGGGCTGGGCCAGCCTTAACTCTGCCGAGTTAAGCAGGAGCGGCTGGGCTGTCATTTCCATACAGCTGGCCTGGTTAACTGGGCTGGCTGGGCAAGAGGTCCTGTGCACAAGGGTCTGCCTGGGTAAGGCCATTGACCACGAAGTGCCCTGGCCTGGACCTCCTGCTGTGCCCTACAGAGCAGGTTTCCCCAGCTACCTAGCCAGGTTCTGGGAGGTCACCTGTGGTCAGCATGGTGGTGGCAGAAAAGGACTCATCCCCAGACTCTTTCTAGGGCATCCGAGTGGTCAGTCCAGCTTAGAAGAGCTTCAACTCTTCACTGCTCACTGGAGGACTTCCCCAAGGCTACAGACAAGACTCCACCTGGCCCAGCACAGGGCCACCCCCTGCCAGGATTGCTGCGGAAGAAGGGGGGGCCGCCGGGGCGGGGCCAGGAGCTGCCGGCGCCCGCCTGGGCCCGTCGGCACACGGGAAGGAATGTTCCTTCCTCCGCCGGCCCGCCCAGCGCGTGCCGCCTGCCGCACCCTGGCATTGCCGAGTGCAACCCTGGGGAGGGTGGGGGATGCTCTCGAAGCAGGCTCCCCGCTCCAACCCTCTGCAACCAATAGTTCTCACTTTGCTCTAGTGCACAAAAAGGTCCCAAGGAAACCTGGGTGTGCGCATGCAAGCCTAGAGGTCAGCATGTGCCAACCACTCAAGGAACTAACTACCCCAGGCCTGCAGGAGTGGTACACCATGCCCTGAGCAGTCCTGGTTCTTTACCTAGGCTGCCCCCATGCCCATTTGCTAATTCCAGAGAGGCCCAGTTTAGGAAAGCAAAAGGTGGGATCTATATCACCTGCAAGCATGCACCCCTCCTTCCAGGTCTCCGCAGACACCAGGGGCAGCCCACACGCACAGACTCGCACCCACCCCTCCCCTGCACCCCAGCATCTCAACCCAGGAATGCCGTGGGAGGCGCAGCGGGCCGGCCTGTGCAGACACTACTACTGGATTAAAAGGAAAATGCTTTCTTAATGAGATCAAGAGAGAGGCCTGTTCTCCCGCGCTTCGATGGTGTCCTAAAAACTCAGCCCAAGGCTACAGAGATTAAAGTCACCTTTGTTCAGTTGCAGGGGGTGGGGTAAGAAGGCCCAAAGAACCATCTTTGAGAGACAGGGCTGTGGGGTATGTGGATACTCTCCCTGCTGTCTCCCCAATACAGGGCAATCAGGAGAGGAGGGGGACAGGGGCTGCACCTGTGGAGTATCACTCAGTCCCCAGAAACTCTGTAAAATGGGTGCCCAACACAGCCTGCGCAGAGCCAAGTTCTAGGGATGGACTCTCCGCTCCCAAGTGTCCCTGGGAGGTGAGCACCATCTTCCCTGGTCTCAAGCAAAGAGACCAGAGAGGAGGCCAGCCTGTGGCCACACTCAGGAAGAAGTTGCAAGAGACCCACATCTCCTAGTCTCTCCCCCCTCCCCCATCCGACCAACCTCCCTGAAGGAGGACCATCAGGGCAGTGAGGGCAGCAGAGCTGGTGAGGGCAAGCAAGGGGGTGGGGAGAGACACACAGGAAACAGCATTGTTCCTGGAGCCGAGATTCAAAGAAACACAGGATGCCAAGTTCTGCCCCAGCCATTGTGGCTGTGGCGGTGGCAGCCTGCAGCCTGCAGCCTGGGGCGCTCCTTAGTGGTGGGGGAGGAGCAAGGGGGCCAGAGGCTGTCTCTCTGAGCCGGCCAGATCTCTGCCTTTCCCCCACTGACCAGCCTCTCCACCTCTCCAAAGGCTACCTGTTTTTTGTGTGTGTGCAACCCCACAATCATGCTTGATGCCAAGATTGCCCTTCCTGGACCATAAGATTCTGAATCAGAATCCTCCTCCTCCAGGAAGCCTTCCTTCCATTCACCCAACCTGGGCTAATGCAATCTCTCTCACCTTCCCTCTGACTGCAGCCTCCCTAGCAGGACAGGAGAGCAAGTGCTTAGCTACTGGTTCCAAGACCTTTCCTCATAGCACACCACAAGAGGGGCTTTGCTTGCCATGTGCACATGAGTTGAGTACAGGGGTAAATCCAGCCTTTTCTGGGTAGGGGGGACTCTCACTCTCAATGGCTGCTGGGATCACCATGAGCCTCCAGAGTTATACAGTCCGCTTTATAATACCTTATCAGAAGTAATATTTCTCTTTTCGGAGAGCAAGGGACAGAGGGTCAGAGAAGCCCTAGGCTTTTCACCAGACCACACAGCCCAAATGAGACTTGTTTCTGAGTACTCTCTGCCGGACAAAGCCCCCAACCCACCCCAAAGAAGAGTTTCTCAGAACTGGGGGTAGTCCAGAGGGGTATAGATGCCGTCCAATATCACACAGCAGGAAGGTTGAATGCAGGAGGTGTGGGGGGGGGGTGCCCTGGCTCAGGGATCGTGCCCCATGAGGGCTGTCATTCAGGGTTGGGGGAGGACACAGAGGCCCCCTCATCGCCAGGCAACCTGAGTGGCCAGCACGCCGGCCAACGGTTCCCATGGAGCGCATAGCTGTACACAAGAGGCCGACGCCTTTCTCGGCTGGAGAAAGGGGCTTTGTTGCCTTGCCCAAGGGGCCGGCGTGAGAGCAGCCTAGCGCTGGGAATCCTAACGGCACCGCAGCCAAACAAAACCCATGCCTCCCCCCCCCTCGTTGCCCCCTCCCGAAAGCCTGCTGAGCCCCTGGGAAAGGGACGCCTCATTCTCAGGAGGCTGCCATGGGGTTCTCAAGGCCCCTCTCTGACCAACACTAGATATGAGCCTGTTCTCTTAACCTGAACTCTGTCCTGAAACAGAGCCTAGCCAAGCTTTATGGCCCCGGCTCACTGGGGCTGGAGCAGGAAGGAAAGTTACCCTTCATCTTCACACCAAATACCCAATCTCCCCCCTCCAACACACACACACTTGCAGTGCACTCTGTTCTCCCGCCCCAACGGTCCTGTTGTAGCCTCCAGGCAGACTTTCAAAGTGGGGTGTGTCTTTTTATTATGTGTATGAAGTTGGTCTAACCGAGGGTGGGGGTGGGGGGAGATCAGCTACTAAAGACAGAGTTCTGCACAAGCCTGGAGAACGAGCACCATTTCTTTCACTATGCCTGGTCCAGGGGTGCTATGCTTTCTCCTCCCTCACTTTCAAGGGAAGTACCTTCCACCCAGGAAGAAGGGGTCCGTTCAGAGAGGGGACCCAGGATGGAGCTGAGCCAATTTGCTTGAAAAAGTTTGGGAACAAATATGGCCATTCACTCCAGTGTTTAGGAGAAGCGTAACAGGGCCAACCCGAAGCTGGAGGCAACTCATCCAGATCTAGAGCCACATGTGGCTGGGGTGACCCTGGCGACACGGGAGGAAACTTCCAGGGCTGTAAGGCAAAATGAGCCCCAGGAACCACACGGGGCTGGAATGGGACTTATCGGTGTCATCGATTCCCAGACAGACCCAAAGGTGTAGATGTAGCCGGAGCCCCTGTCGACAGTCACAACTGGACAAGAGAGCGATCCCTACTTCAACCTCCTGCCCAGGCCGTGCGGGGTCTCACCATCTCCTTGTGGCGCGAGATCCAGGTCTCGAACAGCAGGTCGAGACGCGCGCGGTGAAACTTTCTGGTGGTCTTGACCGCGATGAAGACGTCGCGGGGGGACAGGACCTCGACTGGGGGACGCGGGTGGCCGTCGGCCTGGCGGGAAGCGACCCCCGGTGGTGGATCCGCGTCTCTGCGCGCGCGGGTGAGCAGACTGAAGTATTCGGAGAGGCTGTGCACCTCGCGGGCGAGGACTCCGGGCTCCACGGCCGCCCTGGACCCTGGACCTGCAGCCGCCCCAGCGGAGCCCGCCAGGCTGCGCAGCGCGCGCCGTCCGCGCTCGGCAGGCACCGGGGTCGGCGGAGGGTCGGCGGTGAGCACCAGGAGGCAAGCCAGCAGCGCTCCCGCCAGCGCCAGCAGCAGGCGCCGGCCGCAGCGCTGGAGCATGGTGGCCGGAGGCCGCACGTTCTGCCTCCCTGGTGCCAGCTGGTCCGGCTGCCCGAGGCTCCCGGTCCAGCTGCGCGCCTTCGGCTCCAGGCGCTCTTAAACCTTCTCTGTCGGCCACGCCCCCGCGCGCTTATTGGCTGCTAGCCTTGGGGGCGTAGCCTCTGGGGCTCTCTCTTGCTCCCACGTGGGACATCGACAGGGGGTGGGAATGACCCAGCCGGGGCACCCACGGCACCCGCCCCGTTTGTGCACGAGCGTGTCCCGCCTGCGCGCGGAGTCACCCTCCGGGGCTGCTCTGGGCGACACCCAGGCTGACCAACACCCGACCCAGCTGCACGTGGAGGGACGCGCCCCCAGGCGCTGGAACCTGGGTGATGGGACCGATGCTCCTTCGCAGGCGACATCCTTAGCTTCTCGCCGTGCATTTCCTGTCCCCCGAGCGGGCTTCCTTCCCTGGGGACAGTGCTGATGGAGCCAAAGTGGTAGACAGCGGGGTGTCCTGAGCGATTAACTCTGGACTGCCCTTACTGACACTTGTGCCTTAGCTGTGGACCTGAGGTTCAGGCAATAAGGTACCTGTAAATGCTACGTCCGTCTGTCCATCCGCCGCACCCCTCACTCACAACCCGAGGCAGGCCTGTCTTGGCATCAAGTTCCAAGTTTGAGGAGGGTTGGTCCCCAAAGACCTCAGGCGCCCCGTGGCGAGGAGACAGTTAGGCCGCCCCTTCCCTCGCAGGATGAAAGGCTACCTTCTGTTCCATTTGGTTCCTCCGCACCCTGACCAGATGTGACCCAGCTGTGCGCCCTCCCAGCCCCGCCTCCCCGGCACACGGCCCCTTCCCACGGGCGGGGCCTTGCCTGCGCCCAGCACGAGCGGGGGCGGCAGGAATGCGTGCCTGATGGTAGGGTGAGAGGCTGCGGGTCCGGAAATGGCCAAGGGTCCCCAGAGTGAGAGCAGGGTCCAAGCCTGAGCCTGCCGCATCTTCCGGGAGCGCAGCTGGGGGCGGCTCTCCGCCTGGCTGCCCCTGGGTCTGGTTGGCTTCAGTTTCCGAGTCCCAGTCCAAAGGAAGTCTGAGCCCACTGTGCCACCAAATAAACCGCTATTCCTTCTGTCGCCGATTCCCTAGCACTTATAATTAAGACTGGAGTGGCATCTTTAGATATTTATATACTGCACTCTCTTAATGTCCCTCTCCAAGAATGTTAAAATAAGACAGCAGGCTGGATCAGGTAAGGACTTATTGAAGGTCCTGTCCAGGCGGCTCATGGGGTCAGTAGGTAAAGACAACTGCTCCCTAGGCTGTGGATTTGAGTTTAATTCCCAGGACCCAAGTGGTCAGAAAGAATCAGCAGTATGTTGTCCTCTGACCGCCACACGAGCAGTTTGGCCTGAGCAACACACACCCCCTACATACACACACCTGCCTTCAAAAAAGCTTTCTTTTAAAAACGTTTTTTTCTGAAGACAGATGTGGTAGCTCAAGTAACAGGGCAGGAGGACTGCTGAGCGTTTAAAGGCAGTCTGAGTTACACAGTGACTCTCAGATCAACCTCTGCTACGGCAGAGTTGGTAGTATGCTTGCCCAGCGTGCCAGAAGCCTTGGTTCCATCCCAGCACCAAATAAGTGCTGGGATGGTGGCCCATGCCTGTAAGA
Organism: Lophiomys imhausi; assembly: GCA_907164525.1. Lineage (NCBI taxonomy): Eukaryota > Metazoa > Chordata > Mammalia > Rodentia > Muridae > Lophiomys > Lophiomys imhausi. Next base: position 37,201 of record CAJQZJ010000904.1, on the reverse strand, counting down.
CCAGCACTTGGTAGGGTCAGAGGTTGAGATCTTTCTCAGCTCGTACTGAGTTTGAGTCCAGCCTGAGCTACATGAGTCCCTATCTCAAAAATAAAATGAGGCTGAACTGATGTGTAGCCAGGCACCTCCTCCACACTCTCGCCCCACCCCAGGAGTGGATCTGTGGTCCATTTGCTTTGAGAGCCCTGTGGGACAACACAGGCCCACTGTGGTGGGAGGAAACGGGATGGAGTGGTTCCCAGGCCTCTTCCTGACCCCCTCCCCAAGGTAATTAGAGGACACCACCTCTGCTAGGCAGATGCCTAAGCAGATGGTGCTGGCTGTGCCCGAGTGACAAGTCTCCCATGGCCTCACCTCCTGCTATAAACACCTCCCCTGCCTGCCAGACCCCAGTCCCTCGAGGACAAGGAAAAAGTCCTACCTGGTATCTGGTGGACTGCCCTCCCTGGTTCCAGCGTCAACCTCATGGGCTGATCCTTTCCCAGTCAACAACTATCTATCTGTCATCCAAATATTTTAAGGCTGAGGCTCCTCCCTGAGTACTCTCTCCTGGACCACTTGGCAGCCTCCATGCTGTTCCCCTTGTCTACATAGTACCTGCTCTGCTGTCTGTCTGCCTGTCTGTCTCTCTCTCTCTCTCTCTCTCTCTCTCAAAATAGACTATTCCATGACTCCCTGCTGTCACCTATGAATTCAAGACACTCCTGGTGTCCACATGTCTTGTGGCAGTCCTACACCCACCCCACCCCACCCCCACAACCATGTCAATCTGCTAGGCCCCCAATTTTCTACATGGCTTCAATTTTTTCTACATGGCTTCGATTTAAACAAGGTTCTTCCGTGTGCACTCATCAAGACTTCGAAGGCAGGAGAGGAAAAGGAATAGCCATGCCTTCCTTCCATACCCACCTGACCAGGTCCTAGCTGGATGTCAGTCTCTGTGAGCCTCCATCCCAGGCCTGGGACTCTCTCAAGCCCCTAAGCACCAAGTCCTCATGCCCCCAATTCTTCACAGCCATTGTGGCTTTGACATACCAGGAAGTGTGCCCGTTGTAAAGAAAGCAAGCTGATGCTCAGAGAGGGGCAGTGCGAGATAAAGCAGTTGTGTAGCCCAGACCCAGACTGTGGGGGAGTGAGGATCCCAGTACTGGCTGTGGCTGCTGATCTCAGAATGACAGGTCAAAGCCTTACAGTATTCTTGTGGGGGCTGCAGGCTCTGGCAAGAGTGATGCAGTTTCTTTGCTGTCAAGAGAATGGAATTTCATGGTTACTCCTTGAGGTCTGAAAACCAGAATGAGACATGACTGGCCAGCCTCTCTATTGCTTCCTCAACCCAGCTCTAGCCTGGGACACTCCCTTCCCCTAGATCCTAAGGCTCCCTGAAGGGACCCACTGGGCATAGGAGGGTGGGGCACTTATCCCTAAGTCAGGAAATGAGGGGCTGGAGAGAGAAGACCAGGATATTTAGGAAGCCCCTTCAAGTTCTGAGAAACAGTCCTGGGAGGGGCGGTCCTAGGGCCCAGGCCCAGACAGGAGCACAGTGAGCACTCTAAACTGCTCCTCACTGGGGGTCCAGTGCTCTGCCACTGAGCCACACCCCTGCTAAGCCACACTCCTAGCTCTTTTTATAATGACAAAATTTATTTTGAGGCTGGGAGTTCTTGCACTTCAGCTTCATCCCTTTTCCTTACAATCCTGGGGCTTTGGTAACCTCGAAGCTGGAGAGGACATCGAAGCCACAGAGGACATCAAAGGGAGAGCATCAGGTGGCATGTGGTGTCACTCACCTTTAATAATTCACAGTTGTCTTTCTGACTCTACAGGGTGCCTGTCCCCTTGGTCCCATGACTTTCCATGTCAACGTTCTCCTCTCTAATCTGAACCCATTGTGCAATCTTTTTTCGTCACATTTATTGAGCAGGATTTGAATCCTGTATGTGTGATGTCTATCTCTAATGAGATACCTGAGTCACAGATTTTATTTCAAGTGGTCCAATTAACTTTCTCTTATTTACTACCAACAGGGACATAGTTGGGTTCCCGGGCTTGTTGGTGGCAGAGCAGGTTAGAGTGCCAGCCTGGCCCTTGGAATCAAGGCAAAGCTTTTGCATCCCGAATCACTCTATCAGTCCTTGGCTGATAGATGCCCAAGTGGTTGTCCAGGTCTGGTCGAGACAGCTGAGAAATAGAGCAATGATGCCAATGACCACAGTTCCCCTGTAGGCTGAGCACATGGTCTCCAGTTGAAGTCAGACTCACAAAGTCCTAAGTATATAGTCAGGGCCACCACTTGCCCAAGCCAGTCTCTTGGGACTGGTTTAGAGCCAGCTATCTGCCTACCACCCTCCTCCTGGTGTCTTGAGGCCCTTAAAATAGCCTGCCTTACCATGCAGGGTTCTGGGAAGGTCTATGGAGACTGAATAAGTGAGCCATTAACTCAGCAGGAAGCCATCTGAGGCAGCCCACACCATCACTGCTTGGAGTTGACAGTCTGGGAACCAGCCTCCCTGAGCAGGGCAGCAGAGCTAGGAGAGGCTGGGCATGGTGGTGCACACCTGTAATCCCAGCACTCAAAAGGCAGAGGCAGGAGTACGAGGCCAGCCTGAGCTACAGGAAGTCCCATTTCAAAACCACCGAAAATAGGGGACAGAGGAGATAGCTCAGTTGGTAAAGTGTTTACAGTACAAGCACGAAGAGACCTGTGTTCAGTCCCCAGCACCCACCCAAAAAGCAGGGCAGAATGGTATGTGCCTAAATCATAGTACTGAAGAGTTAGGGACAAGCAGCTTCATTGCCAGCCACCCTGGCCTACTTGTTGAGTTGTTGCAGGCCTGTGAGAGACCCTGTCTCAAAAGAAAACAAAAACAAAGTGGATGAGTCTGAGGTTGAGACCTCTGGCCTCTACCGGCACACGTACACACATGTGTATGAGAGTAGGTAGTGTCCCTGAAGCCGCAGCAAGGTGACACAATGAGGTAGGGCTGGGACTCTTTTCTTATCTGGTGCAACAAGAAAAACCCTTATGGGGCTTAATCAAGGTGGCCCGGGGAAGTCCAGGACAGAAGGTTCTGTCACTCTTGGCAAAGGGGGAAGGGATGAGGTTGTTGAGGAGCACTGCACAGCCAGCTCCAGCGGGGAGAGGGGGGAGGGCAGGGGATAGGAGGGGAGGGGTTCAAGGGTGGAAACAACAGGACAGCTGACTTCCATCAGCTGCGGTGGGCACTATCCAAGAACAAGTCAGACAGACTCCAGCTGCAAGAGAGAGTCACTCCATCCAGACCCATCCAGCTGCCTGCTCTGCCCAGCATCTATTTACTACTGCCTACACTGTGTGGTCCTGGGTGAGTTCCTGGCTCTCTGTAGGCTGAGGGCTTCAGGACAGACAGATGGTGGATGGATGAAGGGGTGGCTAGCTGGGTGGTAGGATGGATGGATGTGTGAATGGATGAATGAGCAATCAGGTGAATAGGAGAATAGGTTAAAGGAATGGGTAGGTGAATGGAAGATGGATGGATGGATGGATAGGAAATGAATGCAGGGATGGGCAGTCTGCTGGGTGGGAGGAGGGGTGAATGGAACGGGTGGATGGGTGGGAAGATGGAGGGACATATGAGAAGTCAGATGGATCATCGGATACATTGATGGATGCATGGATGAAAGGTTAAGTGAGAGGATGTGTAAATGGTGTGGATGGATGGACAGACACCAGGGAGAGACAGATGGATATCTGTGAAGGTGCCAGGTGTCAGTTCCATGAGAGCAGAAACCGTCAAGTTTCAGCCCATGCCTAGAGCAGACCCTGGCATCCACTATATGAGTAATGAACATGTGTCAGACAGACAGGTGGAGGAGCAGACATGCACACATGCTGGGGGTTGGGAAGTCATTCTGTTGCCTCTGTCCTCCAAACCATGATGAGTCTTGGGAATCAAAAGGTGTGGTGGGGGCCACCTGCTGACCTCTGAGCTGGCCCAGGTCACAGAACTCAAGGAGGCACATGGGACCAGTACATGAGACTAGGTTAGGTTTCGGGTACATTGTAGAGGGAACAGTATCACAGTTATTAATCAGGCTTCCAAGGGTCCCCCCCAAAATGCAGAGATTGAGAGAGAAAAGGAGCCATGCCCTGGGTTCCACAGCAGGGGGAAAACACATCTGCCTGGGATGCATTATCCCTGCCTGAGCTGGTGGCTGAGCTCTTATGACTTCTGAGGACAGCTGGGTGGAGTGGGGACTGGGGAGAAGCTGGCTAGCTTAATGTGATTTGCAATATCCAGTGACAGAGTTTGACCACCACCCAGATCCACTTCCTGACATCGTAGAGAGGCCAGACACCCTCGAGGGAGACGCCAGAGCCACCGCAACCCAGTCAGCCTTTGTTTCTTCAAGAATGACCAGCTTGTGCAGCTGCCACGGGAAGGCAGGGGTTGGCCCAGTGATACTGGAGCCTACTGGTCGTGACCCCCTGCCCAGTCAGTGGGATGGGATCCCAGAAACAGTGGGAGGATGCTCTAGGCTGGATAGTAGTAGCAGAGGTCAGAGTCTCTGTTCAAATGAGGTGCTGGTTACTGAGTGATGGAGTCTCTCCCTGATTGTCAGCTCTTCCTCAGTAAAGTGGTCTGATGTTTCTACTTCTCCTTTACAGGCGCTCTACCACAGAGCCACACCCCTAGCCCCTCACTGGGGGATTCTAGGAAGGTGCTCTACCACTGAGCCACACCCCAGCCCCTCACTTGGGGATTCTAGGTAGGTGCTCTACACTAGGCCACACCCCAGCCCCTCACTGGGGGATTCTAGGCAGGTGCTCTACCACTGAGCCACACCCCTAGCCCCTCACTGGGGGATTCTAGGCAGGTGCTCTACCACTGAGACACACCCCCAGCCCCTCACTGGGGGATTCTAGGCAGGTGCTCTACCACTGAGCCACACTCCAGCCCCTCACTGGGGGATTCTAGGCATGTGCTCTACCACTGAGCCACACCCAACCCCACACTGAGGGATTCTAGACAGGTGCTCCACCTCTGAGCAACACTCCCAGCCCCTCACTGCGGGATTTTAGGCAGGAGCTCTACCACTGAGTCACACCCCAGCCCCTCAATGGGGGATTCTAGGCAGGTGCTCTACCACTGAGCCATACCCCAGCCCCTTACTTGGGGATTCTAGGCAGGTGCTCTACCACTGAGCTACATCCCCAGCTCTTTTCACTTTTTGTTTTGAGATAGAATCTCATTAAGTTTTTCAAACTGGCAATCCTCCTGCCTCCATCTCTCGAGTAGCTGGGATGACAGGTTTTTCACCGCTAAGTCCAACTTTCTTCATCCTCTTAAGGGTGAGATAGATAGAAATGACATCTAAGGTAATCCAGGCTGGTATGGAAAGGGCTGGGGGGGGGGGCACATACCAGGAATGACAACCACACCTTCAGAGAATCAATGGTGGGCTCTGCTCACTTCCACTCATTTGTCTGTCTGTCTGACTGTCCACCCATCCTCTCTCCCATTTTACCCACCTATCCAACATAGTCCCTAAGTTTTCTCTATTCTCAACTTTGCTTGGCATGGGTAAATTGATTTCATTTATTAATTTATTGGTGTGTGTGTGTGTGTGTTTTCTCGAGAGCACACACATGCGTGCGTGTGGAGGACAGCCATGTACACCAGGTATCTTCCTCTACCCCTCACAACTGTATTTTTTTTTGAGGCGGGGTCTCTCACTAGAGTTTATCAGTTCAGCTACACTGTCTAATAATCGCCAAGCTCCCTGAGACTCACCTGCCTCTACGCTCTCCCAGCCTTTCGATTATGGGTGAGGTGTGTTCCACCTAACATGCATGGCTGGGGAGCTGGATTATATTTGAATGTTTTCATGGCAGGCACTTTACCTGTAGGACCAACTCCTGAGCTCCTATTAATTTAACTCAGATGTACCCCAGGCTAGCCTGAAACTTGAAGCAATCCTTTTGCCTCAGCATCACAGGTATGAACCACTTTTCTTGGCTTAGCATGGGGAACTGGAAGCATGTCTTGAGAGGTTTTATGCTTAGGCCCGAGTGAGAGTAGTACCCAATGAGAGAGAAAACTAGGGTGTAGTGGAGGCTAAAGTTCAGGCTCATGATGCCACATGAGAGACACTGGAGGGTCACAGCAGGTTTGCGAGCCCAAGGAAAGTGCGGGCCAACTGCATAAATGAAGAAATGATTATGAGTCCGTGTTTTGGTTAGTGTGTGTCCACCCTGAGCCTCTTTGTCTGGGTGTCCTTGGAGCCTTAAGAGGGAGAGAGCTGGGAGGGGCCTGGAGACTGCCTGGGCCAGCTTTTGTTTTCTTTCCTGGATTCCTTAGAAGGCTTTAGGCAATGTTAGAGTTTAGTCTTGCAGGGGATGTGGGTATTGTAGTAGGAGTAGGCATTGCCAGGTGGCTCAGGGGTTCACCAAGGGAGTGGGCAGGAGGCTCTGGGCTGCAGAGACCAGCTGAGGCTACCCGAAAAGGGAAACAGGACTTCTGAAGCCCTTCTCTCTCTGTAGCCAGGGCTGCTTTGTTCTTTTGTGGTCTTCAGGGCCTATGGCCCAGCGGGTTTCATTCAAGGTAATTTTGGTCCTGGACATCTGACAAGGAATGTTAAGAAAGAGTTTTGGTTACCACAGTTGAGCAGAAATGGGTTCGGGCTGTAGCTCCTTGGTAGACCACCTGCCTGTTGTAGCTCAATGGTAGAGCGAGCACCTGCCTAGAATCCCCCAGTGAGGGGCTGGGGTGTGGTTCAGTGGTAGAGCACCTGCCTAGAATCCCCAAGTGAG
>CAJQZJ010000904.1:0-12808 GCA_907164525.1 Lophiomys imhausi | reverse complement strand
TTCTTCTTCTTCTTCTTCTTCTTCTTCTTCTTCTTCTTCTTCTTCTTCTTCTTCCTCTCTCTCTCTCTCTCATTGCCTTTTGAATCAGAATCTCCAGCAGAGTGTGTGCATGCCTTTAATCCCATCACTTGGGAGGCAGAGACAGACAAACCCAAACACCCACCTCCCAAAAAAGGAAAAAAAAAAACAGAATCTCACACTGTCCCCTAGGCTAGTCTTGGCTTTGAAATCACTGTATAGCCCAGGCTGGCCTGAACCTTTGGTCTTCTTACTTTAGACTCCTTCCTCAAGGCTCTGCCATTTTCTTAGCTACTATATAGGGCTGAAGCTGGGTCCAAACTGTCTGGGAGCTTTACCTCCTCAGCCAACAGTGATTGAACACCTGCTGTGTACCAGGCCTTGAGCCATACACGAGGACAGTGTAGTTCACAACTGTTCCTCCCTCTCAGAGAGCCTTCTGGGAGCTAGCTGTGAAGCCACAGGAAGTGTGAAAAGAAGGCCTGACTCAACTGGGGCAAGGCACTTGAAGGGATGCTTGACAGGCGAGGTACATGCAAAGGTCCTGTGGCCAAAAGAAGGGTAATGGCTAGAGAAAAAGCCAGTGGGAAAGAATGTTTGTTTTAGGGAGGCTGGGAATGGGGGACAACACCACACCACATGATGGCCTAACAGTTTTCAGTGAAGTGTCCCCTTCTTGCTATGTCACCCCTCTAAGGTGGCCTCCAAATCAGGAGCTGACCTGGGGTAGGCTGCTAGTCAGTGTGGCTCTGGGGCTAGAGTACACACCAATGTCATCTACTCAGACCCACATTTAGGAACACCCAAAGGTAGAGACCAGGGTAAGAAAAGCAGCCTGCCTGTGACCCACGGCTGCCTCTATTCCCTGCACCCCTCCCTGTCCCCAGAGCCCCCGCCCCTCCACCTTCTCTCAACACACAACAGCCGCCAGGCGGGTCCTCTTTCCCCGGGGGCCCCCTTTCTCTAGTTCCTTAGCTGAGCAGTTGCTTGAGACTAATTGAATTTTCCGCCTGGGAAGGGTCTAGGGAGTTCAGGGTGGAGCCGGCTGGGAAGAACTTGTTAACAGGGTCGGTGCCCTCCTCCAAGTCCTGCTCCATCCTCCCCTCCCCCACTCCAGTGCCTCTTGTGGAACGTGGTGGGGGGAGGTGCTGGGGAGGGGGTCTGGGAAGAAAATGGTCCAGCAGTCGGGAGTCAGCCCCCCTCCCTGCTCCTCCTGACCCTCCTCATGGAGTCCTAGTAGACAGAGGTGACTTGGCTGGCAACCCTGGGCCTGGGATGAGGCTCATTGGGCCTCAGTTTCCCCTGTTGCTCCAAAGAGAATTGGAACTGGTGTGGGTTCTTTGGTGGAAACCATACTGGTCTCACAGCCACTGTGGAGGCCACCCTGCCCTGAGGAGACCCACCCCATTGCTGTGTCTAGAAGTTCTGAGTAGCCCAAGACAGGGGGCTATGTGCAGAGTTCTAAACGTGCAGAGGTCCTGCAATACAGGATCAGACCCTTACCCAGCAACACCAAAGACCCCTGATCAATCTTCCAGATACTCACAGATGACCCAGCCACATGCTATTCAGAGCCTTGTTACCCTATCAATCTCCCAGAACCAGGGAGGCCCATGCTTTTCTTCTGGAAGCTATAAGGGTGCTGGGCAAGAGCTTTTGGAGACTTCAGTCAAATTAGGGGATCCTTCTGGCTCCTGACCCCCACAGTGCCTTCCATGGGTGTGTGTTGGTAGGGCTGGATATGAATGGAAGCCAGGATGGGGAAGCAGTGAAGGTCTATGGTGGAGGCTGGCATAGTCCAGTCTCATGGAGTTGGTGACTGTGGATTCCTGTGACTATGGGCTGTGTGGGCCCAGGGCTGGACAGGCATGAGGGAAGGAGGAGACAAATGACACTAAGGCAAGCACTTGGGAGGCAGAGGCAGGTGGATCTCTGTGAGTTCAAGGCCAGCCTGGTCTACAAAGTGAGTCCAGGGCAGCCAGGGCTACACAGAGAAATCCTGTCTTGAAAGACTAGAGAGAGAGAGAGACTAAGGCCTTGTGGGAGAGGAACATGTGGGTACCCCTGCCAAGGTCCCTGTCTGGCTGTTTACAGCCCACCTCTGCCCACATCCAGTCTGCTGCAGTATGGCAGCTGGGGAAGATGCTCAGTGCAGACCTGTCTGGGTCTGGCCATGAAAGCTGAGTGAGCCTAGGGGAGGTGCTGGGAAGGGGTAGGAAGTGGGCAGGGTGAGCTCTGAGCTACTATGTACCATGCTGACCTCTGGGTGGTTGTCACAGCCCACCTCCCTTCCTGCTCTGGACCTCAACGTAGGTCCCCTTCCTGCCACCCTCGAGGGGCACAGGTTGGGACTTCACATAGCCTCGATTGTCTGCGTAGCTAAAGGTCATGTGAGAAGTCCATATTTCTCACTGAGTCATCTGGTAAGATCAAGATAAGCTTTGGGGACAATGAATGGCAGTCATTGCCCAGCAAGGGTCAGGGAAGGAGATTTCTCTCCATTTTCTGTTTGAGGCATCTCATCCCTCTCTAACCAATCACCTACTGTCAACCCAAACCCCACCCCAGCACCTTCTTAAATGCCTGCCTGAGACCTGGGTGATGCTGACCCTGACCACACATGTATCTTGTAACAAGTCCAAGACAGTCAAGGATACACAGAGAGGGAGATAGAAGTAACAGAATAGAGTGAGGGACAGAGACAAGGAGCCAGAGAAAGAGTCAGACAGTGGGGCATGGATCAGGAGGGACAGAGAGGGGGATAAAAGAAAGTAAAGTATATCAGAGTGTAAAGTGTCCTGTCCTCGGGGTAGTGGTCATGGAGTTAAGGGCAGGACAATGGGCCCCATTGCTTAGCCATGAGCCATCTACTGGAGAAGGCTTGGTGAGCCATTCCTCTTTGTTTTTGGTTTTGTTTTTCAAGACAGGGTTTCTCTGTGTAGCCCTAGCTGACCTGGAACTGTCTCTGTAGACCAGGCTGGCCTTGAACTCACAGAGATCCACCTGCCTCTGCCTGCCAAGTGCTGGGATTAAAGGCTTGTGCCATGACCTCTGACATCCATTCTTCTTTTGTAGGAGTGTTTTTCCCCCATCAAATCATCCTTGGTTGCTGGGTGTGGTGGTGCACGCCTTTAATCCCAGCACTGGGGAGGTAGAGGCAGGTAGATCTCTGTGAGTTGGAAGCCAGCCTGGTCTAGAGAGCAAGTCCAGAAGTGCCAAAGATACACAGAGATTTATTATAAGTCCAGGATTTATTTATTTATTTTATGTGTACAAATGTTTTATCTGCATGTGTGTATGTACACCACGTGCATGCCTGATGCCTCTTGGAGGCCAGAAGAGGGCATCAGATCCCTCAGAACTGAAGTTACAAGCGGTTGTAAACTACCTTGTGGGTGCTGGGAATTGAACCCTGGTCCTTTTGCAAGAGCAGTCAGTGCTCTTAACCACTGAGCCACCTCTCCGGATCTCTGTCCAGATATTTCTCTCTCAATGAGTTCATGTTTGTGTTCTGAGTCAGATGGTTTGACACTCCTGGAGATTGGGGTTTTCTTAGGAGTTTGGGGTGTCTAAGCCCTGACCTCTGCTTGGTCATCTAGCCCGGGGCTGTCACCTGGCCTACAGCAGCAGGCCTCAGCTAAATGTACCCACAAGGAGTGAGCCCAGGGGCCATCCGCTTGTCCATCCATCTTTTGGACTATTCATCCCTCCATCAGCCCATCTCTTCTAGTTTACTTTCTGTGGCTGCGATAAACACCATGACCAAAGGCAACTTGGACAGTGTTGAAAAAAATATGGCTAATTAAATTATTTACCCAGTATTTACATTATCTTTAATTGGTTCGGAGGTGTAAATCCTTAACCCGCCATTATAAATGAATACATACAGACACCGGGTAGGTTTTAACAAGCCTAGGCCTGGGTTGTGCAATCCTAGCCCATCTAAGCTAGCTCATAATTCTATTACCCAAATATGATCCCATATATACATATGTCCCTTTGGACTATTATTCTCCACGCTAAACCGATGTCCCAGACCATGTGGAAGGATCTTCTGGTTTTTTTTTTTTTTTTTTTTTTTTTTTGGTTTTCTGAGACAGGGTTTCTCTGTGTAGCTCTGGCTGTCCTGGACTCACTTTGTAGATCAGGCTGGCCTCAAACTCACAAAGATCCACCTGCCTCTGCCTCCCAAGTGCTGGAATTAAAGGCCCAAGTGCACCACCAACGCCCAGTGGAAGGATCTTCTTTAATCTACCCATGGCGTGTCTTCCTTATTTACTCCTGGCTTCTTCTCCCCGGCAACCTCTCTTCCCAAGATGCTCTGTCTCTCTCTAAAAAGCCTGCGAACCTTAGTCCTGCCTACCTCTGTCTTTGCCCAATCTCCAGGCCTCAGCATTTATTTAACCAATCAGAGTCAATTAAGTAACAGACAACAAACAGGACCAATTAACATTTAGAATGCTTAACACCACCCCATCAGGGCAGGAAAGAGTTTATACCAGAATTCAGACTACTGTCCGTCAGTGAGGGAAACCAAGGCAGGAACTCAAGCTTGAAGCAGAAAATGAAACCGAGCCCATGGAGAGTATGCTACCAACTGGATCGCTTACTCACAGGGACCCGCTCAGCTACCTTTGTTGTGACCACTGTAGTACCACTCACAGTGCGCTGGTCCCTTGCACATCAATCAGAAACCAAGAAAATACCAGATATGTCCACAGGCCAATCTGATGGAGGCATTCTTCACTTGAGGATCCCTCTGCCCAGATGTATCAAGTTCACACCCAAGATTAGCCATCAGGCTATCTATCCATCCACCCACCCTTCCATGCATCCCTCTACTCATCTATCTCCCAATCCATTCCTCTACCCAGCTACCCACCCCCTGCATCCATCCACCTACCCATCCATCTTCCTATTCACTCATCCACACACCCACCCGTGTCCATCTATCTATCACCTGATCCATGACTACAGCTATCCAACCATTCATCCATCCATCCTCCGTCCATCCATCCATCCATCCATCTACCCATCCGTCCATCCATCCATCCATCCTCCGTCCGTCCATCCATCCATCCATCCTCTGTCCATCCATCCATCCATCCATCCTCTGTCCATCCATTGCCTATCAGTCTCTCTGTTCATGCAGACCAGAAGTTGTGGGGAATGTGGGAGGAGAGAGAGAGGCTGAAGCCCCTCATTCCCTGATTCAGCCCTCTTCTCCTCACATTCCCCACAACTTCTGGTCTGCATGAACAGAGAGACTGATAGGCAATGGATGGACAGAGGATGGATGGATGGATGGATGGACAGAGGATGGATGGATGGATGGACGGACGGAGGATGGATGGATGGATGGACGGATGGGTAGATGGATGGATGGATGGATGGACGGAGGATGGATGGATGAATGGTTGGATAGCTGTAGTCATGGATCAGGTGATAGATAGATGGACACGGGTGGGTGTGTGGATGAGTGAATAGGAAGATGGATGGGTAGGTGGATGGATGCAGGGGGTGGGTAGCTGGGTAGAGGAATGGATTGGGAGATAGATGAGTAGAGGGATGCATGGAAGGGTGGGTGGATGGATAGATAGCCTGATGGCTAATCTTGGGTGTGAACTTGATACATCTGGGCAGAGGGATCCTCAAGTGAAGAATGCCTCCATCAGATTGGCCTGTGGACATATCTGGTATTTTCTTGGTTTCTGATTGATGTGCAAGGGACCAGCGCACTGTGAGTGGTACTACAGTGGTCACAACAAAGGTAGCTGAGCGGGTCCCTGTGAGTAAGCGATCCAGTTGGTAGCATACTCTCCATGGGCTCGGTTTCATTTTCTGCTTCAAGCTTGAGTTCCTGCCTTGGTTTCCCTCACTGACGGACAGTAGTCTGAATTCTGGTATAAACTCTTTCCTGCCCTGATGGGGTGGTGTTAAGCATTCTAAATGTTAATTGGTCCTGTTTGTTGTCTGTTACTTAATTGACTCTGATTGGTTAAATAAATGCTGAGGCCTGGAGATTGGGCAAAGACAGAGGTAGGCAGGACTAAGGTTCGCAGGCTTTTTAGAGAGAGACAGAGCATCTTGGGAAGAGAGGTTGCCTTTTTTTTTAAGCCAGGAGTAAATAAGGAAGACACGCCATGGGTAGATTAAAGAAGATCCTTCCACTGGGCGTTGGTGGTGCACTTGGGCCTTTAATTCCAGCACTTGGGAGGCAGAGGCAGGTGGATCTTTGTGAGTTTTTTTTTTTTTTTTTTTTTTTTTTTTTTTTTTTTTTTTTTTTTTTAAAACCATCTTTCGAAATGAAACTTTGGACTATTATTCTCAAAAAAAAACCAGAAGATCCTTCCACATGGTCTGGGACATCGGTTTAGCGTGGAGAATAATAGTCCAAAGGGACATATGTATATATGGGGTCATATTTGGGTAATAGAATTATAAGCTAGCTTAGATGGGCTAGGATTGCACAACCCAGGCCTAGGCTTGTTAAAACCTACCCGGTGTCTGTATGTATTCATTTATAATGGCGGGTTAAGGATTTACACCTCCGAACCAATTAAAGATAATGTAAATACTGGGTAAATAATTTAATTAGCCATATTTTTTTCAACACTGTCCAAGTTGCCTTTGGTCATGGTGTTTATCGCAGCCACAGAAAGTAAACTAGAAGAGATGGGCTGATGGAGGGATGAATAGTCCAAAAGATGGATGGACAAGCGGATGGCCCCTGGGCTCACTCCTTGTGGGTACATTTAGCTGAGGCCTGCTGCTGTAGGCCAGGTGACAGCCCCGGGCTAGATGACCAAGCAGAGGTCAGGGCTTAGACACCCCAAACTCCTAAGAAAACCCCAATCTCCAGGAGTGTCAAACCATCTGTCTCAGAACACAAACATGAACTCATTGAGAGAGAAATATCTGGACAGAGATCCGGAGAGGTGGCTCAGTGGTTAAGAGCACTGGCTGCTCTTGCAAAAGGACCAGGGTTCAATTCCCAGCACCCACAAGGTAGTTTACAACCGCCTGTAACTTCAGTTCCGAGGGATCTGATGCCCTCTTCTGGCCTCCAAGAGGCATCAGGCATGCACGTGGTGTACATACACACATGCAGATAAAACATTTGTACACATAAAATAAATAAATAAATCTTTAAAAAAAAGACCTCCAGACCACAGAGAACCCAGAAGGCCCTTGTGTGGAAGATGCTTGGGATCTCCAAGCAGAAAACAATCCCCAAACTTCTTCCTGCTGTAGCCCTTGTCAGAGGGTGGAAGCTTGACTAGCTAGCCATGCGAGGAAGCCAAGCCTTTAGGCTCACCTCCAGATAAACAAGCCCTGCAGACCCTGGGGTCTCCCCACCCAGCCCCTGCTTGCCTGGCACAGACACAAGGACACATGTGTGCAACAGAGACTCTATGTGACTACAGATGGCCCTCCACCATGCTCTGCCTCTGACCTGTGACCTTGGCCATACACTCACTGCCCCTTCCTGGCCTCTGTGTCCTGCTATGGGTTGAGCACATGAATCCTTCGTCAGTTGAGGATGGAAGAGCTGGGTTGGTTGTGCAAGGGCTGTGGGGTTGGGTGTGGACCAGGTCCTCCTGAGCCAACTTGGCCCCTGCTTCTGTGTCTGACCCCCACGCTTCCTCCCTGCACCCCCTCTGGGGAGGGACCTTAATTAACATCTTCCTGTTCAGTTTCCAAAAACATATTTGGGAGGATTATTTTGCAAAGGAAATGTTTTTGAAAGAATCTTGCATCCCGTTGTTCCAATCCAGGGAAGTGGGGGCAGCGGTCAGAGCAGGGACATCGAGTGGGGGGCTTTAAGGGGACATTGATAGTCAGGTGAAGATACCTGAAAGACTCCACCCCCCAGGAGGACAGGGTCCTGGGGTGACAATGGGAAAGCTGGAACCCAAGGGATCAGGAAAATACTGGAGGAGGAAGGGAGCACACTCTTCAAAAGGAATCATGTCAAGCCCAGGTGTGTCAAAGGCCCTATGTCTGGGCTCCTGGGCAAACACTTGCACAAGCTCCCAATCTGGCTCACAGGCCTATCTTCCTCCTCACCCATCCCTCAAAAGTGCCTTTGGGGTCTGTGTTCAGCCAACTTTGGCCATCCTCCGACCGTGAAGACAGGTATCCTCCAGCACCTTTGGGGGACTTGTTCTTTGCGAAGCCTGTTCGTCTGTTCAGCCGTTGGGACACATTAAGTTCATGTTATCTTTTCCTTGAACTTGGTCCATGGAAGACTCTGTCTATTGCTTAAATCTCATGCATGTTTCCTTCCTTCTTTCCTCTCTCCTTCCTTCTTTCTTTTTCCTCTTAAAACAAAAATCCAGATTCATTTTATTTTTGTTTGTATGTGTCTATGTGTGGGTATGTGTGAGTAGGTGAATATGTACATGCAGATACCTGCAGAAGTGGGAAGAGGGCATCGGAGTCCTTGAAGCTGGAGCTACAGGTGGTTGTAAGCCACCTGATGTGGGTGCCGGGAACGGAACATAGGTCCTTTTCAAGAGCAAGAAGAGCTCAAAACCACTGAGCCATCTCTCCAGCCTGCCTTCCTTTCTTCTTTCCACGGGGTCTCATGCATGCAGTTCTAAGGATCAAACTCAGGGCCTGGTGTATGCTAGACAAGTTCTCGACCAATTGAGCTATATTCCCTGCCCCTCTCTTCTCTACTTCCTGCTTTACCCTGCTCCTTCCTTCTCTAGATCCCTCTTAATTCTCCCAAGGGCTGGAATCACAGACATGACTGACTACTGCTTCCCCACCCCTTTCTTCTCTTTATTTTTCTGTTTGGTTTTTGTTGTTGCGTTGTTTTGTTTTGTTTTTTCAGTTTAGCCCAGGCTGGCCTCAAGGAAGATTGAAATGATCCCTTTGCCTCCACCTCCCAAACACTGGGATTTTATGCATGTGGCACCACACTTGGTTTGTGTGGTACTGGGGGATTGAACTTGGGCCCTGGTGCATGCTAAGCAAACACTCTATCCATATCTCCAGGGCCCTGTGTTCTTAGTTCCTATCCGGAGAATCAATCACACTGAGACATTTCCACTGCCACAAATCCAGCAGAGTGTTGGCATGTGGGGAAGCATCAGCCATGAACTCTTTTTGTTGCCCTCTACTCTGAAAGAAATGACTGTCTCCCTTGAGAGGGGGCTCAGAAGACCCTGTGGGTCCCAACCTGACACCAACTCATGGAGACTGCAGACTATCCCTCAACTGTGACACCCTCAGT
Source organism: Lophiomys imhausi (assembly GCA_907164525.1). NCBI lineage: Eukaryota > Metazoa > Chordata > Mammalia > Rodentia > Muridae > Lophiomys > Lophiomys imhausi. The sequence continues at coordinate 3,546 of CAJQZJ010000904.1, read as the reverse complement.
GCTACCCCCCATCCCATGAGCATGTGTAGCTTTCTGCTCACTCAAAGACTCTGTCTCAACCTGTCACTTACCGGTCCTTCTTGTCCATTGTGAACTCTACCCTTAGGTCCAGTTCACAAGGTGTCTCATAAATGTTTGTTTGTTGAATGGCTGAGTTTGATGACTCAGTTGTGGACCTAGTGTGGGGCTCCTGACAAAAACCCTTTAGCTCAAAAGAGTACCCCACATTAACTGGGAATGTGGCTTAGTTGGTCAAGAGCTTGCCTAGCATGCAGAGCCTCATCAACAGGCTATGGTGGCCAGTGTCTGTGATCCCAGCACTTGGGAGGTAGAGATAAGAAGATCAGAAGTTCAAGGTCATCCTCAGCTGTGTGGTGAGTTCCAGGTCAGCCTTGGCTACATGAGACCCTCTCTCAACAACTACAAAAAGCACCCTTCAGTTCCTGCTTCCTATATATACCCATTCACCTTTGTCCCAGCTTCTTCCTATGCCTCAGTGTCTACCCCATCCTTCCTTCCTAGTTGCAAGTCGGTCTCAGTGCTCCACTGGCCTCTAGCCCTCTCAAGCTGGGGAAAATTCCACAAGCTTCATCCAGTACTGGTCACTAAGAGGACATTTCTCAACCCCCTCGGGACCTGACGCGGCAGGGATGGGACAGTGGGTCAGAGCCTGCAGCCAGCTGGGTAAGTGGTGGACAAGTGTGAAGGGCACGAGGCTAGAGTTATTTTGGCAACTTCCCTAGCCTATCTGGGCCTCAGTTTCCCTTTTGAGAAAAGAGAAGGGCTGGAGCTTCCCAGCCTGGGATGTATACTTTCTGGTCTCTTCTTCTGTTCCCTTCTATTTTTGCCTGACTTTGCTCCTTAAGTGTTTCTGCCTATCTCTGTCAATATTGCTTGTCTTCCCTCCCTCCCTCCCTTCCTAGGATTGAACCCAAGGGTTCATGCATACCAGACAGGCTCTCTTCCTAAACCCTCTGTTTATTCTTTATGTTGAGACAGAGCCTCACCAAAGTTGCCCAGGCTGGCACTGAACTCATAATCCTCTTGCTTCAGCTTATAGCTTGGGATGACAGGCTGCTGACAGCAGGGTCTGTCACGTCTACTTTTTTCTATCTATTGCTTTTCTCTTTGTCTCCGGGTCTGCCCCGCTGTCCCCATTTCCAGCTCTTCAGTGTTCATGGGGCTCACAGCTCCTCCCCATCCCACAGATGTCCTGGAACTGGTGTGAGGTTATTTTAGGAGCTGGTGGCTCCCCTGGGTCTTTCCCAAGCGCCTTGGCTGGGACGGAACACTTTGGAAGCCAGTCCGCTCTGCCCAAGCAGGCGGCCTCTGCTGCCTGAGGCTGAGGGGAATGTGGTTCAGGGACACAGCACAGACTTCCTGGTGACAGAGGATCAGGCAGCAGCCAGAGCCTATTCCTAAGGGTTCCAGGAAAGGGCTCATTCCCAGCTATGGGTACAATATAAAGCATCTCTCTCTTTACCTCATTGTTACATTTTACTTTTTGAGGCAGGATCTCATGTAGCTTAGGCTGGCCTCCAACTTGCTGTGTAGCCAAGGATGCCTTTGAATTTCAAATCTTCCCACCTCCACTTCCCTGGTGCAGAAATGATGGGTGACCACCAGTCATGACCAATTTATGCAGTTTCAGAGATAGAACTTGGACTTTGCCAATGCCAGGCAAGCAATCAACAAAGCCATGCCCTTAACTTGCCCCTCCTCCACAGCTTTTGACAAAACATGACTGCGTACCCTAGGCAGCCATGGAACTCACGGTGCCTCCTGCCTGCTGAGACTACAGATAGGAACCATTGCAACTGTCACAGAAATCTTTGTAATGCCTATGTTTAAAAAAATAAAAAAGAGCCTGGCAGTGGCAGCACACACCTTTCATCCCAACACCCAGGAGACAGAAATCCTGTCTCCAAATGGGAAAAAAAAAAAAAAAGCACTAACAAGGTATAGAGTGACAAAAGAAGACACCTGATACTGGCAACCTCAGACCTCCTCCACACATATATGGGCCCACATGCATGCATATACCACACACATGTGAACATTAAAAAAATAATTTAAAAATTTTTTTTATTTTATTTTGTGTGCATAAGTGTTTTGCCTGTGCACCACACACATGTCTGGTGCCTGCAGAGACCGGAAGAGGGCGTCAGATCCCCTGAACTGGAGTCATAGATGGTTTGTGAGCCGCCATGTGGGTGCTGGGAATTGCACCAGGTCCTCTGGAAGAGTAGCCATTGATCTAAACTATCTCTCTAGCTCTCTCTCCCACATTTTCTATGTGCACAGGATACATTTTAATTATATATTTCAGCTAACCCCAGTATGTCAAAACTTACCATGTAAGCATGCAATCAATATAAAAATCATTGCAGGGATACTTACCAGCAGACAACAACTGCACAAATCGGCGGGTGTTACCGGGACATTTCCGTGCATGCTTGTTTCGCTGGTTGCTCTCGCTTACCCTCCCTTTCCTACCCACTTCCTACCCCCTCCCCAGCTACTACTGTCCTCAATGCCTCCCCTTCTTCTTTATGCTTTGTGGTTTTTTTTTCTTGAGATTTCCATGTTTGAAAGAAAACATTTAACACTCATTTTTCTTAAATTTGTAAGGATTTATTTATTTTTATTTTATTTTATGTTCATTGGTGGTGTATGTATATCTGTGAAGATGCCAGACCCCATGGAATTAGAGTTACAGAGAGTTGTGAGCTGCCATGTGGGTGCTAAGAATTGAACCCAGATCCTCTGGAAGAGCAACCAGTTCTCTCTCTCTCTCTCTTTTTTTTTTCTTCAAGACACAGTTTCTCTGTGTATCCTTGGCTGTCCTGGACTCACTTTGTAGATGAGGTTGGCCTTGAACTCACAGAGATCCACCAGCCTCTGCCTCCCCAGTGCTGGGATTAAAGGTGTGCGCCACCATGCCCAGCCATTACATACAGCTGTGTGTAACCGAACTTTTAAATTATTATTTAACACTTATTTATTACTAAATTCACTTATAACAAACACCAACAATTTCTTAACTATTAATCCTATAAATTCCTACAACCCCTTTAACCTATCCACTAAACCTATTGATAATCATAACAACTACTTTCATAACCTTTTAGAATGATACAGTCTCTGGGGCAGGTCCTCAGTCCTCAGGAACACAGTCTTTGTTGTAGATTCTTTTTTTTTTTTTTTTTTTTTTTTGGTTTTTCGAGACAGGGTTTCTCTGTTTAACAGCTCGGGCTGTCGTGGACTTGCTTTGTAGACCAGGCTGGCCTCGAACTCACAAAGATCCGCCTGCCTCTGCCTCCCAAGTGCTGGGATTAAAGGCGTGCGCCACCACCGCCCGGCTTGTTGTAGATTCTTTAACACACTTAGCAGTCCTTTTTCTGGATCTCTCAGATGCAGGTTCGTCAGGGTAAGTTGGTTATTGCAGTCTCACCTTAAATAAGGCTTCATGCTTTCTTCTCTGTGGGAGACCCCAGCCGTCTGCAGGCCAACTTACTTCTTTTGAATCAGGAACTCAGCTGCTCT
>CAJQZJ010000899.1:74955-87081 GCA_907164525.1 Lophiomys imhausi | reverse complement strand
CCGACATAAACTGTTTAGGATAATTAAGAAACGGAAACTAATAGTCAGAATTACTTTTTTAAGGTCTATAAATAATTGTGGTGGTTTTTGATAGGAATCTGTATATTGCTTTTGGCAGGATGGCCATTTTTATTATGTTGATCCTACCTATCCATCAGCCTGGGAGATCTTTCCATCTTCTGATGTCCTCTTCAATTTCTTTCTTTAAGGACTTGAATTTCTTGTCATACAGGTCTTTCACTTTCTTGATTAGAGTTACTCCCAGGTGTTTCATATTGTTTGTGGCTATTGTGAATGGTGTTGTTTCCCTAATTTCTTTCTCAGCCCATTTATTTTTTGTATAAAGAGGGCTACTGATTTTTTTAAATTAATTTTGTATCAAGCCACCTTGCTGAAGGTATTTATCAGCTTTAAGAGTTCTCTGGTTAAATTTATGGGATCACTTATGTATACTATTGTATCATCTGCAAATAGGGATAATTTGATTTCTTCATTCCAAATTTGTATCCCCTTGATCCCCTTTAGTTGTCTTATTGCTCTAGCAAGACCTTCCAGTATTGTACTGAAGAGAAATGGTGACAATGGGCATTCTTGTATTGTCCCTGAGTTTAGAGAAAATGCTTTACGTATCTTTCCATTTAATTTGATGCTGGTGACTGGCTTGCTGTATATCACATTCATTATTTCTAGATATGGTCCTTGCATTCCCATTCTATCCAGGACTTTTAGCATGAAGGGGTGTTGGATTTTGTCAAATGCTTTTTCAGCAACCAGCGAGATGATCATGTGTTTGTTTGTTTTTTTTTTCTTTCAGCTTGTTTATGTGGCAAATTATGTTGATGGATTTTTGTGTGTTGAACCGTCCCTGCATTCCTGGGAATGAAGCCTACTTGATTATGGTGTGTGATACTTTTGATGTGTTCTTAGATTCGGTTTGCCAGTCTTTTATTTAGTATTTTTGCATTCATGTTCACGAGGGAAATTGGTGTGAAGTTCTCTTTCTTTGTTGGGTCTTTGTGTGGTTTAGGAATCAGTGTAACTGTGCCAAACTCATTCTATGAGGCCACAGTCATACTGATTCCTAAATCACACAAAGGATGATACATTCTTGATAAGCAAAGCCAGAGTCCATAGCTAACATAGCTTAGGTTTGACTGACATTCAAGTTTTAATAGCTGGCTTGCAAGGTAAGTCCTACACTAAGAAATCAGGGTGTTATGGAGTCTAATGGGGATGTGCTATGCATAACTAGTTAATGATTCTGGGTGAGGGTGATTCTGAGTAAAGATGGCATTAATTCGCAGGCAGGAAAATATTCCTTAATTTAAAGGCTTTTTTCCATGCAGAATACCTATCAAAATATCACAAATGTTTCTGCTTCTGAAATCACTCCTTTTAATTAGCAGGTGGCTATGAGTGACAAAATTATGTTTGGTTAATGATACTAACTCTAACACATGTTAGATAACCATAGTTACCTTTATAGCCTCATTGCATGGAGTGAAAGTTGCCTGTGGGGTTCCAATGATGACTTTTAATGACTAGTTTTCCACCTTTCCTTTACTATAGAATTCTTTGCCTCGTTTTCTTTCTTAAACCTGACATGGGTCTTCAAAGAGCTTCTGATTCTTAACTAGCTATATAAGAATCTCTAGTAACAAATTAAAAATTAATTGCCAGACCTCATGCCAGCCAGATAAAGGCAAACATTCTTTGAATATGTTAAAAGTCTCTTATTTTTATAAGATTTTTTTAAAATTATGAATGGATATTAAATACTGGGCAAATACTTTCCACATCAATTGATTTCATCCTTTGACTTTAAAAAAATCTTGCAAATGTTCTGGTTTATATTGATTAATTTTGTATAGTGAACTTACATATTCTTCTTTTTAGATACCTGTTAATTTTATTTATCCTTTCAAAACTCAGCTTATAGATTCCATGTACCATGGATAAATCAAGAACAGGTAAACAAATTAAACAGGCCTATGAGTCCTAAGGAAATAGAAACAGTCATTAAAAGTCTCCCAGCAAAAAACAAAACAGAAACAAAAAAACCAGAACCAGACGGTTTCAGCACGGAATTCCACCAGACCTTCAAAGAAGAGCTAATAACAATACTCTTAAAACTCTTCCACAAAATAGAAACGAAAATAACACTGCTAACTCATTCTACGAGGCAACAGTCACCTTGACACCTAAACCACACAAAGATCCAACAAAGAGAATTTCAGGCCAATTTTCCTTATGAAGATGGATGCAAAATTACTCAATAAAATACTTGCAAAATGAATCCAGGAACACATCAAAAGTATCACACACCATCGTCAAGTAGGCTTCATCCCAAGGAAGAAGTAGTGGTTAAAATATGAAAATTCATCAACATAATCTACCACATAAATAGCTGAAAGAAAAAAAAAAACACCTGATCATTCATTGGATGCTGAAAAACCATTTGACAAAATCCAACAGCCCTTCATATTAAAAGTCTCGGAGAAATTAGGCATACAAGGATGATGCCTAAACATAATAAAGGCAATTTACAACAATAGTCACCATCAAACTAAAGGGACAGAAAACTTAAAGCATTTCCTCTATAATCAGGGAGAGTACAATACTGCACATTTCTCTATATCTTTTCAACATAGTACTTGAAGTTTTAGCTAGAGCAATACACAACTAAAGGAGATCAAAGGGATACAAATTGGAAAGGTAGAAGTCAAAATATCCCTATTCACAGTTGATGTGATATTATACATAAGTGACCCCAAAAATTCTACCAGAGAACTCCTGCAGCTGATAGAAACCTTCAGCAATCAGTAGCCATTCTTCACACAAAAGATCAATGTGCTGAGAAAGAAATTAGGGAAACAATATCCTTCACAATAACCACAAATAATATAAAATACCTGGGGGTAACTCTAACCAAGCAAGTGAAAGGCCTGTACAACAAGGAGGTAAAGTCCCCAAAGAAAGGAATTGAAGAATATATCAGAAAATGGAAAGATCTCTCCTCCTCGTGGATAGGCAAAATTAACATAATAAAAATGGCTATCCTACCTAAAGCAATATACAGATGTAATGCAATTCCTATGAAAATACAAACCAAATTCTATTCAGACATCAAAAGAACAATTCTCAACTTCATATGAAAAAACAAAAAACCCCCAATAGCTAAAGCAATCCTGTACAATAAAAGAACCTCTGGAGATATCACCATCCCTGACTTCAAGCTGTATTACAGAGCAATAGTAATAAAAACAGCATGGTATTAGCATAAAAACAGACCAGTTGATCAGTGAATACAATTGAGGACTCAGAAATAAACTCACACACCTACAGTTAATTTTTGACAAAGAAGCAAAAACCATACAATGGAAAACAGCATCTTCAGCAAATGGTGCTGGTCTAACTGAATGTAAAAGTGTAGAAGAATGCAAACAGACCCATGTTTATCACCCTTGCAAAACTTAAGTTCAAGTGGATCAATGACCTCAACGTAAAACCTGACACACTAAATCCAATAGAAGAGAAAGTGGGGAAAGGCCTCAAACTTTTTGGCACAGGTGACAACTTCCTGAACATAACACCAATATCTCAACCCCTAAGTCCAACAGTCAATAAATAGGACCTTATGAAACTGAAAAGCTTCTTCTCTAAGGCAAAGGATGCTGTCATTAGATCAAAATGGCAGCCTACAGACTGGGAAAAAAATCTTCACCAACCCGACATCCAACAGAGGGCTAAAATCCGAAATATATAAAGAACTCCAGAAATTAAACATCAGCAAATCAAATAATCCAATAAAAAATGAGGGACAGAACTAAACCAAGAATTCACAAAGGAGTAATCTCTAAAGGCCAAGAGGCATTTGAAAAATGTTCAACATCCTTGGGTATCAGGGAAATACCACTCAAAATGGCTCTAAGATCCTATCCCACACCTGTCAGAATGGCTAAGATCAAAAACTCAAATACAGCGTATGCTGGTGAGGATGTGGGAAAAAAGGAACACTCCTTCATTGCTGGTCAGAGTGCAAATTTGTAAAACCACTTTGGAAATCAATCTAGTGATATCTTAGAAAATTGGGAATAGCTCTACCTCAAGATCCAGCCATACTGATGCTGAGCATATATCCAAAAGATTCTCCACCAACCCTGAAGGACATTGCCTCAATAATGTTCATAGCAGCTTTACTCATAACAGCCAGAAACTGGAAACAACCCAGATGTCCTTCAACAGAGAAGGTATTAAAACAAACAAAAAACAAAACAAAACAAAACAAAACAAAAAAAAACAATTGTGATACATCTACACAATGGAATACTACATAGCAATCAGAAACAAGGAAATCACACAATTTGTAACCAAATGGATGGAACTAGAAAAACTCATCCTAAGTGAGCTAACTCAGACCCAGAAAGATCATGTGGTATGTACTCCCTTATAAGTGGATATTAATCATATAGCACAGGACAACCACCCTACAACCCACAGACCCAAACAGACAGGAACTTAGCATAACCATCCTGTGAAGAACTCCACCCATCAGGAAGTCATGGACTCTGCTGCTTATTAGTGCAACACCTTACCCTAGCTGGGTGGCCATATCAAGCCCTAGTACAAGAGGAAGCCCTTAGCCTTCATGTGACTGATGAACTGAGGGGGTTTGTATGTAGGGGCTCCACTCATCTGAGGAAAAGGAGAGGAAAGATTTGAGGAAGAGAGAGTGAGGGAGGTAGAAACTGGGAGGGGAGAAGGGAGGGAATTTGATTGAGTTATAACTTGAATAAACAGGTGAATAATTATAAAAATATAATAAAAATACTTGTTTTGAAAGATAATTTACCAAAGGCATACTTGCATTACTGGCATGAAATGAAAAACAATCATAATTCCATGTTTGAATGTTAGACTGCAGATTGTCACATACCACATACCCTGTTGGATATCATTGAGATATCATAGCTTTAAGTTTTCTTCTTATATATAAAGAATATTTTGTTGTTTTGCATTAAAAATGCAGTTAAGAGATTTAAAATGTTGTAATGGTCTAAATCTAAAAATGTCTAAATTAAGGGTTACTACAGTTCAAACTAGTTTTCTAACTCTCTAAGAGTTGAAGTAAGCTAAGATAAAATATTTCAGCAGGGCAATGTTAGCCCATGCTTAAATTCCAGCAGAGACAGGAATATCACTAAGTTAGTTGTCTTTTTTTTTTTAAATTTATTTATTACTTCAGGTTACATCTCCATCACAGTGTCCTCTTTCCACTCCTCCCAGTCCCACTCTCCCACCCTCTACCCCCATCCCTTCCATCCCACTCCTCTGGAGTGGAGTGTCCCTACATAACGGTCCCTCACCCCAGTTCAGCAGTCATACGAGGGCCAAGAGCCTCCTCATACACTGGGAGCCTACAAGGCAGCACCACTAGGGAAAAGTGTCTCATTGACAAGAAGAAAAGTCTATGTTCCTGTTCCCTTTGGTGCATTAGTTGTAGTATAGATATCCTGTACTATAGAGCTAAAATCCTACTGTAAGTGAATAGATGCCATGTGCATCCTTCTGAGTCTGGGTTAGCTCACTCAGGATGAGCTTCTCTAGTTCCAACCATTTGGCTGCAAATTGCAGGATTTCATTGTTTCTGATAGCTGAGTAGTATTCCATTGTGTAGATGTACCACAGTTTTTTAAAACCACTTTTCCATTGAGGGACATCTGGGTTGTTTCCAGTTTCTAGCTATTACAACTAAGGCTGCTATGAACATAGATGAGGAAACTTCCTTATGATTCCGTGAAGAGGCATTTGGATGTATACCCAGAAGTGGTATGGCTGAGTCCCGAGGCATAGCTATTCAAAGTTTTCTAAGATATCGCCAGACTGACCTCCATAGTGGTTGTACAAGCCTGTACTCCCACCAGCAATGGAGGAGAGTTCCCCTTTCTCTACAACCTTGGGGAACAGAGCTAAACAGAGAATTCACAAAGGAGGAATCCCTAATGGCTGAGACACACTTGAAGAAATGCTCAGCATCCTTAATCATCAGAGAAATGCAACTCAAGATGACTGTGAGATTCCATCTCACACATGTCAGAATGGCTAAGATCCAAAGCTCAAATGACAGCACATGCTGGTGAGGTTCTGGTTCTAGTTCTAGAGCTACAATTAGCAGGGTGGTGATGTTTCACACTTTTAATACCAACACTTGAGAAGCATACATCTCTATTCTCAACACACTGGAGACAGCAGCATGCAGATCTTTGAGTTCAAGGCCAGCCTGATTCAAAGTAAAGTTCAAAAAGAGAAAAACATAGATGCAGGTGGAGTGACTTAACACTTCTAATCCCAACACCTGGGCGGTACAAGCCTTGATCCCAACACTTGGGAGGCAGAGGAAGGCACATAGGATTTACATTGTTTTAAATTTAAAAGCTGCTTGCCAGAGTCAGGCTAAAATTCAATGTGAATATCCTTTGTGATCTCAAAATATATACACTTAATGGTATATTTAGTTCTAAAATTTCAAAAGAATTTTTTAAAATCCAATTGAAAGATAATACTCTTTCAACTGCCGAAAAAAACAAAAACCAAAAAACCAAAACCAACCAAACAAACAATTTGCTCTAGGAAAGATAGTACCTGTCAGAAAGGAACATCTCATAGTTAGTATTAGAGCAGTGTTCTGTCCTTATCTTTCCTGGAGATTAAAAGTATCTAACTAAGAAATCCAGAGACCACAGGACAATGGAACCTTCTGAAGAAAAGGAACCAGACACCAAAGGAGACAAGACAAGTAGTCCAGATGATCCAGCCTCACAGATTGCTTCAATAGATATTTCTTCAAAAATCTACATCCAGAAGAACTTCAAAATAGCTAGTTAAGATGGTCTAGTCTCACAGACTTTTCCAGCCAGAACTTAAAGCCTCACAGTACAGTAAAGCCCTGAACGTTCCCATCCAAAGTTCAGCTTCTGAGTATAGAAATAACTAATTAAATTATTTTTTGTATTTATATTATAGTTAATTGGTCAGTGGTGTTAATCTTTAACCAGCCATTATAAATGAACACACACAGACACTTGATTTTATCATGCCTCAGCCTGGATTGTGCAATCTTAGCCCATCTTATGCTAGCTTTAATGCTTTTCCCCAAATAAGACCCAATATATGCACCCACTTCCCCTTGGGATATTATTCTCCACACTATGCTGATGTTTCAGGCCACGTGGTATGGTGTTCTGCAATCTCTTACTTATGGTTGTCTCCTTCCTTCTCCCTTCTGGTTTCTTCTTCTTATGACCCTCTCTGCTCCTACAGAGCCTACCAACCATTTCCCCACCTACCTCTCTTTCTGCCCAATCATAGGCCTCAACATTTTATTAAAACCAATCAGAGACAATGGTTAGCATAAAAGTAACAGACAGCAAGCAGTCCTCTGAGAGCAATTAACATTTAGAATATATAACAAATCATGGCATCATCCCATTACAAACTTCTCAGGACATTTAAATTACTGAACACAAAATGACTGGACAACAAATGTTACTATGAACTTGCTTGCCATTTTTCTATTTTTATTTGGGCACCCAAACAGGTTTCCTACATCTCAAATCAGCAGGAAACAATTTTAAGAGAGGGATGCCCTATTCCCAGAAGGTGAGGTGGGTGATTTTTTTTTTTTTGGCATTTAATGGGTTATAGATATTTGCTGTCATTTAGGGGGATTGGTTACAAGTTGTTAAATGGTCTTGTTAAACAATGCTTAGGGGGTTAGACTAAGAAATTTCTCTCTTTTCCTTTTCTCTATCCTTATTTGTCTCTTATATAAGAGGAGAAGATTGAAAAGAAAAAAAAAGGGGGATATAGACTTCATATAGGAGTGATAAAGAAAAAGGAGTAGATTAGTGAAACTACTCATATCTTTTTATATTGATACAAAATTAAGGTTTTATTTGGCTATATTGGTATATATTTTTATATAAGGATACAAAAATAAGATTAACTCTTTCAGATATTGTACCTATGTAATGCTTAAAAATGTAATGCGAAGTTCTAGTCCTTTTGATAGCAACTATCACAAACTGTTGAGGATAATTAAGAAATGAGAACTAATAGTCATTCAAACATGTGGTTTTATTAGGTACTAGTTTAGTTTATTACAGATGTTTTATAAGTTAGCCAGATATTAACTTGCTAAGTAATATTTGCCTATTCTAATATACAGATACAGGTATATGATCTTCAGAAACCTCAAGAGATCTGTAGAATATGACAATTAAAGATGTTTTCTTGACAAGATATTTTGATGTTGAAACATGTAAGCTTCTGACAGCACCCCTTCCATCATTCTACTCCGAGGAGATGATGAGCATCCAAGAATCTCCATTTGGAGATGGCCGCATTAGTAGCAAGCTAGCCACTGGGCAAGAAAAAGCCCTTGCTTCAACTGTAGACAGAATGCTGCCCAAAATGGACAAAACTTGGAAGCAAGTAAGTCAACAGCCCAGCTCTGTCAAGACAGTATGGGAAAGTCCTTCATAATTCCTGCTTTACAATTAATTTCTGTCAGAGATATTAAGTCAAAAGGCTGAAGACAGATGTTCTAATATATGGAGAGAAATTGAAGACTGTCCACACAGTCAGTTGTCTGTTTTTTCTTAGATTTGGAAGCTGTTGCTCTACACTTCCTGTTTATTCAGATATATTTATCCTTTACAGGTCTCGGATGTGGTTGAAGAGAAAAGGATTTTTAAAGAGAGTTTTTTAGTGGTTTCAAACATCAAGATTTTGAAAACAGCTGAAACTATGACATTGACCACTCTACTACCTGGATCTTGTATTGATTTTTAGTAATAAAGGACACAGGATTCCTAATATACAACAGTTACAAAGAAATATATTTCAGTAGTGATGAATACTATATTCTATTGCTTATCTTATAGGAATATTAAAGTATGATTGAGATATAAATAACTACATATCTTTTATACTTGAAGGTGGTCATTAGTGGAATCTGAGAACTCCAATTTAGTATGTAATAATTCTATTGTCATTTGCTTAGTGAATGATTGTAATATATTCCTGATACTTCTGATTCCTTTGATATTCCTATTTCTTAGACAATTGAATGCAAATGGAAGGAAATTTTGGTTGAATTTGTAAATGCATAGATTACAATGTGCTGTAACACAAACACATACACTATGAATGGATTTGTTCCTTTTGATGGTTAAAGAATACTCTTGAAATCTCAAAATGCAATGTAGAAAAACTTGACCCATAAGGGTTGCAGACTCTTAAGTTATTATGGTAGGGGATCCAATCCAGACTCCAAACATATCTTCCCTAAATATGTTTATATCGTGAGCACTGTCCTCTGTGTGAGCTAAGCTGGCAGAGCTGTGAGTAGAGAAGTTCTGAGGCAAAGCAATAGAATGCCTAATTCTAGAAGTAGTTATACAGAAGCAAATTCCAGACTTTGGAGGGACTATACTGTGTCATGTAAGAGTATTCCTAAGGAAGTTTTGTACCTTTGATAAAAGTTCTACTGGAAAGCCATTTATAATTTGAATGAAATTCAAAATTTCATATTTGAATGAAAATCTCTTATATCTTTGCCTAAGTCTACAGACTCTGTGAATGAAATATTTAAGAAAAACAATTTCGGGATGTTCCTATGGACACTGGCAATTGAACAATATTTCAAAGATAGTATACAACTCTGATTCTTTTACTTCTTCTTTGTCTTGTTTGTATCCACTGAAAAGTATCAGAGTAAAACTTGATGTAGTGATATTCAGGTGGTTGTGTTTCAATTAATAACAGAAAATTGTGCAAATATTAGGAAAATTTGCTTTAAAAGGTCACTCACTGTTCTTATTGGACTGAGTGAAAACTCTACTCTGGATGTTCTCAGTGTATGAATCAGAAACAGAGAAGCAAGCTTTTGCAACATTAACATTGTTACTTTCAGAGATGATTTCCAAAACACCAGAATATGTCAGGCGCTAGGTTTTGAGGATATTATTTCAAGTATAATCCCAGAATCCACAGACTCCTTATGCCATAGAGTGCACCATTGATTAGGAGGAAAACTGAAAAGCTACTAATGTGATGGTTATGGAACAAAAATACTTCAATATATACTCTTATTTGATAGCTTTTATGTGATTGAACAAATGTATTTTAGAAGTGAACATTGTCCTCTAAAATGAGAGGTTTGTATACTATAACCTGAAGGAGCTGATGAGCATGCCTATACAAGAGCATTATCTGTGCCCTGGGGATGATTCTAGATCATGATGTTACTGGTAATCACTGGATTGAATAACATAGCAAAAAGTAAACATTAAATAATCAGGGATGGAGACCCTGGTTCATGTAGAGGGAGATCAAAACCTCCTATTCCAACTCACCCGTAAAATGTAATCGATAACATTTTCCCATGTATGTGTAATAAAGCGATGCAGACTCTGATTAGAGCACAATTTGCTTTTAGTTTACAACACTTTTAATCTCTGGAAGATTTCTGAATGTAAATAAGTCCTCTAGGAGAAAGTATCTTTAATCATTGTGTGAGTTAGTATTTCCAACAAAATTGGGAAACAAGTTAAAAAATATATTATTGACAGATAGATGTGATTTTGGAACACATTGGATTTAATTAATAAAATAATTAAAGAGCTCTTAAATTATTATGTTTACTGAATCATTTAGGTGGAATATATTTGACAAAAGATAGTTGATTATATAAACCAAAGCAAGGAAGCAGAATTCGAAATAGAATGGAATAATTAAATCTTTAAAATTTTTAATTAATAGTGAGTCATTAGTTTTAGTGTCTCATTAAAAATGAAAACTATCATGTCAACAAAAGTTTAATCTTCTGTTTAAAGAATAAATTCTGGTAACACATTAGGAAATTTGTTTATAATATAAACCCTATAATATTTCTCTCTGCTTTAAATCAATTACAGCTGCAAAGCAAAAACTGCACACATTAGCACATCACATAAAGGTTTTAGCAGAAAACCACTGACGTTGCTTTTTACTGAACTAGATGATAGGATATTGGAATATCATGCAGTATAGATGCTGTGAATAGTCAGCCAAGTTAGCTGCAGCCAATTTCAGAATTACTTTACAAATGAATATAACAGTACTTAATCAAGCAAAATGCATTATACAGTCATGCTAGCAATACAATATAATCTATCCATGAAAACGAGAAACACTCCTTCCCAGTACTAAAGAATAATCTGAATGTTCTTAAAAACAAAAACAGCTGAGAACAGAAGGATTGAACATAAAAGGATTGTATTAACATTTTTTAACCATTTTTCCATTTTGGTTTGGGCCCCAAACAGGTTTACTACGACCCAAATCAGCAGGAAGTCATTTTAAGAGAGCAACGTCCCATACCCAGAGAGTGGGGAGGGTGTTTCTCCGCCCCCCCCCCTTTTTTGGTTATTTGAAGGACAACTGAAAACTCTGTTATTTAGGGGAAGAGATTACAAGTTGTTAAATGGTCCTGTTTAATGGGCTTTGGAGGTTAGAACCAGGGTATTCCTTCTTTCCCTTTTCTGTATCCTTCTTTATCTCCTATGTAGGAATGCATGGACTTGAGAAAAATTGAGACATAGACATAGCACAGGAAGGACCAAGAAGAAGGGTCACACTATTGAATATGCCCTTATACCTTTGTATATTGATACAAAATTAGTAGTATATTTGGCTAAAGTGGTATTGACCATTGTTTATTGTGCAAAAATAAGATTGTATTGGTCTACGTCGGTATTAATATTTGCATATTGATACAAAATTAAGATTATAGTTGGCCACAATGGTATTGACCCTTGTATATGGACGCAATATTAAGATTGTATTGGGCCGCATAGGCATTGATCTTTGTATATTGATACAAAATTAAGAGTATATTTAGCCACATTTGAATAGATCTTTGTATATTGATACAAAATTAAAGATAACGCTTCCTAATGGTATAGTACCTAGAGATACTTAAAAATGAAATGTGAAGCTCTGGCCTCTTGATACCAACCATCTTAAACTGTTTAGAATAGTTAAGAAAAACAAACTCCTAGTCATGCATGCATGTCACCTTGT
>CAJQZJ010000899.1:59906-74945 GCA_907164525.1 Lophiomys imhausi | reverse complement strand
CTCTCATAAATGTGGCATATTTAATTCTGCTGTTTTGTATAGAATTTGCTGTTATAAGAGAAAAAACCATTTGTTGGATTGAAAAGGGAAGCTGTTGGGAGGAGGAAGAGGGTGGAAGGGTGGGACAGAAAGGGGGAATAGGGAAGGGTTTGTGACTGAAATGTAGCTTGAAGAAAAAAAAATAAAGTACTTATATAAAAAAAAAAGTGAATAGATGCCATATGTGTCTTTCTGAGTCTGGGTTAGTTCACTCAGGATGAGCTTTTCTAGTTCCATCCATTTGGCTGCAAATTTCATAATTTCATTGTTCCTGATAGCTGAATAATATTCCATTGTGTAGATGTACCACAGTTTTTTAACCCATTCTTCGGTTGAGGGACAGCTGGGTTGTTTCCAGTTTCTAGCTATTACAAATAAGGCTGCTATAAACATAGATGAGGAAACTTCCTTATGATTCCGTGAAGAGGCATTTGGGTGTATACCCAGAAGTGGCATGGCTGGGTCCTGAGACAGAGCTATTCCAAGTTTTCTAAGATATCTCCAGACTGACCTCCATAGTGGTTGCACAAGCCTGCATTCCCACCAGCAATGGAGTAGGGTACCCCTTTCTCCACACCCTCGCCAGCATGTGCTGTCATTTGAGTTTTTGATCTTAGCCATTGTGACAGGTGTGAGATGAAGTCTCAGAGTTGTCTTGAGTTGCATTTCTCTGATGATTAAGGATGTTGAGCATTTCTTCAAGTGTCTCTCAGCCATTAGGGATTCCTCCTTTGTGAATTCTTTATTTAGCTCTGTCCCCCATATTTTGATTGGATTATTTGCTTTCTTGGCATTTAATTCCTTGAGTTCTTTGTAGATTTTGGATATTAGCCCTCTGTCAGATGTGGGGTTGGTGAAGATTTTCTCCCAGTCTGTAGGCTGTCGTTTTGTTCGAATGACAGTGTCCTTTGCCTTACAGAAGCTTTTCAGTTTCATGAGGTCCCATTTATTGATTGTTGATCTCAGGTCCTGAGCTGTTGGTGTTCTGTTCAGGAAGTTGTCGCCTGTGCCAATGAGTTCGAGGGTTTCTCCCACTTTATCTTCAAGTACATTTAGTGTGACTGGCCTTATGTTAAGGTCTTTGATCCACTTAGACTTAAGTTTTGTACAAGGTGATAGGTATGGGTCTAATTTCATTCTTTTACAAATGGACATCCAGTTGGACCAGCACCATTTGTTGAAGATGCTGTCCTTCTTCCATTGTGCCATTTTGGCTTCTTTGTCAAAAATTAGGTGGCCATAAGTGTGTCGGTCTATTTCTGGATCTTCAATTCGATTCCATTGATCTATTGGTCTGTTTCTATACCAATTCCATGCTGTTTTTACAACTATTGCTCTGTAGTACAGCTTGAAATCTGGGATGATAATACCTCCAGATGTTTTTTTTTTTTTTTTAATTGTACAGGATTGATTTAGCTATTCTGGGCTTTTTGTTGTTCCATATGAAATTGAGGCTAGCTCTTTCCAAGTCTATAAAAAATTGTGTTGGTATTTTGATAGGAATTGCATTGAATCTATATATTGTTTTTGGTAGGATGGCCATTTTTATTATGTTGATCCTACCTATCAATGAGCATTGGAGATCTTTCCATATTCTAAAGGCCTCTTCCATTTCTTCCTTCAAGGGCTTGAAGTTTTTGTTATATAGGTGCTTTACTTGCTTGGTTAGAGTTACCCCCAGGTATTTTATGTTGTTTGCAGCTATTGTGAAGGGGATTGTTTCCCTTATTTCTTTCTCAGCCCATTTGTTTGTTGTATAAAAAGGGCTTCTGATTTTTTTGAATTAATTTTGTATCCAGCCACTTTGCTGAAGGTGTTTATCAGCTGTAAGAGTTCTCTGGTGGAATTTTTGGGGTGGCTTATGTATACTATCATGTCATCTGCAAATAGGGATAATTTGACTTCATCGTTTCCGATGTTTATCCCCTTGATGTCCTTTAGTTGTCTTATTGCTCTAGCAAGAACTTCAAGTACTATATTGAAGAGATATGGTGAAAGTGGACATCCTTGTCTTGTCCCTGAGTTTAGAGGAAATACTTCAAGTTTCTCTCCATTTATTTTGATGTTGGCCACTGGCCTGCTGTATATTGCCTTTATTATTTCTAGGTACGGTCCTTGTATGCCCATTCTCTCCAGAACTTTTAGCATGAAGGGGTGTCGGATTTTGTCAGATGCTTTTTCTGCAATAGCGAGATTATCATGTGGTTTTTTTCTTTCATCTTGTTTATATGGTGAATGGCGTTGATAGACTTTCGTATGCTGAACCATTCCTGCATCCCTGGGATGATCATGCTCCCAGGGATGCAAGGATGGTTCAACATACGAAAGTCTATCAAATAGAGGTCTTAAAACTAGTGGTAATTTTCTCTAATTTGACATGATAGAAATTTCTTTGGAATAATATACATTTTAAAAGGTTGTCTACATTAGAACATCATTTATAATAGTTTATCAGAGCTATCTATTCCATCTTACTCATAAGTAAGATTGTCTTGAGTGATAAGGATCTTAAGTCAGCTCAGGCAGGTTTGTGCCTGTGCATGAGTGATGTTCCCTAATTCACAAGCCTCTGGTACAATGGAAGGGTGTCCATTCCTGGCTGAACCTGAAATTCTACTCTAGTCTGAGATCTAATCTTAATATTTATTTTGATCTGCTATTTATTTTTCTCTTTTGAAATAATATTAGTATATTAATATTCATTGCCAAACACATTTATAATTGTATCTTTTGGTACAAAATTATGAAGTAATATATTTTTCAAAAAAATGTATTTCTTACTTGTTAGCAAATAGACAAGAGAATCGAGGACAGTCAAGCTGAGATGTTCATTGACTTACTTAAGTTATTGATTTCCTGAAGCTTTTAATGAAGTTAAATTGAATTTAGTCATTCTTTCATTTCCCAATAGGATAAGAAGTCCAAAAGAGATTCGACACTGTTTACACCATCTAAACAAAGCTGTTGTGTGATGGGATTGACTCAGTGCCAGGAACCTGGTCACCTGCTCTGCGACCTGTAGCAAGTCACAGATGTTCCTGAAAGAATCTCTTCTAAATTAAAGAAGTGCAGGCACAAAGGAAGGGCAAATCAATACAGAAGTGCAAGCTCAAGGAAAGCGTTGATTATAAGTCCAGATAACTGTAATCTGGATTTCACCTGATGTCTCCTAGAAATGTAACATTGATATTATGCGTTAGAATTCTGTGAAACTAGTTATCCACTAGTTTCATTAAAGACTCAACCCTATTAGATTTTTCTATACATATTCTATTACATGTTCAATTTAAATGTAAATTTAATTTTCATTGCACAGTAAATATCTATCAAAGGCTAAAGATTCTGGGTAATTTCCTAAGTATTTCTTTTAATAGCAAAACAAAATAAAATAAAACAAAAATAAAAGCAAACAAACAAAAAAATGCAACCAACCAAAAAAAAAAAAAGACTCAAAACAAACAAACAGCCCCCCCAAAAAAATACCAATTTGGTAGTTATCATTATATTTCCAACTCTCATCCTCTACATTTGAATGTGACTAAAATTCAGTCACTCATAGTCTTTGCCTTGAGCTGAGAGAATATGTTCTTCATATTTTTAGAATGACAGACATATTTCTTATGAGAAGTTTCTCCAGATACTAGTTACTTCATTGTTTCTTGGTGTGGCATAGAAAAATATTCTTTTGAACTCTCTGCCAAAGAAATTTTATTTTCTACCACCTGAGGGGGCTGAGTAATATGCTGGCTGAGAAAGACTACTTTTTGAATTCCAAGCTTTCAATCTTGGGCCAAAATTAGTCTCTTATACTATAGCGAGACATGCAAAATGTAATATATTATTTTCTATAATTATCTGATGCTTCTACAGTAACAACATTAAGTTTTGATGGAAATTTCCATCATCTATTTCTAACTTCTTTTGTACTGATAAATCATTCAGGATGGAAACAAATGTGTGAATCATCAAGGTACTGATTAGAATGCAAAAGTCTTACAGACATTACTATATTACAGCTATTTTTTAATAATTAGTATAGTTCACAACTAACAATGTGTTGCTTCCAGGAAGTTTTCCTGATATTACCAACAGTTGTGAACTAAACTTAGTGTGACTGGTATCATACATATTGTCTTATATATTTTCCCTGGAAGACTTGGAAGCTTTTGGAAACAGGGAGCACATATCTCAAGTTAGACCTAAAAATTCTACTTATATAAATTAATAACATTAAATACCAAGATGTTACAGATAACTATGTGGTTTTCAGTTTATTTCATTTTCTTGATGCTATGCAATCCTGGTCTTTTAAAATTATGAAAGGTATTAGCATAAATGTTACTTTTCATCTTTTATCCTTATGATACCTAAAATTGGAAATTATGTATCAAAGAAAATCTATGAGGGAATTGTTTTATATTTAGTCTACATCACAACAATTTAAATTTAAAGAGCTTATCTTTTACTCTAAAATATATAAAAAGCTAATCTTTCATCTAACCAACTGAGAGCCAACAGCTCTCTGTCCCTTATGTAATGTTAACATTCCTTTAAGTATTAACATTTTATACAGAAATTAAAATAAGATATAAAACATAAAATCTGGAATTACAATTTCTTTTCCACTATTTAAAATATGTCCCTTCAAAAGGAGAATTAATCTTGTTCAAAGCACTGGCTTTGCCACAGTGAGGAACTAATGGGGTCACTTTTTTTTCCATTGTGAAAATACCCAGGTCTGAACTATTTCTTCAGAGTTGAGTTCTTTCTTTGTAGCCAAAGTACAGTTCTTCAAATATCACACCCAGAGTTTTCAATTGAAAAAAATCAATACTTAAAAATATTAGAACTTTTGGCTATACTTTCAGGCTTTCAAATTATATTTATTGACAAAGTACTAAGCTTATGTTTTCTCAAATGTATTTTTCAGAAAACAAAAGCAAATTCACTTTTGCTTCTCACCATCAGACATTGTTTTTTCTTATTTCTCTTATATCTCTAATATCCAGTCTGCTATAATGGAACCTTGCAGAAATTCCCATTCTGAGGAATATCTTGAAGATGTGTAATTACTGAAAGGTTTTTAATGAACATTTCTGTTCTCAGTTATATTGCTTGATACTGGACTTATGCCTACTCTACACAATGCTCCATACGCTGTGAGTCCTGAGGATGATTGGAGCCATACTTGATTTTCTTTAGACTATATATTTTCCTGAAGTTATACCAGCCATACTAGACACATCATTGACTGGTTGATACTCTCCCAAAGCATCACCCCTTGACCCTGTGAAGTTCCATAAAAAGTGAGGCATGGTTTCTAAATAAGACAAATTCTTTTAGGTGGTGATCTTATGGAGTAGTCTTGTATGATGTGAAACTCACAATGATAATAATAAATTAATCCTAAAGTGAATTTATAGTCCCATTGTGAGCAGGGCAGTGTTAGAGACAGAAACAATCTCTATAACCATTGCTCAAGAGACCTTAACTTGATTCCACAATGTATATTCAAAGCTTTAGTCCTGTGTACTTAACAATGGTTCACTTGATTAGTTATACCTTTAGGAAGAACACATTCATAAAACACATACATTCACTTGTGTGAGACATATGTACTATATAGATGAGTAGGAAAACTCATGAATTGCAACCTAATTGCAGCTGGACCTACTTTCAAATATACTTGTACTCAATAGTGTTCAGGATTCCCAGCAGATACAACCGGAGAGAGGAAGGATTTATTCTGAATGATGCCTTTAGTCAAGCTCATAGACACAACTCTTAACTGTGGGAGTGACAGCCTGGAATGACTGGTTACATCTTGTGGTCCTTTAGGAATGTGTCAGAGGTTAAGAAACCAAAGTGAGGCAATAATGCTCACTGCCTTCAGTGACCAATTTCCTCCAAAAGACACCACCCTTTAAACTGAATCTTCCAAAAAAGCACCTCCAGCTGGGGCCAACTCTTTAATCATGTGCACCTGTAGAGGGTAGTTTTCATCCAAATCACACCACCAGTCTTAATTTGAATACTGTCTGGATGGTATTTCACAAATTGCTTTCACATAGGAAATTTGTGTCCTCATACTTATTACTGCTGATATTTTAAAGTTTAATCTTGACTTATACATCAATCAATATACCAATGAATATATTATTATGCATTAATGTATTACATATTACATATGTCTAGTTATTTTTCTATTACTATGCTAAGACTCCATTACCAAGTCAATTTATAAAATGAAGTATTTAGTTTGGGGTTCAGGGTTCCAGAGGACTGGAATCCATGACTATCATGGAGGGAAACATGTCATCAGGCAAGCAAGCATGGTCCTGGAACAATATCTGAGAGCTTCAATATTGATCCACAAGCAAAAGACAGAGAAAATGAATTGAAAGTGGTGTGGGTTTTTGAAACCTTGGATCCCACCTCCTACAGCAAGGCCTCAACCCCTAATCCTTCCCAAACATTTCCCCTAACTGTAGATCAAGCATTCAAATATATGAGCCTATGGGAGCCATATTCATTCAAGCACCAGTTTATCTCCATAGTAGTTATTAGTCAGGGTTCTCTAAAGGAAAAGACATATATTCTTGGTTAAACTCAAGCTTCTTTTGGATATTGTTCTTGTTACACATTTGATATTATATTTACAAGAGTATATGAACATATATATTTCAAGAAGTATATATATATGCTCATATGTATATTTATATATATTACTAATATATGTACTAATACAGATATGCAATTCGTTAACAATCTATACAAAGATTGTCTATAGATGATAATGGTGTAACTACATACAGTTAGTGTAGTTAATATATGCTTATAAACAACAAAGAAGCAATGTATTTTATATTACATAAAATTATTAAATCATATTAAATATATTTCTCTTTTTTTCACAGGTTACATACCTTCAATATGTGTCATCCAGGATGTCTTCTACAGGGCATATTTCTTAATATATGTTTCAATTTTCAAATTGCTTGTAATGTTAAACTGGTCAGCTAAATTTAAGGTATTGTAAATTCTGTCATTCAGTAATTTGAATGCTCATAAAATTCACAAATAGATCATTTACTTTGTTAATGATAATTGCTGGGCCCCATTATAGACCTGGGAGAGAAATCAATAAACTGTCACAGCAGTAGCTGGTCATATTTCAGTAAAATATTTACCACAGAGGATATTTCAATTTTAAAACATTAAACTTCAGATTCAATTTCCATTATTCAATGAAACAGCTTTATTTCCAAAGGGTAATATAATTAATTCCATATTCATTTATACAGAAGTATTGGCTACTAAAATATGAAACTTGCCTCCTATCTTATTTTAGTAGCATTCCTTAGAATGTTGGCTCTTGTGTAAGGAGTGATTTTTGGTAAAACTCAAGGTTCCTTTGGACAATACTCTTCTTGTTTCATTTTAGGTAATATCTTTGCTAGGATCTATGAACATGTGATATATTTCAAAAAATGTGAGCTAGTAGGGGGTATTGATATGTTTATAGGACACGAGAAAGAGCTCTGAGGACAAACTGTGACAAAACACAAGTATGCTGAACCTGGACACTCCTTAAAAATATACCAGGCACTATGTGATTCAAGGACAGGAAGAGATGGAGACATGCTAGACATCAAGATTCAACTATAAAATCTGAACTGGGGTACAGGCTAGGAAGCAAAAGAGGGAGAGATGTATGGAAGGAGGGAGGGAGGAAGAGAGAGAGACAGACAGTGGAGGGGGTGAGAAAGAAGGAAAAAGAGAGAGAGAGACAGAGAGACAGAGAGATTGTGTGTAGTATGACTATAGAAGGAGTCTGTGAAAAACCAAAACTCCAAAGTCTGCCAAACTGATTATGTTGAAAGAAAGTCTAAGCTCTCAGTGTGAAGTTGCTCACCACAGACAGAGTGTCTTCATCCTCAGGGATAAACTATCTCCTATGACACACTAAGAATTCTGTTGAATTGAGTCACTGGGAATCACCTCCTAGCCACAAATGTTACACAAATACATATGTCCCATCCAGGAATACAGAAAAAAATCCATCAAAAAGTGGACATGGGCCTATTGTGCTTCACACCTATGCTTTTAAAGAAAACTGTTACTAAATGGGTCAATATCCTAGGGACAGTGAAGGTTACTTCTGCACATAAAGACAGGGGCTACATTCTGAACCTCAGGCATCTACAGAGTATTCATGTTGTTTTTGCTCTGAGTGCTAATCTGAAATGGATTTTTTTCAGCAATGACAGCTAAACAAATATAAAACAATTACAAATATATCATTAGAAGACAGCAATGTGTGTTATCAAAAGAAGATACTGCCTACAATCCATGTCATAAATTTCAAATCATTGTTCCAGGATAATAAAACTCAGAGAGGAACAGAAGAACATGATAGAAACCATCACTATCACCTGCTTATGGGAGAGGGCCACTTATTCTCCTTAAGGGCCTGCTTTACAGGTTAGAACAGATGATAGCCTCCCTGGGGGTTTTGTGATGGATTTAAACACACATCTGAATACAAGCAGGATGTGCAATCCTGGACAGTTTTGTGTGCAGTGTCCAGCTATTATACTCATCTGTATTTTCTTCTTCTAAATGTAACATCCAGCTGCTCAAAGGTGCTCAGTTCTCTCTTTTTCCTTCCTTCCTAAAAACAAGTTCACAGAGGTAGTATATTGTACCCGAGTTCCCACAGTTTATCAGCAACCAACAATTTACACATCATTTCCAGTTTCATTTTTCCTCACCTCATATTCTGTTCTTTGAGATCTTGACATAATAAAAAAAAAAATAAAGCATTTTGATGGGGAACAATCAAACCATACCATATATGCTTCATGTGGAGAAAAAACAAAGACATCATTTATTGAAGAATGAAGAGCTAAACATTCAATTTTTTTTAAGTTTCATGGAAAGTATGATAAAATAACTTGAAGTTAATTTACTCCTAAGAATTCCCTATATGGATACTATTAAAATCAGGTATTCACATTATATATTAAAATACATAAACAATGGCTATGTATTCTAAGTGTCATATTTATTAGCAAAGAGTTGATTGCCTAGTTTTAGAGTTGAGATTCATAATGGAAGAAGTTTCAGAAATGATCAGCTCATCACACATGGGGATCAAATTAAATTTATCTCTATTTGTATACATGTAAATGTATATTCAAAATAAATCTTTTATATTTTGTGTGTGTTAATAATAAAAATCAATTTTGTCTGTGTTTAGAATATATTTGAGATTGTGGTACAAGTTTTTAAAAAATTTTGTTATCAAATATGGGGTTCATAAGTTTTACATATGCATGCAATTCAACTAGTAGACAAGGGGGAGTCATGAATCTTAAGGAGGTGGGTTGGTATATGAGAATTTTCAGATGGAGGGAAGGGGAAGGAGAAATGCTACATTTATATTATAGTAATAAAAAATAAAAAAATATTTTGTTACATATAAAACAATCTCAAGTACAAATAGGATTTTTGAAAACAGAAGTTATAATATTTCTACCGTGGTCTTTTTCAGCAAAATAAAGCTAATTAGAACTATCTGTCTTAACTTGCTGAAAAACTTATTTGAAGCCAGTGTTGTTTTGACTTTATTCTAAGATAATAATTATCAACAGGCTATCTAAACTCATTAACTTATTATGAAATATTGCCTTACATTTTCTTCACCCATAGTATTATAAAAACGAGTGTTCATATTTTTTTCTGTCCTGACAGATGAAACTGTCAGCTTAATACACTCATGGATTTCTGTTGGTTCCTTTTCACTTCTCTGTTTTACCACCACAATGATTTGGACAGGATCAGCCTTTAGAAAAGGGGTAAACAGGCTATAAGCATCATAGAGAGAATAAAGGGATTGTGAACGTGTAGCATTTTATAGGCCCTCTAATTCAGAAACCGTGTCCACTTGTTGGGATGCAGCCAACTGGAAGAGATACTACTTTTAAGAGTTTAATCCCTGACATCTAGATTATGGGTAAGCACATAATTATAGGATCTTCCTTTTCCAGAAGAGGAAGGAAGCTGCTCAGCCAGATGGACGTCAACAGTGCCGGAATTGCCATTGAATAGAAGCTCACCTTAAGTGGGAAGGAAAATGTGCTGGTTGCTAAGCTACTGATAGGGTTTGCCCTTCCTCTGCTACATGGGCTGTCACTAGGTCAAGGCACAAATGATGACGCCAAAGCCGTCTTTCTTTCCTAATTGAATGGTTTCATAGGAAGTGGCTAATTTTTTTCCCCCGAATTACCTGTCACCCCTTACTATTCTCTGACATTCCCAGTCAGAGTTGAAGGTTGTGGACAAAGGCACATTCCCTGTTGTGAATAAAGCTTGGAAAACAGAAGTGATCAAAAATTTGCTAGAACAGTCTAATCAGTACATATTGAAAATGCATCTAAAAATAAATAAATAATGAAAACGCATCTAAATATTACAATTTCACTAAGTAAGAGTTTTTAGTGTTGAAAATATCCTATAAAAAAAGAAGTATGGTGAACCTCAAATACTCTTGTCTACTCTGTGTGTCTATGAATGCATTCCTAATGGCAAAGTATTGTGAAGTTTTTTTCTCATGGGGTTGGAACAAGGAGATGAGCAAACTCTGAAACCAATGGAGACAGACTAGTTGGACACCAAGCATAGCCCACTGCGGTGAAGCCCAGTGAATGTGGTTTTCATTGGTTGTTTCTGGCCCACTGACCTAAAGCATCTAGTGCTCAATTAAAATTGAAAAGCTACTGGTGTGAGACTTAGAGATCTGGTCTTCTCTAGTCAGCTGTATTTCCCTTTGGGATTTCTGGATATTTGGGTTACTGTTCACTGAAGAATTTCAAGATAAAAAAATAGCATGTTTCCAGCACAGCCAAGAAAACTAAGTAAGAAGATTTTCTCATTTTTTTATAACTTCTCACCTATAGATATTAGCTATGGGCTAGGTATATAGTAGAGCAATGGAACCCTGTCACAGTAATTACAGTGACTCAAAATCTTAAACTACTTGGAGTAGGGCCCCTAGACAGGTATTGTTGAAGTGGACTTTAGATAAGGGTCATTATTTGGGCACATGGTGTTCTGGTATTATTTGAAAATCAGTAGAGTAAGATTTTCCCACTGTATGTGTGAGTAAATTCTGTCATTTAAAAGCTATTTGCAGTTTGTTTCTTGAAATACACCAATTGTTATCTTGCACTCAAATGATTACCAGAAGACAATTAGTTAGAAAACAAATTGTCAGTTTCTGAAAATAGATGACAAAGACTGAACCTTGTAAAACTGGAGTTACATTGAGTCCATGTTCCTTTGTGTATGTATCCTAACTATTATAATGTATGCATTTTCAAAATCGTTTAAACACAACCAGTCATGTGTGATACAATGGGTTGATTATTTTCTTTCTCCTTTAGAGTTATCAAGTTTTCTGAAAATGGAAAGAACAGTTTTGTTGTAAAAAAAAATAGAAGGTGAAATCAGTTCACAAAACATACACACACACACACACACACACACACACACACACACACATCCCATAGGGAAGGTGGAGATAGAGTAGAAATTAAGAATGGTTTATTAGCTTCACCAGTTCATAACATAAAGACAGATGGTTACATCATTTATTTTAAGTAAAAGTAGTAGCGATTTTTAATTCTCTCTTGTCCTTGCCATTCTAACACCATATCAATAATTTTTCTATATAAAAATAAAACAAACACATATTATTAATAAATTCTGGAAGACAATCTTCTTCCTCTTTTGTATTTTCATTCTAGGGAAAGTTTAAAGAAGATTGTTTCTGGCTCTACTCATCAAAGTCACTCCTATTGCATAGCTAAGGGATAGGAAATAAATAATAAACAACAAGGAATAGAATATGAGACTTGAGTATTTAATATTTTTTAGAATCATAATTAACTTAAAATATTATTTTTGACTTTCAGAAAAATCACCAAAAACAAAGTGAGAAAGAATACATGTGCATTAATAAAAATCATTATTTCTCCAGTGTTCCTCTTTAAGTTCAGAAAAAAAAATAGAATGGATAGATGATGGTAACAAGGAATAATACATAGATATATAGATATGATATGGAATATATAGATAGACAGATAGATGACAAAGAGACAAATATGGAAAATGAAATCAATAAAATAAATTATATATGTCTATATGAATATATATATTCTATTAAAAAAGCCAATATTTTTATTTTTCACATTCTTTCTTTAATTATACATCTTTTAATTAATATTCTTAAATATCTGAATTATTTTAAATTGAGGTGAAGCATTATGAAAATCAAGTCTCAAGTATCACATTTTATAGAGTAACAGAGGATACAATGAAAGAGAATATAAAGACACAGGAAAAAAACTGGGTTATGAGAAGAACATTGAGCATACTATTGAAAATAAAACAGCTAGCTAAGGAGGAGTAAAAGAAGCCATTACCAGGCTTTAAATTTTAGATTTCTTGAAATAGCTAGAAACTGGAAACAACTCAGGTGTCCCTCAACCAAAGAATGGATTAAAAAAAATAATAACTGTGCTATATTTACACAATGGAATACTACTCAGCTATCAGAAACAAGGAAATCATGCAATTTGCAGCCAAATGGATGGAACTAGAAGAGCTCATTCTGAGTGAGTTAACCCAGACTCAGAAAGATGCACATGGCATCTATTCACTTATAATTGGATTTTAGCCATGTAGTACAGGATAACTATCCTATAACCAACACATCAAAATGAACAGGGACATAGACCTTGTTACCTGAGAGTGGGACACTTTGCCCTAATAGAGTTGCCATATAGGCCCCCAGTGCAAGAGGAAGCTCTCAACACTCATATGACTTTTGAACTGAGGGGGTCTGATATCTAGGGGCAACCCACTCCAGAGGAGTAGGATAGGTGGGAGGAGGGAGAGGGTGGGAAGGTGGGCTGGAGAGAGGGGACTGTGGTGGAGATTTAACTTGAAGTAATAAATAAATAAAAAAAATTTTTAAAAAGTTCTACAATCCTAAAATAGATTTCTATCATTTAAATTACATTTTATTCATTCAATTGTTTTTTTGTAATGTGTATATATACATATATATATATGTGTGTGGTATATGCTATGTGTATATATACATATATATATATGTGTGTGTGTGGTATATGCTATACATGCATACATGTGCCAAAGACAGAGAAGGACACTCAATGTGTTTCTCCATTACTCTCTGTTGTATTCTCATGAGACAGAGTCTCTCACTAAACCAGGAGATTGCATGTTCAGTCAGACAAGCTGGCCAGTAATCCTTGATGATCCTCCTGTCTGTGTGTACTAAGAATTGAGATCTCTGGATCTTGAACACATACCCAGCAGCCTTTTCTTATGTGTGTTCTGGAGACCTGTGATCAGTTCCTCGTGCTTGTACAATATGTGCTCTTACCTACTGAGCTCTCTCCCTGAACACCTAAATTATATTTTTTACACTTTCACATGGTTTCCAGACAAAATACTTTGTATTTATTTGCAATTTTATAATAAAATTTACTTTATAATGTATTTGTAATCATAAAATGCAATCATGTATGAATTATTCTAATAATCCTGGTAAAAGGTGTTCACCATGCAATTCTAGGTAGATAGTTGAGAAGACATTTAGAACTGAAAATCTGTGACATTTGAATATAATTTAAATGGGACATGGTGATGATTGGACATGTGAAGTCAGGAAATATTTGCATAAAATTTTATGCCTTCAGTACTTCCATGAAGGTTTTCACTGAAATAGGAAAGAATGTGGGTACAGCTGGATTGATGATAGAGATGAAGTGTTAACTTACATTTATGTCACACTGTTAAGGTTAAAATGTCAGACACATTGAACATATCTACATAACAGACAAATGTTGGAGTTGGTTAGAATGCATACATGAACTGGGGATCTTTCAAGCTATGGAATGGTATATGAAGAATTTATGAGAACTAAAAATGGGCCAGTTGGGTTTTCTGTGGCACTCCATCATTTGTAGCTTTGAAAGAGGATCAGAATGTTACACAGGAGTCTGAGAAAGAAAAGAAAATGAGATCAGTGAAAAGCCAGAGGATTGAGATTTCCTGGAAGGCAGACACAAAATGTTTTCAAGAGGAAGGATATGGAAATTGCTAATAAACACTGTTGGGAAGTAGGGGTGAAGCAGGGAGCATAAGTTCCTTTTGGCAAGATGGGAATCCAAGAATGTTGACAGTAGCATTTTCAGTGGGAGAGTAGTGATGAAAATCCTGATGACTTCTAAAATTGGAGACAGAAAACATGTTTCCTTGATGATCTTACAAAGAGAAGACTGAAGCTGTAGGTGGAGAGAGAGAAGGAAAAAGGGAATTTTGGTGTTTATTGTTATTGTAATCTGTTATTTACTTATGTGTTCATTTGTGTACGCTTATTTCATAGAATGGGCACTTTGTGTGCTGTTCAAATCATATAACCAAGAAAAGTTCTTATTATGGCAAAACAAGATGTATTTATTGGAGAAATAAACATCCTGACTACATGACAGAATCTGAGATGTAAGAAAACAAGCCAGGAGGAGAGCTGACCTGAGAGAAGAACAGCAGTAGTCCATTATTTTAAGATGAAAAAATAATGGAGCAATAAAATTACAAAGGTGTTCAAAATTGGCAATCATATTTGCAAGTTGTTTAAAAGAAGTAAAGGCTTTTCAGCTGAGAAAATTATGAAGAGACAGAATAATGGGGAAATATTAGTCAAGTACAGAAGTTTATGAGTTCTCAGATGTCTTAACTATTTTTTGTTTTTAGGTTTTTTTTTTAATAATTTATTTTTTATTTCTTCAAGTTACATCTCAATCACAATCCCCTCCCTACTCCCCCCTCCAGTCCCACCCTTCCACCCTCCTCCCCCTCAGCCCCACCATCCTCTTCCCTTCTTTTTTTTTTTTTTTTTTTTTTTTT
>CAJQZJ010000899.1:0-59806 GCA_907164525.1 Lophiomys imhausi | reverse complement strand
CACCATCCTCTTCCCTTCTTTTTTTTTTTTTTTTTTTTTAGTTTAAGGTATTTATTTTTCCCCCAAACAGCTCTCCCTTTCAGTCCAAATAATGGTTCTTTTTCTTATAACTATAAATACAATACAAAACAACAGAAATAAATAGGCCACGATTATAAGAGTTATATGGCTTAGCATACATTCCCAATGTCCAGTCCATATGTATTTGGCACCTGACTTTAACATTCTACTATCTAACCATCTCCATGAGTTTAAAGTTCTATATCTAACTCAGCTTTCATACTAACTTGCCTCATAATTTTAAAAATATCTTCTTAGATCCAGAACACCCTCTTGATTCCTAAACAACTCAAAATTTAACTGTGAGACTCTAGCTATCTATTCTTCAACCACCTCAGAGAATGGACCCAGAGCTAAGCATGACTATGAACACCTGTTTATATTTTATTTATGTCTACATCTACAACCTTGTTTAACAAAGTTAAACATTCTCACATTGCTGCTAATAGAAGTTCCATTTTTTTACATTGGCATTTTGCAGTTTTACAGCCTCCAGGTTTATGTGTCTAAATGTCAGCTGCTTAACATTCTTGTGATTTCATCATTTGAAGGCCAATATTAGCTAATTCCAAGTGTGCTAAAGATATTCATTCTGGGCAAGAATCGGAGGCATTTGAATAAGACTGGCAGTTTAATCATTTTATAAATCAGTCCAGTGAAGTCTTTTACTGCAGGTACAATAATATCAATGCTCATATTTACTTATTTACTTATGTAGATAGCAATGAAGGCATTGGAGGACAATCACTGTTTACATTATACTGCTAAACTTCAATGTTTCTTATCGTTGTGAAAATGACAGAAGGTATGTTTGTGGAAAATACATGATAGAAAGCTCTCTACTACCTTACATTACACCAATGTCATGCCTCATGGAAGATTCTTAAGCAAAACAATACCTACAGTTCCTATTATATGAATGGTGAGGTTACATTTTGTTTGGGTCAAATAACTGATTATAGGCATAAAAGAACTTTTCAGAAGGCAATGTCCATGGAAACGTATATAAATTATGAAGCAATGATGGTCTCTTGGAGCTCTACAGCTCAAATTTTATCAAATGGTATTTAATACTAAAAGGAATCCAGTGATCCATGATGGTATCTAGCCCATGTACAGTCACAATACTTTAAGTTGTGGTAGATTTATGACAAAGTTAAAAGTAATGCTAAAATTAAGAATAGCTACCTATGTTCTAACATACTAGATGAACAAATCAAAAATTTTTAAAAATATCTCACATTTAAGCTACAATAGTAATATCAAGATGGATCAACTACATTGAGATGAACTCAGCAAGGGCTGGTAATAATCCCACATGAAGAAGCCAGACTGATACATTTGAAAACTGGTCAGGTTGGCAGTCCTGAGCACAGTAAAAGTACAAACAGAATGTAATGAGAAATTGGTATAGACCAAACAGTCTAAAGATTTTAGCAATTGAAAGGACTCCATAAATTACTATAAGTAAAATAGAATGCTATAGAATATGCTATGCAAGGAAATGACATGACCTACTTAGGAATTTTGAAAAATAATGCTATTTGTTTTAAGAAAAAAATACTTTTTAAATTTATCATTTCAAGTTACATCTGATCAAATTCCCCCCCCCCCCCCCCCCCCGATCCCCCCCCCCCCCTCCCTCATCTTTGCCCTCTCCTTTTCCTCAGAAGAGGGAGATCCCCACATATAAATCCCCCTCAGTTCATCATGAGGGCTAAGAGCTTCTTCGTGTACTAGGGCTTGATATGGCACCCCAACTAGGGTAAAGTGTTCCACTAGCAAACAACAGGGTCCATGACTCAGTGCTGGGTGTAGTTTTTCATAGGATAGTTATGTTAAGTTCCTGTGTGTTTGGGTCTGTGAGTTGTATGATGGTTGTCCTGTGCTATATGGTTAATATTCACTTATAAGAGAATACATAACATATGTATCTTTCTGGATCTGACCTTGAAATAAACTCATACACCTACAGTCACTTAATTTTTGACAAAGAAGCCAAAACCATAAAATGGAAAATGGAAAACCAAATAATCCAATAAAAAAATAGGGGACAGAACTAAACCAAGAATTCACAAAAGAGGAATCTCTAAACAATAAGAGGCACTTGAGGAAATGTTCAACATCCTTGGACATCAGGGAAATGCAGAACTTCATTGAAAGAGCCTGTCTCAACCAAATAAAGAATGAATCTCCATCTCCCAGCAACCATCCTCTAATAGTTATTTTTCAGCATGGCGTAGGACCTAGAATGTCACCATCATCTCTGCAGGAATTCTAGCTGTGTTGGATATTGTTTTGGTCATGTGAGGATAATTACACCAGATATGAGTTCATGGTTATCCTAGTCTCCTTTTCTTCCAGAAGACAGCATTTCACAGCATTGCTCCTCATCTGGCAAGTTTATCCTTCAAAATAGAACAGGCCTATATCTGACAAACAATAACCACACTAAAACAGAATATGCAAAAGCACTTAAAAATTTATAAAATCCCTAAAAGAGGATATAATTGAATTTTAACCAAAGACAATTGGCAGATATGTTATTCCTTTTTTTAAATATTCTTTTTTAATACTTTATTTTTTTATTTCTTCAAGTTACATCTCAGTTAATATTCTTTTTAACTGATTTGTTAAGGCAATGAGTTGGTGGATTACACTCGACTTTGAAATTTTTGTGAAATGAAAACTGTTGCACTATTACAGATGTAAAACTTTTTAAGGGCTTTGATTATTTTTAAATAATATAATAATTTTATTAATTCTTTGAGAATTTTATACAATGTATTTATCATATTCACCACTAATATTCCTACTTCCCATTCCTCCCTTCCACTCATCCCTGCTCACTTTCATTTTGTTCCGTTAAAGAAACTATCTCCTTCAAATATCCTGGACCTCTGGCTTTTATAAGCTACACACAGCTTCTTCTTCAATGTTCCCTGAGGCTAAGGAGTAGATTGTGTATTCACTGAGGCCAGGTAGAACGCAGACACAGACAATTGTTCTCTTGTTTCAATCAGTTGTAGATTTATTTAATAGTTTATTGTGCTACAAAAAAGTTCTTTGATGGATTTAGAGCTATGAATATAAGTATATCATATAGATATAAGTATATTAATTTCAAATGAAGTTGGAAATTATATTTGTTTATGAGAATAGCTGTAATTGATTTTCATACAAGTTTCTCAGTGTTACCAGCCTTGGGTAGTCAGATAATTTCACAGTACCAGAAACGGATTCCTCCCATTCACTGAGTCTTAAATCCTGTTAGATGACTATTGATTAACTCAAAGACATAAGTTCTAGTATTGTACCTTTCTAAATATCTTTCCCTTTTGGTCAGTATTGTCAGGTTTCAAATCATTCATAGGTGCAGAAATAAGGATTGCTTTTCTCCATTGGAACCTTGCATATCTTCTTTTTTTTAACACTTTTAGTATTTATTATTTCAATACAGGAGAACATATGTTGGACTTCTGAAAAATCTTTATCATCACTTTAAACATGTATTAAAGAGAAAAATTATATTTTCATCTCAGTTGACAATGCATTTTTAGGACAAATAACTGAATTGTACTTACCATGTGCTATTGCTGTTATAAAAGCTTTACAAACATGGAATCATTTTAAACTCACAAGTAATATCATTTAAGTAAGGCAACTAACTAATATCAAGTACAATTAATAATTAAATATAATTTATAAACTGGTGAGAAAAGGTGTAAACTAAGTTACTATATCCATAAACATAGGTTCCTTTTCATTTACTTAAAATTGGTAGAGTTTTGATGTCTTCTTACTGAAACTACTGTATTTTCTTAGATTTTTTCCTAGAAATTTTTTTTGTTTTGTTTTTGTTTTTTTTTTCTTTTTTTCCTTTATTTTTTATTTCTTCAAGTTACATCTCAATCGCAGTCCCCTCCCTATTCCCCCTCCAGTCCCACCCTCCCACCCTCAACCCCCCTTTTTTTTCTTTTAAGTTTAAGGTATATCTTATTTCCCCCTACAGTTTCCCCTTTCAGTCCAACAAATGGCTCTTTCTCTTATAATAATAAATACAATAAAGTACAACAGAGGTAATTTGGCCACAGTTATGAGGGTTATATGGCTTATCGTACATTCCCAATGGCCAGTCCATATGTATTTGGTACCTGACTTTAACATTCTACTATCTAAACATCTCCATGAATTTAAAGTTCTATATCTGACTCAACATTCATACTAACTGGCAACACCTTGCATATCTTCTACTGATAGTATGAGAGCTATTACTGTGCTGGAGCTCACATCCATCTCCATCCCTCCAAGTCCTGTGTTATAAGCAAAGTTTGTGGTGTTTTCAGCAGTAGGGTTTCTACATTCTTTTCCAGAAGGTAACGAAAGGATCAGCCATAATCTAAGTTGTTGGAATTTCTTCTCTAAACTCTGGCTCATGGGATGCAGGATTAGTCAACTGTATTATTCCTAATTCACAGTGTAGAAAGTGATGAGGACTTAGGGAAAATAAATTTGAATGGAGAGGTGAGTTGGGATAGTCAACTGCGCAGATATTAAGTACTTATTCACCAACATATTAAAACATAAACATAATGATAAAATTATTATGTTTATGATATAAACAGAATGATAATAATCATAACTAAAATATTACCAATTTTCAAATTTTAGTTCAAAAGAATGATAAAGACCTTACTTAATAATAGAAGTTATTTAAAATTTCATATAAAAGTTAATTAATAGAACTTAGAGAATAGAATTGATATGGGAAATAAAAATTAAGGCATCAAGTACATGTGCCTAATTACAGTGCATGTTGTGTGATAACTAATTTATAACTAATTTGTCACAAGGCATCAATAACTTGTTTCAAGAAAATGACTCGATTTTAACTAAATTTGTAACTTCAAACACATGAACCACTAACATGTAGATCTCACACTGAATTGTAATATATCCATTACTCCATAGCCTATAACATTTACAGAAGTGTGAGTAGCTAGAGGTAACAATATTTCTTTGTTGGATCAACTCACATTAACCTTATAATGTTGAACTTAAATTGGAAATAGTATAATGCAGAAGTGTTTTATAGCATTGTATCTCATGCAAGAAGTTAAATCTTAGAACGAAACTTCTCTTTTGACTATTACTTTCTTGTTTTTTTTTCACTTTTCTTTTTTTAATGTTTATTTATTACTTCAAGTTACATCTCCATCACAGCCCTCTCCCTCCACCCCTCCCAGCCCCACCCTCCTACCCTCTCACCCTTCCCCCCAAATGCATAATTCTTTTTTTTTCAGTCCAACAAATGGTTCTTTCTCTTATAACAATAAATACAGTACAAAACAACTGAAATAAATAGGCCACAATTATGAGAGGTATATGGCTTAGCATACATTCCCAATGTCCAGTCCATATGATTTGGCCCCTGACTTTAACATTCTACTATCTAACTATCTCCATGAGTTTAAAGTTCTATATCTAACTCAGCTTTCATACTAACTTGCATCACAATTTTAAAAACATCTTCTTAGATCCAGAACACCCTCTTGATTCCTAAAAAACTCAAAATTTAACTATGAGACTCTAGCTATCTATTCTTCAGCTACCTCAGAGACCTGAGAGGGATAAATATATCTGATTATATAGGAAGTGCAGGGCCCGCAGCTTCCAAAACTAAGAAATGACATACTGGTGGCTGCATCGACAATTCCCATTTTCTCTCCATACATTACAGCATCAATCTTCAGCTGTTTGGCCCCGTTTCTCTGACAGACATTGATTATAGAGCAGGAATTATGAAGGACTTACCTACCCTATCTTGGCAGAGGTAGGCTGTCGACTTACCTGCTTCCAAGTTTTGTCCTTTTTGGACAGCATTCTGTCTACAGTTGAAGCAAGGGTTTTTTTGTTTTGTTTTGTTTTGTTTTTGTTGTTGTTGTTTTGCCAAGAGATAGGCTTGCCAATAATTCAACCATCTCACACTGGAGATTCTTTGATGCTCATCTTCTACTTGGAGTGGAATAGGGGGTGCTGTCAGGAGCTGGCATGTCTCGATATCAAAAAAATCTTAATTTAAGAAAACATTTTTGAATGCCATACTCTGCAAATCTCTTGGGGTTTTTGAAGATGCCCTATCTATCTCTTATGTTTAGATAAGCAAATGTTGCTGTCTCTTAACTTGATTTCTGAGTAGCTTAGAAAATAACTGTGATAGACTGTCATAGTAACTAACAAAATGACACGCTTGCATGACTGTTAGTTTGCATTTCTTAATTATCCTAAACAGTTTATGATGGTTGGTAGCAAAAGGCCAAAACTTCACATTTCCTTTTTAAGCATTACTAGGTACAATACCTTTAAGAAGTGTTACCCTTAATTTTGTACCAATATACAAAGATCAATACCAATGTGGCCAAATATAATCTTAATTTTGTATCAATATACAAAGATCATTACCTATGTAGCCCAATACAATCTTAATTTTGCATCAATATACAAGGGTCTATAACATTGTGGCCAAATATAATCTTAATTTTGCATTAATATTCAAAGATCAATACTATTGTAGTCCAATACAATCTTAATTTTGCATTAATATACAATGATCAATACCAATTTAGCCAAGTATATTATCAATTTTGTGTCAATATACAAAGGTATAAGGGTATATTCAATAATCTGTCCTTTTTTCTTGATCTTTCCTATACTATGTCTATGTCCCATTTTTTCTCAAGTCTATTCACTATTACATAGGAGAGAAAGAAGGATATACAAAAGAAAAAGAGAAAAGTCCCTGGGTCTAACCTCCAAAACCCATTTAACAAAACCATTTAACAGCTTGTAGTATCTTCCCCTAAATAACAAAATTTTGTGTTATCCATCATGTCTTACAGACACTGTATGATATCTACAATGAATTTCAAATTCTTTTGAAAACGTACATACCCGCATACATAAAGCATACATCTGCAAAATAAGAAAAATTGTAGTACATTTCAAACTTAGATGATCATAATTTTTATACATCTATAATTTTTTAATATTTGAAGTATTTTTATTATAAAACAGTAAGAAAAAGTGACACAGATCTTATTATGATCAGTTTTCTGTCAACTTGACTGGGCTCTGTTACTTAAAGACATACACAATAATCTAAGTATTCGTATGAAGATATTTCAAATATATGTGATGTTGGTTATCACTTGAACTTATAAAAGAGATGTTGTCCTAGTACATATGGATTGGTCTCATACAATCAGTTAAAACTCTTGAAGAACTAGGTCTCCCTTTATAAAAAGGAATTCTGCTTGTAGACTGGCAAACAGCTTTTGTCGTAAAGTCCTAGCCTTCATTGAATGGGACACAAGAGCACTTGACTGCTCATCCTATATATGTGCTGAAGCTATTTCCTCAAGATAAGTTATTTGGTTTAAATATACATATTGGTACATGCCTGTAGTCCACAAAATGAAAAGTCAAGGGAGACAGATGGAGACTTCAGTGGTAGCCTCAACTATACCATGAGTTCAGGACAACCCTGGGTTATAGGACAAGCCTGGGTTACCCTGTGTATAAACAAGTAAACACACAGATTTTCTGATTTACATCTGCATTTATTCCAGGCTTCTGGACGGAATGTAATTAATACTGATCTCTTTCTCTAGGAATTTTATGCAGGCCTTTAGAGACAAATATGTAATTCACCAACACCCCCATTTATTTCTGTATGCAGGGTGGCAAGTACTATGCCAGAGATTATCACAGACCTTGCTAGCCCAGGGTAAGGATAATTTCAGAGAACTCTGTAGCTTCCAATAAGAGCTCCATGTTTCATTACCTTAAAATCAAGCCATAACTGATAAAGCATTAAAGGAAGTTACTATGCAATGCCATGTAAACTAAATTAATGCACTGTCACAAAATGCTTGCTGTAAGAATTGATGTCAACTTAAATAGTGTTTCATGACTTCACCAAACAAAGTTTTTCAGTGGCATTTTCTAAGTGCCAATTAAAAGGTGTGATTTATGGGCAGGAAGTTGTCTTAACACATTTTGGAGAGAATACACCTTCTGATTTACATGTTTTGTGAATGGATTTATTGTTCAATTAAGGGAATATGCAACTAATACTTAAAGTTTGAACTCCCAAGGTGGGTGATGCAATGACTTGTAATATGAGGTCGTTTATTTTTCGTGATCATATAATGAGTTAAAATTTTCTTAGCTTGACAAATGTGTAAAATTCAATGTTCTCATCACTCATATATCATTTGTAGACATTATAAAGATAAATAGAAATTCGTTCAGAATATAGAGGTACAATCACTAGCCAGTTAAATAATATTTCCAACTTTACTCTTAACTACAGAAGAGTCAAAAGACAATAAAAGCAAAATGATAACGTGTGTCTGTCATAGAGTCAGGGTTCAGAGTGAGATAGTAAATATAATACAATAAGAAGCACTTTTGTACATTGGAAAATAACACTATCAACAACATTTATGTTTTAAGTATATCATTTAAGTTTGACATTACTAATTACACTCTCTGTCTTATTTCTTTTTAAAAATTTTATTTTATCTTTTTTCCCAACATCTTCCCCTTTTAGTCCAATAAAAGGCTCTTTTGCTTATAATAATAAATAAATAATAAATACAATATGATCAATTAGGAAACAATTATGAAAACAATAAGGTATGACATACATTCTCAATGTCCAGTCCATATGTACATATTTGGTAACTATTAAGAATATTCTTTTATCTATCTCTGTGAGTTTAAAGTTCTATACCTAACTCAGTTTCCATTCTAAATTGCATTACCAACTTAAAAACAATAGACCTAAAACATTCTTTTAATTCCTAACAAGTTAAAACTTAACTGTGAGACTATGACTATCTAGTCTTCAACCAGAGACCTGAGACGGATAAATATACCTGAATAAACAGGAAGTGCAGAGCCAGCAGCTTCTAAAGCTAAGAAACGACAGACAACTGGCTTCATAGACATTTCCCAGCTTCTCTTTACAACGTTGGAACATCTATCTTCTGCCTTTGGCCCAAAATCTCTGAAAGACATTATTTTTTTTTAGTGACAACATCTTTTATCTGTCCTTTGATGGCTGTTTGAAAAAGATTGCTATCATAGGTGTGCATTTTAAGCAAAATATCATCACAAATTTGTTTATCTCAAACAACAATTTGGTTTCTCTCAATGACACAAACACAAACTGTTTGTAAAGGAGCCCTGACATGAGTTGCTTTACAGTCAAGGAGCCAAATGCAAATTGAGGGGCACACCTATTGATTAATAGCCTATTTTGTCGAATATACATGGAATGTAAAGCACAGTTTTTGGCTTTATTTACCCATTGTTCAATCATAAGACGTTTTCATGGAAGCATCAGAACAAATTCACTGAGTATAAACATAAATCAACTGTATGTGAATATGAAATGCCAAAATAAATTAAATAGTGGTTCTGAAATCCACTACACACAGGATAAAATTTCAATGCCATGTGTGCAGAAAATAGATACCAAGTAGAATGATTATGCAATTTGAAAATGACCAAATCTTTCATTATAAAGACCATGATGCATTAACTACTCAGAGAGATTTTCATCAAAAGTAAGAATAATTAAAGAAGAAAAAATGTTTCAAATGAAACTATTCTTAACATGAAAATGAACCATAATACTCTTTCCATAACATGAAACCCTGATGCACATTTACTTATTCAGATACCCAAAAGGAAAAGTGACTCTCAGTGTTTGTGTCCCCTGTCATTTTCTTCTCCGGAA
This sequence comes from Lophiomys imhausi, assembly GCA_907164525.1. NCBI lineage: Eukaryota > Metazoa > Chordata > Mammalia > Rodentia > Muridae > Lophiomys > Lophiomys imhausi. The sequence continues at coordinate 49,938 of CAJQZJ010000899.1, read as the reverse complement.
ATGGGCCTCAGAACTACCTCTCTGGTGATACAGAACATGACTTTATCTATAAAGACTTGTCTCATGGGTGTGAGGGTGAAGGAGTAATTGTAGAAGTCTGGAATCTTCTATGTTCCCACCCTTGTGATTAACTCAAACATGAAGGGATGTGGCAAGTGCAGATCCTGGAACCGTCAAGCGAGATAGAAAACGTGTTCTTGTTTTTCTCAACTGATTAAGTTAGAGCTGGGCCAAATAAGTCTGTGGTTGGAAAGGATAACTAACAGGGTACATTGCAATGACACAGTAAAAAGCAGGAATATCTGCATTTCCAAATTCTCCTTTTGCAATTTAGAGTATTTGGGAATTTTGAAGTAAATTTATTCTTAAGATTCTTCTTTTCTTGAGGCAGGGTCTTAGCATGTAGTTCTGATTGGCCTGGAACTCACTATGTAGATCAGGCTGGCTTCAAAAATCCAGCTATCCATCTACCTCTGCCTTTGAAGGACTGGAATTAAAGGTGTGTATCTCCACATTGGACTCTGTTCTTAAGGCCTTTATCTATGAAAGCATTGCCAGATTTAAAAAAATAAACAATCTTAGTTTATATTTCTAATTAAATTCATATAAACTTCCAGTGACTGTGACAATATGCAAAAGCTTACTGTAAGTACAATCTCAAGCCAGACCAAATCTCAACATGAGAGGAGAGTGGTCATGAAGCTATTGGCAATTGATAACTGCTGAAAGAAGGAAAGTCAATTTTCCTTAATTGTGCTTCCGTTGGTAAGCTGATCGCATTCCAGTGGAAAGCTACAGATATAAGAATATATGGGAAGAAGAAATCCAGATTACTAAACCCATGTGGTTATTGGGATCATGACTGATGGGCAGCTGCGTCAGAGAAAATTTCCATGCAAGTGTAGGTAAACTCAGACGCAGCCCTACTGCCTGTAAGTGATTGTACTTGATGTTAGAAAATAAAAAAAGACACAAAGTTGGGGAGGTAGGGAAGGAGGACACAATCCTGGAGAAACGGGCAGGGGAAGGACATAGGCAAAACACAGTTTGAAAAGCTCAGAAAGCGAATAAAACAAACTTAAAGATAATGTAAGAAAAAGAAAGTGATAGTAGTGAGAATGTGACATGTAGCTGTTTCCTTTTAAGTTGAACTTGACCACTGGCATCTTGAATCAGATCAATGGGGAGAGTTGAAGTGCCTGTCCTATTGCCATTCATTCTTGGAGGAAGGATAAAAGATAATGCAGCTTATGACGTTCAAAATCTTTAGGATATTGTCAGGAGGCTCCTTGACTCCTCAAGGTTATATAAGAGAAAAGAGTTAACTAGCATGGGAGTCTTAGGTAGTGTAGATTTCTACAAATGGCCGAGGGGACTTACAGGTGGTAGAACTGCATCTAGTTTGCCCACACATGCATGGAACTTTTCTCATAACACAGCTGCCCATCAATCATGATCTTTTAAGAAACTCCAGTAACCACATTGGGTTAGTAATATGGATTTGCCTGGAATCCTTTCTTATCTCTGTTATTTCCTCTCTAACTTGAATGAGTAGGCATTCCATATGTATCCTGGAAAAAAGACATATGACATAATAAAAATAAATGAAATAAAATCTGTAAACGATATACGTATGGAGATGTACTACATAGGAGCTAATCTGAGATTTCTAGAAAAAGAACAAAGACAAAAAGGTGACAAAGTACTACGTTTGTCAGAATATGTCCACTACTCAAGACCTCTACTTTGTTGTTTGTTTTAGTTTCTCCCCCAGAGAAGTAGAACTAAAAAGGTCTTAAGAGTGAGAGTAATTTGAGGTTACTAGACTTTAGGTTTTGATAAATGATGTCTTTGGGATTTTGCAAAAATAATTTGCTAAAGAAAATTGAGAGAGCAGCTGAAGTTGAATAATGACCTGAATTCCTGCCAATCAGCAAGCTGATGAAACATTCCTCAGCAATGCTCAGTTTCCAGAGAACTGATACACTGAAAACAAATGGTGAAACTGATCAGAGTATGAGCATTTGACTAGGCAGGTGTGGTGCTAGAATATAATGGAAAGGAATGAGATCCCAGAATAGAGTTTGCATGAAATGACTGGCTACATCAGGCACAGGAGTGAGTAAGTACCATTGATGATGAGAGATGAACAGCAGCAGGATATTAAGGGGTTGGGAGGTTTTTTTAATATGTTTCCAACTGTACTCCATGTAATTAATAAAAGAGCACAAGATAAATTCCTTTGAAACATGGTTATTTAAAGAACTGGGTATATCCAAATAAGTCCTGTCAATGAGTAACCTACAAAACAACTATGTGCATTGCTTGCATATTTACTTGATTTCTTGATAATCATATGTGCTTATACATTCATATACTGTCTACAGATATGTATTTAAAGATGGGTATTTTAGTCGTCTTTATATTACTATAATGAGAGACACTGGAGATAATCAAGTTATATAAAATGAAAAGGTAGTTTGGCTCACACATTTCAAAATTCTAAGTCTATGTTCCAGTTGTATTAGGCCTGTGGTGAGATTATTTGACAGTTAATTAGAATGAAACAAAGCTCTTTGTGGCTGGGAAGAAAATAAGAAGTGAAAAGAGGACTGGAGTCTCATAATTTCTTTCAGGATATGTCCCCAGAGGACTACAGATTCCTCCAGTGGTCCCCATCTTTAAGTTTCACCACATTCCAGTAGCACACCTTGGGAAACAGGCCTCTAAACTCATAGATTTTGGGAGAATTTCATTTACAAACTATAGAAACAGGTATCAGGCTACTCCCCAAATCATTGAATTGTTATGTCACGATAAAGAAAAATAATACAATAATTTTCTTCTGATTATCAAGTAACTTTATTAAACAAAGTAAATTTGATTTAATTTAACAGAGTTCATTTTTAAACAATTGGAGCTGTATAGTGTGGAGAACTTTTTCTTTCATTCTCCTTTAGATAGCGAAAAAATGATGGTTGAAATTGAAAACTCATGATTTCAGCAATTTAAAGGGCCTGGTTTAAATAACTGTACTTTTGATCTCTGTTCAAGGCAATGGGACTTCCTGGTGCCCTGCCAGCTATCAGACTTAAAATGACATGTAGGCTAGCAGATAAAATAATTGGGGTGAGTTTCACAGATTTTTGTCAGTCTATTTTGTTTCCAGTACCACATGCCATTTTTCCTTCTGTGCATTACTTACTTACCTTGTTACCCACCAGACAGGAAACAACTTAAAGGAGGAATAGTTTTGGTTTATGCAAATACAGTTCACCATGAAGAAGGAGACATGGTGGCAAGAGGTAATGTCCAGCTGCTCATATTGCAACCACACTCCACTAGCAGAAACTGAATAGGATATAAGATTGATCTACAAAATTTCTAGACCTGTCCCCATTCATTGTTTCCTTCAGCCAATCTCCACCCCTTAGAGCTCCCCCAACCTTCCTGAATAACTCTATCAGATGTAACTAAATGTTCAAACACAAGCTCTTGGGGAATATTTCACACTCAAGTCAAGGTACACCTTAATTTAGTTGAAAGGAAAAACAATGCAAAAGTGAATGAGGACCTTTCCTTCCTGCCTTGTCTTGTAGTCAGAGCTCTGAATCCTGTGCCTATCAAGGATTTAAAGCTTCTTTTGTGTTTTGTATGCTTCCTGAAGTCTTGCTGTTTTAATTAGACTGTAGCTTCCATGATGTGAGTGATGTGTCTTTGAGGCCCAGCCACTAGAATTTGACGTTTGCTTTGACCACTAGCTCCACTAGCACATGAAATCTTCTAGCTATGGGAGGCCATCTTCTCGGTAGGGGTCACTGTGACTGACCTCAGGCTCCTGTTTTGTTGCCCACGTGTATCACGCCCTTGCACTTTGACCTGACTCTTCCCAGCTGCAAGCACAATGATTCCTCAGCTGCAGTTTTCCAAGCTGCTGCCAAGGACACTTTATCAGTCTTCCTCTGGTATGAGTCAGCTCTGTGGCTCCCACTGGGGAGAACACATGTCAGACTGCTGGGTGTATGCATGAAACTCTCTCTAGCCCCCAGCTTTGTGAAGGGCCTACGAGAAATCTAGCAACCCTCTCCCACAGAATTCCAACTCTAGTGACCTTGAAATAACCTCTGCTCTTTGGATCTTTCAAAATCTTTAGTGAGAACTCTCCTGTTTTTGCTTTAAGATTTGCTAAGCCTCATGTTGAAACTTTCAGTTGAGTTTTTGCTTGTATTTGAAGAGTATGGCATGGTAGCAAAGGTTTACCAGCTACTCTGATCTGAGTAGTTACTACATTTAGGGACTCCCACATGACCAGAACACAATGAAATTAGAGTGCAAAAAAAGGGGCAACTGATGAGCAAGTATACAAAGTATGGAACCCTGAATTCACTCCTGTGCTCTGTTAACAAGTTAGGAAGGAAAAGCATAGATCTAATTGGGTCTTATGAATGATAACAGGAAGTCACTGGAACTTATGAATTATATAAGGAAGAGAGGCTATCATACACACCCACCCTGATCTTGAACCCAAGACCTATAATGGAAATAAAATTTGCGTGTTTACATAATTATGATAAATTTTATGATTCCTCAGTGGAATTAAATAATACTTTTATCTAAAATATGTAAAATATGATATTTAATATTCATCACAGTATAACATTTGAAACAACTTGAAAGTCAGAGAAATAAAGTCCTAATCTCTTTTCCTAACATTGTGTTCATTTTCCCTCTATAATGGAGTCATAAAAGCAAATATTGTCTTCTGAGTGTTCCAGTCCAAACAGCAACAATATCTGAGCCGGTGATTTTACAGTCATGAGACTTAAGATACATGAATAGAAATAAATTCATAAATTTCATGAGAAGATTGATGAATTCCAACTTCAAATTACTACTCTTCTCTCATCTCTGTCCCTTCCCCTTCCCCTTCTAGTCTTTCCCCCTTCGCTCTTGTCCCTTCTCTATTTTTCTGAGTCTCTCTCTGTACCTCTGTCTCTAACTGTCTGCCTCTCTCCCCTCTCTCTCTGATAGGCACCCGAGCCTTCCTTCCTATAAAGGGAGAGAATAACTGCTCTCCTTACCCTTGGTCTTTACGTTTCCTTGAGATGGTAGAGCCATGACACAGACAAAGTACACAGTTGGCTCAGTGGTCAGTCTCCTTCTCATTCCCCTCACATGACCAAGCTGCCTTATTAAGTAGTCTGTATCATTTTAGTGTTTCTCATTGTCGATGAACTTGTATTCTTGGCTCGACTCTCTGCATGCTGAGATGAACTTTAGAGATTAGATCCTGAAGGAATCATAAGGAAGGACTGAATGTGGGATTCAAATCTCCCTAAATATCAGTGACCTTTCAAGCATGCCGGTGGAATTGGAAGATCTCTGTGACTTCTTAGGGTGCCTTGACCATCTCAAACTTCTCATTCGAGCTGTGATGTAAGCAAGCACTGTTCAGTTTTTGCTGGACTTGAGTCCTAATGCATGTTCATTGCCCAAACTTGTTATAAGTCATACCTTTAAATTAAATAGTTGCTTTTCCTTTGTTTGCTTCAGGGAGAATGTAAAACAACCTGGAAAAGCAGCTGGACATAACATTAAATCACACTCATATCCATTCTGGTAATATAAGACATTTCAAGATGATTTGGTGTGGTTGTATTTCTGTATATAATAAATAAAATGAAAAGGCACAATTTACTTAAATATGCATAAGTGATTGAATTTTAGTGGGTTGTTTTACTTATAGAGAAACATCCTACAAGGATTATTTGAAGGCACTGCTTTAATAATTAAAAGCAAATTTCTTTTATGTTCTTTAAGTTTCTTGGAGAAACAAGCATATTTACTAAAATGTATAGAAGGACCAGTCCATGCATATTCTTTGGTTGTTGGTTCATTCTCTATGAGCCCCTTTGTGTCCCAGTTAATTGGCTATGTGGGTCTTCTTGTAGTGTCCTTGATCCCTTTAGCTCCCACAAAGTTACATTTTTATCCAAGTAATGTGACAGTAATCATAACTTTTCAGGTAATGATCATGTTTAACATGATGATGTACTCTATTAATATAAAGGTAAGGTAGTTTCTTCACCCTTGACATCTTCATTAACCTAGAAAATAATTCATTTTTGTTCAATTGTTTACCTGAACTTACTTTCCATCTGAATATATTTTATCCAATGTGTTTAATCATTTAATTTAGTATAATTATGAAAACACTGTATGTACCACTCGTTTTATTGTTAATTTTATATTTAGTTTCTCTATGATACATTTCACTTGAAAAAATGTTTTACGCTAATCTCTCTCTCTCTCTCTCTCTGTGTGTGTGTGTGCATGTGTGTATGTGTGTGCACGCCATGGAGGAGGTGTGGATCAGAAGTAAGAAGATAATCTAGAGGTGTCATTTCCTGCTAGTTCCAAAGATTAAACTCATGTTTTCAGGCCTCACAAAATCACTGTTACTCACTGAGCCATGTAACTTCCAGTTTTCCTTTGACATCTCTTATATTTATACATAGGATTCATTTTCAATTTAACTTAATGGTTTAACTGTGTATTAGATATATCTTTGTGCTTGTTTTTAATTACTCATAATTTATTTTATAATTAACACACAACTTGTAGTGATCATACCTTTAAATTACATTTAATGGCATTTGCTATCATAACCTAAAATTTAGTAGGCTCCTTGATGGGTCAAATGGCAGAAATGATGCCACCAATGACTGTGATTGCCAGTTACTATCTTGAAAAACGTGTCTATTCAACAGGATGTGGAAATATTTGCTTGGAAGTAAAAATAAGGCATTAAAACAACAGAAGTGAGAGGAAGGGTGAAATCCCTGACACGGCTCCTGGGAAGAAGCTGATTGAGCCTGAAGGTGAGAGGGGAAGTAGCAGTGAACTCACTGCCTTTTCCATGTCTGCAAAAGTGAACCTCACTGGGGTTCTTAATAATGCCCACATCCTGCATTAACACTTTCCTAAATTTTTAGATCACAGGAAAAAAAGTTTAGTATTTCAGATAAGTAAGATAAATGGGCTACTCACACACTGTTCTGTGGCAAGTGAAATATTTCTGTTAATCTTATATTTAGCAGAAAGATACTAATGGTAGATAGCGTATTTTCCTAAGGCCTGCTTGCATGTAGGGCTTTATTCAAATAAGCATGAAGGAGGGAAGAATGGACAAAAGGAAAACCTTCTGAAAACTTGGCATCTCATGGTCTATAGACTACGAAGGATCTCTCCATGTTAAATACAAAAAGCTTTACTCTACTCAACATTCTGTTCCAAAAGGGATGACTGTGGAGGGTCACCTGATTGACCACTGAAAGCAGTGTCCTTGCCAATCTACATCAAGTTTGTCATCCTCCTCAGATGCTTGCACATTCTAATAGCAGGAAGGTATAGAAGGGAAGTTTTTAATTTCTCTCCCATGTTGAGATTCCCTAATGTGCCTGTGAAATAATAAGTTTTTAAATTTTTTCTCACAAAACTTACAAGACAGGAAGAGGGTAAGTTGGACCTGGGTAGACCTGCGAGTAAGCTATGATACTCTTATGACCTCTATCATACTCTATGACCTCACAGGAATCTATTTCTAACATCAATGTCATGATGCTTCTTTCCCCTCCTCTGCTGTCTGTTGGAGGAAGGTCTAATACATTGGTCCTGAGATGCTGATTTCAAATCTGAGATCTGGCTACCATCCCTTCTGAGGCATTCTCTGATTGGTTAATATAAGGCACTGATGGCCAATTAGCTGGGCAGAAAGAGTATAGAAAGGTGGGACTTCCTGAGACAGAAACAGGAACCTTGGGTTTTACACAGAGGAACTCTCTTTCTGCCAGGAGACATGGAATCAGACAGACCAGACATGTCTGAGAGAACAACAGGCCACATGGCTACTTGGGATTAGGTGGTACAGGTTAATTTAGATTATCTAGTTGAGAGTCTGCCCAAGTAAGGGCTAATTTTTGAAACACTAAAAGGTCTTGGTGAAGGGGCCACAGCGACCTATAGGCCACCAGTCAAAGCACTCCAGGCTCATTGGCCTCCCCTGCCAAGACACAACAAATGTCCATTCAGGCCACTGGCAATTCTGCTGGTCTGATAAAATAGTTTGTATTTATTAATAAATATCCAACAGCTGCCCCACCAAGCTGCCTCACCAAGTTGCCTCACCAGGCCTATAATGCTTCTAAGGTAAGTCAGGCCTGCCAATCTCCCGCCAGGCCACTGGTTGCTCCACCGGCCTAATATAACAACTTATCATTATCAATGAAGATATTAGTTAACAGATTTTAGGTTACAGGTGATGAAAACCACCTTTGGTCCAGGGCTTTTTCCCCAGGACAAGTCAGGCCACCAGTTAAGGTGAGCCAGGCCTGCAGGCTTCATGCCAGCCTGCTAGCTGCTCTGACAGCCTAATCTTACAGTTTATACCTATTAATAAATATAATTGATAACTGAGTTGCAGTTTCATCTATCTCTTTCCTTTGTTAGGAACCATATTCTTCAAGATGAATATCATTTCTCTCTTCTATCAGCTCTACAATGTATGCACAGATGTCCACTGTTAAATGGAGGCTTTCAGCCATTTAATGTCTATTGTAAAGCTATAATACTAAATGAAGAACATTTGTGGGTACCATGATGTATTGGTGAGCACTCTGGACTATGAATCAAAAACATGCTTATGCTCATGTTTAACATATCTGAACTTTGTATGAAAATGCAAAATTCAGTGTATACTTAAGAGAAACCTCAACCCAACCAAATTTATCTGTGTGCATTAATTAAATCTCTTTAAAAATAGTCACTGTGAAAAAATTCATACAACTATAACAGAGGCTAAGAAGATTAAATTTAAGAACATATATAAGTATACTGTACATATAACAGAAAGAGAAAAGTATATAATTATAATCTCAAAAAGTTAAAGAAATAATTTTAAACATCGTTAAAATAAATGACCGTTGATGAAAACTTTCTAAAAATGTCTGGTAAGAAAAAAAAAAAAAGAAATGTAAACTATGCCTATGGCCCTCAGCCTTATCCACTCACCATCATATCCTCATCAGTGAACCTCTGACCCTTAACATGGGACAGATTGAGATCTGCTCTTAGCAGTGTCTCTTCTACCCTGTCTCACTTGCTTAGCTTGATCTTGGGTCATTTGTAGGAAACAGTGAAAGATAGTTGCAAGTTGTAAACTTGGATTGATTTCTTCACTAGTAGTTCAAACTCAGGTGATTCTTTTACATCTTCTGGGCCAATCTAAGACTTCCAATCTAGGGTTATGTATCCATTACATTGTATATGGTTTGTGGGTATTACTGTTCACTTCATATACATCCCAAGTAGGATGTGTTCATGATACTCATGCTCTCCCTCTTGAGTCTGTCCTCCCCCTATGGACTGGTCTTGTGAAATGCTCTCACCCTTGAAATATAGCAAAACACTGCTCTATGAAAGTTTCCAAGGGAGAATTCAAAAGACCTTGAGAAATCCCACCTGCTCTTCTTAGACTTCACCTGTCCCAGGTAGGCTTGCTTGGGAGAGTTCACCATGGTAGGTCATGGAATGAGTCCAGAGCCCACTGGAACTCCTTCTCATTCACAAGTATTGCTGATGAATGAGGGCCTAAGACAGACCAGAGGTGCCTTCCTGTGCCTAGATTCTGCTATTGATTTGCATAGTTATTATCTACATATCATGACGATCTGAGATACGGAATCATTTATTACGATCTGAGATACATTATTACATTATTACATGTTATGGTGACAACTGTTTGATATTTTCAGTAATTATCTTGTGATAGATGATGTTTAGCAAATTTTCTTTATCAAATAAAATTTTATTTTTTCTTCTATTTTGGAACTCTGTCACACATAGTTGAATGTGTTGTGATCTAGATATAAAGTTTCTGACCATCTGTTCAAGTATATTCACATTTCTCACAGCCTACTTTTAATATTATGTGTGATTCCATGAAGACTTTCCTATTGCTCTGAAGGAAACTATCCTTCATTCTTGTGTCCACCAACTTCACCTATCTCTCATCTGTAGCATTTATCAGATGCCGCTGCCTTGTTTGAGGTTCCTAGCATTTCTAATGATGGTAGTCATCAATACATTTGCTTGTTCACTGTGACTTCTCTTCTATTCCATAACTCCAGTTCTACAGCAGAACAATAATAATTCCTTCCGTACAATAATGAGTAAAAGAGTTGTCCGCAGTATTGAGAAGCACCCTGTCATCATGTTTACTTTTCAGAGCTTCAACAACCCTTACTCATTTCTTTCAGAAAAGCATGTTATCCTCTAGTCTCAAAACAGAGAAAACAGAGAAGTAATATTTTAATATTTCTGATAACCTATTAATTATTAAACATATTTTTTCATGGTATTGTAGCAAGAGGTAGGTAAGGTAACAGCTCAATGAGAGAAGCTAAGAATATGCATATTAATATATTCTGATAAAGAAAAGATTGACGCAAAAAACCTAGGGGATTTTTTAATAAGAACTGATATTTTCTTAAAAATAAAACTATTAGATATTAAGTGTGTCATCAAAAATAGCAATAAATACATACCAATTCTGTGAAGTTAGACATCTTTTTGTTCATATTTGTAAGAGTCATCTTTATCTCAGTGGAATGAAAGCTCTTTATTGTTCAATTGTTTGCCAGGCTGTATGGATGCTGAGTTCTCTTGTGTTAAGCTTCTTCTGTTCCCAATGATCATAATCCAAGATATGAGATGATAAAGTTCAAAAAGATGATAGTGCTTACTCTATACCTCAATTTCTAAAGTAATAGGCATGCAAAGTAAAAATAAATAAAAAGATGCTTAAAATCAAACGTGAAATCCAATAGTCTCATTTCTTAGAAAAAGCACCATTTTGTACAGGTAGGTAACCTTTCAAATTTATTTTTCTATCTCTCTATCTACCATTTTTCTATTTAATATTAGAAACTTATTTCACTAAGTTTGAAGTGTAAAATAATTCCATTTGATTTCTATTAGACAGTTTTGTTTTTATTTTGTTTTAATAAACTCTAACTCGGATACAGGCAGGAAGACGTGTCACTCCTCAGGCTCCATGTGTAATGCACAAAACTATGTGAAGCCGGGATTTGACTTGGGAATTCAAACGTGTAAATGTAAACAGTTGACGTATTTCAGAAACACAAGTGAGATTTTCCGTTAGCTCTTTCATTTTATGAGTTGTGGTTTAACATTCTCACCACACTACAAACATCTTAGCTTACAAAACAGGCATAGGATTGGCATACTGCATGAAAATATTGCCATACTTCCAACATTTTTGTTAAGACTGTTATGATGAAAATATTTTTGTTGGAGCTCCAAGATATGTGTCTTTTAGTAGATTTCAGTAATTCAAAAAGGAAATTTAAAAATAGCCTTTTATATATTCACAAATGAGACGATTCTAAGTAGAATATAAACTTCAATCCAAGTTCATATGATGGCACAAAGTCAGCATTCTGAAGTATGTGCTCATAGTCTATCCAAAGAAAGCATGTAACTTAATTTCTCATCCTTGACAAATGCATTATATAAAAGATCTGTAACTTGTCACAACTGTGATTTATCCTTGACTATGCAAATCTGTGCTTCTAAGTTTATTTACTTCCATTTTGATTTGCATTAGCCATGAACAGGAGACACCCCAGACATGTATGCAGATATCCAGGTAATTCCTTAAATTCAACAAATGAAAAAAAATAAGGGGAGATAATACAAGGTCCTGTATAAATAGAGGTCATGACTCATTAATAAATTTAAAGTTTCTAAATAGAAAAAAAATCACATTTTACTTACAGAATGGAAGGAAATGGATCATAAGATGGTTTACTTTAGGGAAGAATATTCTAATTCTACTACATTGTGGACTATGAGATGCTTTAGTCATTGCACCAAATGAGTCAGTTAAGCTCTCAAGAATTAGAAAGAAACTCACATCTTAACCAAAATGAGCTAGTCTCACAATGAAATGAGTCACATGTTTTTCTCAAATGTGGAGTTTGTGCAGAAAAGGGGATATGAAAACAAAAGCAAATGTCTTTAGGGGTGTAGAAATGGGAAACGAAAACCGGATTAAAATATGATCAAACATGAAAATGGCAAAATAAAAAACAATCACTGTTTTCTGTATGGAGAGAAAATGGGAGCTGTCCAGGCAGCCACTGGTATGTCATTTCTTAGTTTTGGAAGCTGCGGGCCCTGCACTTCCTATATAATCAGATATATTTATCCCTCTCAGGTCTCTAAGGTGGTTGAAGAATAGATAGCTAGAGTCTCTAGTTAAATTTTGAGTTGTTTAGGAATCAAGAGGGTGTTCTGGATTTAAGAATATGTTTTTAAAATTGTGATGCAAGTTAGTATGAAAGCTGACTTAGATAGAGAACTTTAAACTCATGGAGATGGTTAGATAGTAGAATGTTAAAGTCAGGTGCCAAATACATATGGACTGGACATTGGGAATGTATGCTAAGCCATATAACTCTCATAATTGTGGCCTATTTATTTCTGTTGTTTTTTATTGTATTTATTGTTATAAGAGAGAGAACCATTTGTTGGACTGAAAGGGGGAGCTGTTGTGAGGAAAAAGATATACCTTAAACTTAAAAAAAGGGAAGAGGATGTGGTGGGCTTGAGGGGGAAGAGGGTGGGAGGGTGGGACTGGAGAGGGGAGTAGGGAGGGGATTGTGATTGAGATGTAACTTGAAGAAATAAAAAATAAATTATAAAAAATCAGTTTTCTAAAATTAATTATCACTTTAAAAAGCCCAGAAGCTGGGCATGGTGACACACACCACACACCTTTAATCCCAGCACTCAAGAGGCAGAGGCAGACGGATCTCTATGAGTTCGAGGCCAGCCTGGTCTAGAAAGTGAGTTCAGGATACCTAGGGCTCTTTATCCTGTCTCAAAATAAAACAAAACAAAATAAAACAAAAACCCAAACACAACAACATATCCTAGGGATTCTATAGATATACCAGATATCTGTTTCCCCAGAAGGGAAAAACAATGTAATAAGACTAGTGAGTAAGAACTTGAATTATGAAAGTAATAAAAAGAAATTAAATAATTCAAAGGTTATGAAACAATATATGTAAATCATATAAAACCTAGAGACTATACAGTGACTTCCTTTTAAATTCCAAATTAAGATTAGTTTTAAAACTATAGCAACTAAATGATTATATTCATTCATATTCACTATGTGGGTTGTTTTTTTTTTTTTTGTGTGTGTACCTTTTCTTTCTCCTTTTTGGTTTTGTGAGACAGGGTTTCTCTCTGTAACAGAAACTTGGCTGTCCTGGACTCACTTTGTAGACCAGGTTGGCCTTGAACTCACAGTGATCCACCTGTCTCTGCCTCCCGAGTGCTGGGATTAAAGGCATGCACTACCACTCCTGGCTCATTATGAGGACTTTAAAGTTTAATGAGCACATTGTATTGTACTTATTTTTGGAGTATATGTGATTTTTAATACCGTAGTTTTATTATCAGAAAGCACGATATGTGAAACTCCCTACTACTCATTAAAATGAACCAATCTCTTAGAAAATATTGATTCAATTCCAGCACAACTGTCTTCTGAGAGGCTTCATCCAGCAGTGGATGAAAAGATATGCAGAGACTCACAGTTAACCAATAAGAGGAACTCACGGAGTCTTGTGGAAGAGTCAGGGGAAAGATTGAGGGAGCCAGAGGGATCAAGGTCACCATGAGAAGACCTACAGAATAAACTACCGTGGACCCATGTGTGCTCACAGAGGCTAACCACCAACCAAAGAGCATGTGTTGCTGGACTTATGCCCCCAACACATAGCTAGCAGATATGTACCTCGTTAGAGTGGTGGCTATTTCTGACTCTGTGTCTTGCCTTTTGATCCCTTTCCCATAGCTGGGCTGTCTTGTCTGACTTCAGTGGAAGAGGATGCCCTTAGTACTGCTATAACTTGATGTACCGGGGTGGGTTAGTAGCTATGGAGATCTTCCACTTCTCTGAGGAGAAGGGGAGGGGGAAATAAGGGATGGAGTGGAAGAGTGGGACTGAGAGGAGAGGAGGGAGCCTGGATGCAGTCAGGCTGTAAAATGAATAAATACATTAATAAGAAAAAAAATAAATAAAAACAAAATATTGAGATGAGACACTGTGATTTCTATTCTTGGTTTTCTTTTCTTTTTTCTTTACTCATTTATTCTTCTCTAATCCATTACATCCTAATCACAGTTTCACCTACCACCACTCCTTGCAGGTCTCCACACAAACTCCTCCTCTATTTTCCTTCAGAAAATAGCAGGCCTCCTAGGGATACCAACTAAACACAGCATAACAAATTACAATAACACTATGCACAAATCCTCATATCAAGGCTGGACAAGACAAATTAATAGGAGAAAAAGTCTCCTAAGTGTGAACAAAAGAGTCAAAGACCTTTTCCCAAATCTGTAGGCTGTCATTTTGTTCTAATGACAGTATCCTTTGCCATATAGAAGATATTTAGTTTCATAACATTCCATTTATTGATTGTTGGTCTTAGAGCCTGAGCAATTGGTGCTCTGTTCAGGAAGTTGTCACTTGTGCCAATGAGATCAAGGCTTTTCCCCACTTTCTCTTCTACTAGATTTAGTGTGTCTGGTTTTATATGGAAGCCTTTGATTCACTTGAACTTAAGTTTTGTGCAGGTAGGTAAATATGGGTCGATTTGCATCATTCTTCATGTTGACATCCAGTTAGACCAGAACCATTTGTTGAAGATGCTTTCCTTTTCCACTATATGGTTTTTGGCTTCATTGTCAAAAATTAAGTGATCATAGGTGTATGGGTTTATTTCTGGGTCTTCAATTTCATTCCGTTGATCAACCATTCCATTTCTATGCAAGTACCATGCTCTTTTTATTACTATTGATCTGGAATACACCTTGAAATGGGGGGATGCTGATACCTCCAGATGCTATTTTATTGTACAGGACTATTTTAGTTATTCTGGGGTTTTGTTTGTTTGTTTGTTTTTCCATATGAAGGTGAGAATGGTTCTTTCAAGGTCTGTAAAGAATTGTGTTGATAATCCAACCGCACATCTGACAGAGGGCTAACATCCAAAATATATAAAGAACTCAAGAAATTAAACACCAACAAACCAAGTAATCCAATCAAAAATGGGGTACAGAGTTAAAACGAGAATTTACAAAAAAGGAATCTCTAATGGCTTAGAGGCGCTTGAAGAAATGTTTTACATCCTTAGTCATCAAGGAAATGAAAGTCAAAACAACTCTGAGATACCATCTCACATCTGTCAGAATGGCTAGAATCAAAAACTCAATTTGACAGAACATGCTGAACAAGATGTGGAGAAAGGGGAACACGCATCATTGCTGGTGGGAGTACAAACTTGTACAACCACTTTGGAAATCACTCTAGGATATCTTACAAAATTGGGAATAGTTCTACCTCAAGACCCAACTATACCGTTTCTGGGCATATATCCAAATATTCTCCCTCAAACCTCAAGGACATCATGTCACCTATGTTTATATCAGCTTTATTCATAATTGCTAGAAACTGGAAACAAAACTGATGTCTTTCAACCTTCAACCTAAGAACAGATTAAAAAAAAACTGTGGTACATTTACACAATGCAATACTACTCACTTATCAGAAACAAAGAAATCATGCAATTTGCAACCAAATGTGTGAAACTAGAAAAGTTCCTTCTGAGGGAGTTAACCCAGACCCAGAGAGATACACATGGTATGTATTTACTTACAAGAGGATATTAGCCATATAGCACTGGACAACCATAATACAACCCACAGACCCAAACAGACAGGAACCTAGCATAACTATTCTACAAAAAACTCCACCCAGCATCGAGTCATGGACCATGTTGCCTGTTATTGGAACACATTGCACTGACAGGGCTGCCATATCAGGCTCCAGGAAGGAAGCTGGAAGTTCTTAGCCCTCATGTGACGGATGAACTGAGGGAGGTTGATAAGTGGGGGCTGCCCTCATCCAAGGAGAAGGAAAGTAGGAAAGGAAGGAGATGGGGAAGAGGGAGGAAGGGTGGGACCTGGAAGGGAGGGAGGAGACTTTGATAGAGATGTAACTTGAAAAAAATTAATTAATTAAAAAAAGATAGACTTGCCAACTACAGCCACCTTCGTTGGCAGCTATTTACTTTTGGATATTAAGATATATCGTTCTAAAGCAAAACAAAAGAAAGAAACAAAAAAGAATCAAAGACACCCTCTATTCTCACTGTTAAGAGTCCTATAAGAACATTAAGCTACAAAACCAAAACATATATGCAGAGGACCCACTCAGACCCATTCAATCTCCATGATTATAGCTGGAGACTCTCTGTATTTCTCCATGAGCTGTCCTTAGTTGTTTCTATAGGCCATCTTCTCGTGGTGTCCTTGACTCATCTGGCTCCTACAATCCTTCATTTCATCTTTGGCAGGGTTCACAGAGCTCTTATTAATGTTTGAGTGTGGGTCTCTGCTCGCATCAGTTGCTAGATGGAAGTTCTCTGATGATGACTGAGCTTGGTAAGGATCTGTGAATATCATTAGGAATCATTTTACTTACTTTTTTTTTTCTAGTCAAGTTTTGTTCTATCTTAGGTGTCTGAGCAATCCAGACTCTGGTTCCTGGCCATCCAGGCAATATCAGGTGTAGGTTTCCTCTAGTGGTATGGGCTTCAAGTTAGACCACTCATTGGTTGGCTACTCCTTCAAGCTCTACAACACCATTATCCCAACACATCTTGCAGGCAGGAAATATTATAGGTCAAAGGTTTTGTGGCTGGGTTGGTATCCCAGTCCTACCACTGGAAGTCTTACCTGGTTAAACAATGGCTTATTCAGGCTCTACATTCCCCATTACTTGGAATCTTCATTAGGGACACCCTCATAGATTATTTGACTATATCTGAAATCAACTAAAACCCAAATAGCAGGGCACACCTGTGAGGGATTTTTTTTCTTGATTAAATTATTTGAATTGGGAAAATCCACTTTCTAGTCTGGATCTTTGGATGGGAAGATACACTTTTTTTTCCATCATTTACTTATTTATTCAAGTTACATCTCAATCACAGCCCCCTCCTTCCTCCCCTCCTGCTCCTACCCTCCCATCCTCTTCCCCATCTCAACCCTCTCCTTCTCCTCAGGTGAGGGGGGTCCCACATATAAACCCCTCTCAGTTCATCAGTCATCTGAGTACTAAGAGCTTCCTCTTGCTATGGGGCCTGACATGGCAGCCCAGCTAGGGTAAGGTGTCCCACTAACTCTGGCATATACTGAAGACTTGATGAGAAACCCAGCCTTATGAACTGAACAACTGCTAGATTATTGAATCTTGCATTGGAAGACAGTCATTGCTGGACTAGCTGGGCTACAGCCTGTAAGCTAGTGGTTTTCAATCTTCCTAATTTTGCACCCCTTCAATACAGTTCCTCGTGTTGTGGTAACCCATCCATAAAATTATTTTGCTGCAATGGAGGGGTGTTCCTCTTACTTCATATTCTTGCAAGAATCAACTGTAGCTTGTGTGATTGATCTTAGCCATTCTGACCTATGTAACATGGAATTTCAGAGTATTTTTGATTTGCATGTCCCTGATGGATAAGGATATTGAACCTTTCTTTAAGTGTTTCTCAGCCATTTGAGATACCTCTATTGAAAATTCTGTTTAGATCTGCACACAATTTTTTATTCAATTGTTTGGTTTGTGGTTGTGCAGTTTCTTGAGGTTTTTTTTTTAATGTATTTTGGATATTAGCTCTCCAGATATGGAATTGATGAAAATCTTTCAAGAGGAGTTGAGGATAACCAGAAAACATTGCACAGAAAATCAACTAAACAGGGCTCAGTGGGGCTCACAGAGGCTGATGAAGCAATCACATAGCCTTTGTGAGTCTGTACTAGGTCCCCTGAAAACATACTATGTATTTTAGTGCAGTGTTTTTGTAACATTCCTAACAGTGGGAGTGGGGATATCTCCGACTCTCTCACCTGCTTTTGGAACCACTTTCCTCCTATTGGGTTGTTGTTGGGAACCATTTGCAGAGGCTCTCAGCATATTGAACATTTCTGGAGAAAAACAAGATGCTCTGTCAAGAATATGATAAGGGTTTACTGACTTTAGGAGGAGATGCTTTGTGACCTTGCACCTGCAAGCTAATGTTTTTGGTACTTGTTAGAAGAATGTGAATAACAGTATTTTCCTGTGTGAATCTTATGTGCTGAGAAGGATTTCTTCTACCTCTCATGCTAGTAAGTGTATAAAAATGATATGCATAATAAATTCAGGGCTTCAGCATTTACTGCTTGCCCTCCTGAAGTATATCTCTTGTCTCTTTATCTCTTAATCTTTATATCTTTTTTCTCAATCCTCACTCCCCTACCAGGTATTGTTCGGATTAGCTGGCAGGCTGCCTCACCAAGCCCTGATATGAGGGTTTGTGCCTAGTCTTATTGTAACTTGTTATGCCATGTTTGGTTGCTATCCTTGAGAGGCCTGGTCTTTTTGAAGGGAAAAGATGGAGGAGTATATCCAAGGAGATCAGAGGATGGAGGTGAGAACTGGGAGGAGAAGAGAAAGGGTAAACTGAGATCAGGATTTTGTATGAGAGAATTAAAAAGAATATTATCATCGCTACTTCAGAACTGTAACTCTGCTACCATTATGATTTGCAATATACATATCCAATATGCACTATATCTGATATCCAAGCCCTGTGAAAGGGTTATTTGAGCCCCCATAGGGGTTGCCACCCACAACTGTTCTAATACATTCTCTTCACATGTATTCATTCCCTAGATCCTGGGACTGCAAGTGGAGGTGGCTGTGAAAAGCATTGCTGGGTCTAGGCCACAGAATTCTTTTGCACATTCAGTACCTTAGAATAGAAATTTATAGCCCTAGATTTATAAAAACTACTATGGAGCTGACCAATCTCCATTATGCTATAATAAACAGAATGAGTATAAATGGTTAGTGTTAGTTTTGTCCTTTTTAAACATGAGATCTGAATAGTGTCCATGGTGGATTCAATATTTGAAGTAATAATCAGAAAAAATATGTTGAGATGTTTGGGTTAAATATCACCCTCGGAGAAAAGGAGGTACATCTCAGTATCAAACACCCAAACTGCAGCAGAGCATGGAGGTCAACATCACAGTTCAACTGTGGAGTAGAGCAAAATGGTAGAGTGATATTAATTATAAGATACTGATAAGCACCTATGTAAGACACAAAAAATGCTTATACTTTTTGACTATTATGACCTACATAATACTTCATTCTCAAATCTCTTTTGATTAATACATGAAACAGCCATCTGAAATGTTTTACCTACTATTCTTGGTTCCATAGGAAAATATAACAAAAATTGGCACTCTTTCTGCTATAGAAAGTGAACCTAAATAAATTATATTATGCTAGTAGTTATCACAGGACAGTGTGTGACCGGATTGTCATGAACTTCGAGCCAAAGACCTAAGTTTTAGAAAAAAATTCCACCTTCCTAGACAGATTGGTAAAACAAAAACAAATAAACCAACAAAAAGGTCAGTTCACCACATAGAGTTCTCTGTCTGCAAAATTCAACCTCTCACTGTCTTAAGTCTCTTCATTTGCATCCTGCCACATGCACACTTGAGATCACTTTTAGTGGGGGAATATGCACAAAAATGGAAATATGAACAAACAAATTCCTTGAATTAAAAAAAAAAATCGTGCACTTTCCCAGATGTGTGGCTTTCAACCTTGAATGTCTGCTGTTGTTTCTTTTGAGATGTGTTGTACTGAGTTACATTTGTTCTATGTTAATACTTGAAAAGGAAGCTTGTAATAATCACTTGTAATAGTCACCATAAGAATTGGACTTGGTAGTAAAAAACATAAAAACATAGCTATATAGACATATGAATACCCAAATCCATACATAAATCCATGAATATGTACAACCAAAGACACATGTTAATACAAATATATAAACAAGAATATTTGCATACACAATCATAGGTATATATACACAGAAAAATATAGAAACGTTTAAATATTATTCCCACCTTAAAGGTTAGGAGACCCTGTGAATAAGTACTTTGCCCTGTAACGATGGCATCAGAGTTCCATTCAATGTGGATCACAGGCTTCCCAAATTTCATTCTATATTATTGGCTCAGGTTACTCTGCCTATATCCCTACATATTCTCTTGACCTTGTTGGCAACCTAGAATCTGGTTCTCACTTAGAAATCTGCTACTCTGTGGTTTTCCTTAAACTCAAAATTTATTTCTCATTCTTATACCTTGTGCTGTCCAGGTTCATATTTCCTGTGTTCTCGTTTCTACTCTTAGTAGTATATGTACCTGCATGTTTTTTTTTTTTTTAAAGATTAGGTATTGTATTAGTTGGACTTCAAAAGAAGAACAGAACTGAGAGGAAGAATATATATCAAAAAAGGATGAAAGCATAAACTAGTTTTCCAATGCTAAATGGTCTGCCCTGAAAACATACATAAAAATAACATTGTAAAGGCTGAATAGATCATATCTATGTATATATATGCACATTTATGCTTATATATGCAACAACAATTAATAAAAAATTCATGAATTTAAAAATGAACAGGATATCTAAAGGAGAGATTGTAGGGAGGGAGGAAAGGGAATAAGGAATTATGTAGCTACATTATGTTTTCAAAAAGTAAAATAAATCATTTTTAACAAAGGAACATTTAGACTGGCTGGCACAACCAAACTTGGGTAATTAAAATGGCTGTCTCTCACTGTAGAAGCTATGTCTGGTAGCTATTCAATCCACGAGGCTGAATGCCTCTCAAGATGCATAAATGTATCTCATACTATTCTTTTAGTCTTAAAAGCTAGATTTTGCAACATTTTAAATACACTTAAATGAATAGAACATTTTAATGTTTAAGCTTGAAATAGTGCAGTGATCTTTTAAAACTGAAAAAACAGATATTGATAGTCATCACATCAAATTATAAAGTCTAATGTTATTAGTAACCTCTCCAAAGAATTTATTGAATACCTTAATAAACATGTTCAACAGACGGAACCATGTGAATAAAAATATATCGTTAAAATCTGAAAGTGTCTTGGATTGGTTTGTGTCGCGTCCCTCTCGACCAGCAAGAAATGACGCAACTCACAAAAGCTCTTCTCCTGCAGTTTATTCAGGTCCCTTGAAAACAGTCTTCCGAAAAGGGCCGGGCAGACCCAACCCACAGGCTAAATACTAAATGAACAGCCAATCAAGTAAAGCCACGTAGTGCTATCTTAGAGGCCCACGTATGCAGAAGCAAGCCAGATCAGTGGTCTTAGCCAAATATGGACTTGTTTACCACCGAGAGCGCTCACCGTCGGGCTGGTGGAAGGCGGAGACCAGCGCCATTTTTAAGGCGCGGCACGTCGCAGCTCTCTACAGGTTTGTGTGGTATGAGGAAATCTAATATGACTTATCGAAATTCAGTGATTTGTTATAATATCCTGGATGTCCCCTCCTGAACTAGAGAAAAGAACTGTAATTTTAGTGGATGCCACTGTCATAATTAGGTTTTTTAGAATGACAAACATCAAGGAGTTTTTGTAATGGGAATTAGATTTCTTTAGTGAATATCTAAGGGCTTCTGAATTGCAGACTCTGAAAAGGCCATTTGATGTCAGCTTCAACTCTTGTACCTATGGGAAACACCTGGCAGAGAGCACATGGTTCTGGGCATAGATAGGAAGGAAAGTCTGGGAAACTGAAAAAGAGCTTTTGGCTTGGCATTGCTTGGACACTAGAAAGTTGTAGTCTAGGTGGGCCAAGCCTAGATCAGACTGAGGCAATGAGAAGCCTCCTTTTGAAGCTATGGCCTCATGAGAGATATGCAGATAGCTCCCTCCTGAGGGGTGTGGTTTCAGGGACCATGATCTCAAGAGATAGTCCTGTGGAGGGGTGTGACCAAGGACCTCAAGAGAGCTCACTAGCTGTTGAGTTACCATGTGAGACCTCGAGAAAAATGCCCTATTTAAGGACATGGGGGTGGAGCCCAAGAATCCCACACAGGAGAGATGAAGGTGTGAAGCAGACATACGCCATCTGTAGTAGCCAAGGTTGCTGACTGAAAGGTTGGCCTCAGTTGTAGCTGTGCAAATATGGTAGGCTTAGAACCTCACTTGCGAGATGAAGCCACGCCATGCTGACAGAAAGGCATGACCTAAAGAAGAGGTGTGCTAACCAGCCCTGAAGCCACATGAGTATAGCCATCTTTGAGATGGTTAAGAACCTGACAGATGGTAAGGAGAGCGCTGCTCTAGTGATAGCTCCAGCCCAAGGCATGAGGCGATGTGTGCATTCTGAAGTTGTGGTGAACAGAGGCTGAGAGACCTCAAAAACAGGTAGGAGAGTAATGGCTGCCACATGAGGGTGTGCCAAAGGCCCAGATGAGTGAATAGACCTGGGAAGGTCATGAAGCCACGGACTATCAGCTGCCCTGAGTGGATGAGCTAGTTCAAATGGATGGACTGAGGAGAACTTGGAAGTGACAGTCTCAACTGACTGGGAAGCTGACCCCAAGCTGAGCAGCTGAAGCAGTCTGGATGCATGAGCCAGCAGACAGTAGTGGCTTTAGGCCCTGAGCCTGAGGCAGCTGAGGAAACAGTGAAGGCAGGCAGGAGTGCAGCTCCTGTCCTGTGAGGAGGCTCTGGCAAAGCTGGACTCCAAGGTTGACTTAAGAGGCCCTGAGCCCAAGCTGAAGGAGTCTACCATAGCAACCCAAGAGCCGAGTGACTTCTGATTGTGGTGTTTCTGCAGACAGACTGCAAATCAAATTGCCCTCAGGGATCTGTGCTAGAGGATAATGGTATCCTTTCAAAAGGATTAGGGTTGGTTCTTATGTAATAGGTGTTTAAGGATTAATAAATATAGTTTAATAAAATTTTCAGTTACAAATTTTAAACATGAAATTATTGTCTCAAAGTAGCTGATTGAAGAATTTAAAGGAGACCAACTTGGTTGGCCTAATCAACCTCTCTGAAAGTGAGTTGGGAGGTCAGACTTCCTTTCCCACTGTTTTTGGAAACAGAAACTGCTATGAGTATCCAGCTACAAAGATAGGAAAAATTTAATGACACTCTGAGCCATCTGAGTTGACATCTTGATTTCAGCTTATAAGACCCCAAAAAGCAGAAGTAATTAATCTATCCCCAAATCTGGTCCATGAAATCTGCCAGACAAAATATGTATGTTCCATTAATCTGATAAATTGGAATAATTTGATTAACATCAAAGAGAAACTTAGGTAGAATATAAAAATGGAAGAAATGAAGGTGGTAAGAGAAGGGGAAGCAGAACCCCACCAGGGATTTTCCTTTTGCTAATGGAGAGTTTAAAACCTACAATACAATGACCAGGAAGAGAAGAGGATAAACAGAGACAGCATCTTTGTGGTAAATAAGAGCACAGTACAATGTATGTGTAGAAATGAAAACAACACAGTGAGCACCATTACTTCATATGCTAACAAATATTTAAAAGAAGCATATATAGATTTCAATTTAACCTTCCTGAGTTCTGTTTAACACTGTGGTTTAAGAAAAAAAATGGACCTCAAATTCACCAACTTTCATGTAAGTTTCCTTTATCAATGTCTTTCCTGTGGACTTTATCATGTGGAAAGATGACAGCCATAGACATTATGCATAACTTACTCCTCCAATTGTGCAAAGAAAAATTACAGTAAAAAATTATATAGTTATATATAAATTTACATATGTATACACATTATAAAATATGCTATTACAAGTAAATGTGTATATATATATATATACATACATACAATAAGAATCTATTGTTACTTATGTAAACATACTACTTTTACTTTTCTATTCTTTCTTCCTTGATCAAGCCAGGAAATAATAGAATATGATACCAAAGTGTTTCAAAGAAACAGTACCACCAGGGTAAATTATCTTAGTAATCAGTTTTCAGTTTTCTGAAGCTGAGACTCTAATGAAATTTTAACAGATTAGTATTATTGCATATATGTATTTGTGCATTCACACACAAACACACACACATGCACAAGCACACACAATCTATAATTTGAAGAGAAAACTGGCATCAGAAAGAAAAATAGACCTAAATCCTGTGTTGAAAGAACTAAACAGATTAAAGATATTAATTGGAATAATGGGAGTGGTAACCTCAAGGCAAGATCCCAGCCAGCTAAGCTTCCATCTCATCAAAACTGAACAGTAATCCCAACAGGAGGAGCCTTTAATCCCAACACTCAGGAAACAGAGGCATGCAGATAACTGAATTCACAATCTGGTCTACAGAGCAAGTTATAACACAGCCATGCTTAGGCAGTGAAGGAAATCATTCGAAACAGAAAGTTGGTGAAGATATAATTGAACCAGGGGCCATGCCCCAGCCCCAGTAAGCAGCAGAGCATGGCAGCTTCAGCCATTTGTTTCTGATATTAAAGTCAAGGATAGAATAAAGCATTATGGAATCTCCCTCCTTGACTAAAAGATACTGAGTCCAGGTATGTGGCAGGGGTGTCCCTGCATGGAGCCTCAGAGCAGCGATTGTGTTAAGCTATGAAGGTGAAGCCTGGATTGCCTTGGAGACCTCAAGATGTTGGAGATGACAGAACCATGGGTTATCATCAAGGAGAGCTGATAGCAGAGAGTAGAACCAGACCAAGAGAGAGAACAGTGTTGCGGTCAATAAGGCTGAAAGGAGTTAGAGATCTGAAGAGTGCTTTGACGTCAGCCATGGAGATGCAGTGTGAAGTTTGCTCAGATAGTTTTTGGTCTTGCTTTGGTCTCACTATGCTCCTTTTCCTTCAGTTTGGAATGACAATGTATATCCTGTGCCATTATATGTTAAATATATGTAATCTGATTTTTTGACTTTTCAGGGATTACAGTTAAAAGATTACATGCATCTCAGAAAATACTGTGAACTTTGGACTTTTAAGCAAGTTTGAGACTGTTTTAGACTATAGGGACTTTTTAAGTTGGACTCAATGCATTTCTGCTTTCTGCTATGGCTACAAGCCTATAGGGACTGGAGAGTAGAATGTGGTGTTTGAATAGTTATGGCCCACATAGACTGATGTGCTTGAATACTTGGCAATAGCAAGTGGCACTATTAAAAGCTGTGGCCTTGTTGGAGTAGGTGTGGCCTTGTCGAAGGAAGTGTGTCACTGTGGGCCTACATTGTGGCACACAGTCTCCATCTGCTGCCTCTGGATCAAGAT
Source organism: Lophiomys imhausi (assembly GCA_907164525.1). Classification (NCBI taxonomy): domain Eukaryota; kingdom Metazoa; phylum Chordata; class Mammalia; order Rodentia; family Muridae; genus Lophiomys; species Lophiomys imhausi. Next base: position 24,598 of record CAJQZJ010000899.1, on the reverse strand, counting down.
GTAGAATTCCCAGTTCCTTCTCCAGCACCATGCCTGCCTGAATGTTGCCATGCTTCCCACAATGATGATAATGGACTAAACCTCTGAAGTTCAGTACATGTTGCAGTTGCTTCTTATTTATTCCTTTGAGGACAAACCTCTAGATTTGTTTTATATCTTAACTATTATAACTAAAACAGAAATAAACATGAATGTGGAAGTTTCTCTGTGGAATGCTGACTTAGTATTCTTGGTGCTTCTATGTGTTTTATAACTGGATTGCATGGTGATTATACTAGTTTTTTGAGATAACTCCATACTGATTTCAATAGCAGCTGTGCATGTTTACTTACCACAAGCGCCACATGAGGCATTTATCATTCTTCATTTTCTAGTCAGCACTTATTAGCATTATTGTAATAGCTGTATTGTTTAGGATGAGAAAGAAACTGATACAATTAGAATTTTCCTGATAGTTGAAGGCATTGGACAGCTTTGTAAATATTTATTGGCCATGGTCATTTGTTTCTTTAAAAGAAGTCTGTCTATCCAGTTCATTGGCCTATAAATTAATTATATTCTGTGTGAAGGGGATGGTATTTAATTTTTAAGGTTCTTTGTAGAATCCAGATAATAATACTTATGGTTATATAATTGAAAACAATTTCCTCTCATTCTATGCACTATTCCTTCACTCTGAGGTTTGTTTTCTGTATAAACTCGAATTTACTACAATCTCATTTGTCAATTCTTGTGATTAATTCCTGTGCCACTACAGTCCTTTTCCAAAAGACTTCTCCTTTTTATGTTTATATCTTCAAGTATTTTGATCATGTAGTTTAGAATTTTAAGTTCTATATCAAGATATTTGATTCACTTTGAGAGTATATTTATGTGAAATGAAAGATAATTCTTTTAGAAACAAGCATTTAGTTTTTTCAACATTGATTGGAGAGGTTTGGAGTTTGGAGTTTTTCCGGAACTCTTTTTCCCCTCTCCAATGCATGCTTTTAACACACCTGTCAAAGATTGGGTGGTTATGAATGTGTAAATTTATTTCTGGGTCTTCTATTATATTCCAATGTTCTAAACATTTTTTTTTGGGGGGGGGGTTAAATGCTGACATCTTAACCAGGACTTGGTAGTATGATCTGAGGTCAGATGTTGTAATACCTCTTGCAAGGTTTTTTTGCTTAGGATTCGTTTGGCTATGTGTGGAGTTTTATGGCTCCATGTTAACTTTAGGATTGATTTTCCTACAGCTGTGAAGAATACCATGGGATTTTAATGAGGATTCCCTTGCATTTGGTAACACAGTTCATTTTCACAATATTAAATTATATCAATCCACAAGCATAGAAGAGCGGCGAAATGTATTATATCTTCTTCAATTACTTATCAGTGTTTCACAGTTTCATTGCAGATATCTTTCACTTCTTTGGTTAGGTTTATTCCTAGATTTGCTTACTTTTTAGACTATTTGAGGGATTGTTCTCTTACTTGCTTTCTTGGAAAGTTTGTTGGTATTATACAGAAAAGCTACTGTTTAGTTTTTTACTTTGCTAAATGTGCTCCTGAGCTCTAAAGGTGTTCTTGATGCCTCTGACTTTGTCCTTGATGATAAGGATATCCCAAAGAAGCTTTCATAATGAAAAAACACACTCACCTCTCCTATAAATATATAAAACTGAAGAAAGATCTAGAATCAGGTCAACACATGCATCAATTCTGTCTCTTGACAGTGAGTTGAGTGAGCAGGATAGCATGGTTTCATTGTGTTGCAACCAAGCTTCTCCTTTGCTATCTTATTGGGAGTTATCTAGGCAACCACCTTTGGTCCCACACTGAACAGAAACTACAGGGGAGAAAAGTCTGGAACCTGAAATTAATGTTCAGTTATCATACTAATACATGTGAAAGTCAACACACATGTCAAGGTTCTTATCACATATTCTAAGATGCCACATTGAATTTTTCACTTTGTTTTATTTTATTTACCTCATTTACTTCCAATTCCAAACAATTATTCACAAAACCTGTCAGATAAAAATAATTGACTAGGATCAATTCCAAATTATATGTGACCATAGATTCAAAGATTTCCTGGATATATATCTGTATCTATCTATCTATCAATCAATCAATCAATCTATTTATTTATCTATCTATCTATCTATCTACATACATACATACATACATACATACATACATATATATATATATTTATACATATATATTCCGTACATATAATCTTAGGATTAGTTTGGTTATTTGTGGAGTTTTGTGTCTCCATGTTAACTTTTTTTTTTCTTTCTACAGCTGTTAAGAATATCATGGGATTTTAATGAGGAATCCCCTGTGTCTGTAGACTACCATTGGTAGCACAGCCCAGTTTCACAGTATTAAATTACATCAGTCCAGAAGCATAGAAGAGCAGTTAAATGTCTTATATCTTATGTGTGTGTGTGTGTGTGTGTGTGTGTGTGTGTGTGTGTAATATGTATGGAAAGAAAGACAAGTAGATAGAGAAATTGGTTAATGTAGGAAAAATTCTGAAATTTGAGAAACCCCAAGTGCAGGAGAATAAGAGGAATATTTCATTGTTCTTCTCTTTCAGTTTTTGTACTGCTTTAAATATTGAAATCCGTGTGAATGACATGGGGGGAGCCCACAGGAGGGTGAAACCAACTTATATGTATTAAACCCGTTGAAATCCGTGTGAATGACATGGGGGAGCCCACAGGAGGGTGAAACCAACTTATATGTATTAAACCCATTGAAATCCGTGTGAATGACATGGGGGGAGCCCACAGGAGGGTGAAACCAACTTATATGTATTAAACCCATTATACTCATTGCAAAGGCTTTAAGTATTTTATTTGAAAGATAGAAGAATTCTCCTGGAAAACTCTAACAGAAAGCATTTGTTTTTAGTCCTTTTTAAAAAATCACAGTTTCTGTTCCAAAATGTCAGTGCCTTGACATTGCAATATAAAATGGTACTACATGTGCAATTCCTTCAAGCCAACAGATTAACTCAGTTATTTTAATGATCTGTATGCTGCAATACTTTCTTATTTTTGTACAAATGGGAAAAAAAGGAGCTGTGTACCCACGTTTTCTTGATTTGAAGTTCCTCAGGAGGCATTCTTGCTGAGCAGATGTGTTCCTGTTTGCATGTATGATGGTCCTGCTAGTTTTGTAATCCAGTATTTCATGTTTTCTAAATAGACTTGTTCAAGTCATTAGACAGAAATTTGCTAATTTGCCAAGATAAATATTTTTTAAGTGCCAAAGATTTGAGTCCTTCTGTGACTGATTCTTGCTGTCACTTCTTCAGCTTGAGTACAAACATCCGGACCCTGAACTGTCTGCAATCCTGCTCCATTTTTTTCAAACGATTTAGGGTTAAATGTGATCATTTCAGTCATTTTTCCATTGCCCAGAGGGACTATTATTCTTTTACAAAATGCTTATTAGTGAAGACATTGGGAATTCAGAACAAGTTTTATTTTCTGCTTATCTTCCAGGGGCCATGAGATCAGTATCCAGATGTTCTGACTCAGCCCTATGCAGAATTGTTCCCTGGCAAGAATCTTGTGGTTTAACATGGAGGAGAGAGAGAGGGATGGGGACAGATGTGCCTGGAAGACACACGTACCAGCATAGCCATTTGTAATAAATTCTAATAGATGGAGAACACTGAGATGTTAGGAAAATGGGTGTACTCTGACTCTTAGCACAATAAACATAGTTTCAAAAGTAACAAATAGTGTTTCATAAACTGAAATACGAGTAACAGGGCAATTGAGAAAATAGGTTACCTTGTTTTCTTCATATGGGCAAGTTCATCTGAGGTATAATATGGAGGAAATTTTAAAAAACATTCTCCTTTGTTTGAGTCACACTTGGCTATCCTTCTTCACACATTGTCATGTTCTTGTTTCTGTGATTTTTCTCTCCTTTCATTCAATAAAAATGAAGCTATTTAAAGGTAACCCCATTTAATCTGTTTTTGTTTGTTTTCTTTGTTTTTCTGAACCTAAAACAATATTTATAAAAGTGGAGACAATATTCCAAGACAAAGGAAAATCTGTTTTATGTTTTAATTTTTGAACAATTAGTAACACTACTGCTAAAACACTATCATATTTTCTGATTAAGTTTATTTAATCCAACCTTTTATTCATTTCTCCCCCTGTATTTGTAGGTCAATGTATCACTCAGGATTTCCCCCAAATGTCTTCTCAGGAAATTAGTCTTGAACATGTTACTCAACACCTGATTTGACATGAACTAAATGGTTTCAGAAAAAGAAAAGCTTCATAAACATTTCAAAATTAAATTCTAAAAGTTATGTGGCTTCATTGGCTTGTAAGAAAAGCATATTTGCCTATATAAATATAAAATTATATTATTATAAACACCATAGCTTTAACTGTTCCAAGTTTCTATCCTTAAATGACATTGAAAGTCCAAATACAACTCTTGGGGCATCTGCAAACACCAGCATACCTTAGAATTCTGAGTCACAGCTTGTGTAGATGCACACTGTACCCTCTTCTTTACCAGACTTGAAAGGTCTAGTAATTCTAATGCTGTCTTAGCAGAGGGATCATTACTCATGAAAACTCTGAATCTGAGAAACATAATGCCAGAGCAACAAGGCACAGCTGGGTTTTACAATGAATACTTACTTTGTAGAATTCCTAACCCTTTCAAGGATGCCCGTACTGGGGTGGGGGCTTTCCTGATAGTCACACATAATGTACAGGAGAGACACAATATGAACTGGTAGTGATATATATATATATATATATATACACATATATATATATACATATATATGTATACACACATATATATATATACATATGTATATATGTGTGTGTGTGTGTGTGTGTGTGTGTGTAATCAGTATGTATCCTTTGTGTGAAACTGGTGGACTTAAACAGTTCTGGAGGTAGATAAACAAACAGGGTATTCTTTGCTGTGGAAGACCTAAGCATGTTAGCCTGAAACTGAACTAAACCTCTGTTCCTTACACGATCTCTCTATTCCAGACTTTGAAATAGCTTCATTAACCATGTATCCTGCTTATGATACATAATCTCAGGAATGAACACATTTTACACTGTGTTTGATGAGCTCTTCTCTTATCAATACCTGTTATAGTCCTCAGAGTCACTGATTCTTGCTTTGTGTATTAACTGTTTTCTGCAGTTCTGTTGTCTTGGGAAAATGTTGAAGCTGGTTTCCCTCATCTAAATCAGTATATTAACAGCTTCATGGGTGTATATAGATTCTCTAATAAAATAAACACATATTGATTAAAGATGCTTAATAGCTATAAAGATTCATTTTTTCCACCCATGAAAATCCAGCGATATCCTTATTAGTTTGTTCTGTTGTATTGGAAGAGTTGTTATAATTTTGTGTGTTATCATTTGCACTATTTTTGTTCTTATGTTATTCTCAGGTGTTTCTGCTTTGCAGAAATAGTTGTTGCTTGCTCCCATGAATCTGTAGTTGCAGCACGGAGGTGGTTTTAACCCTTTTATCATCAGGAATGTATACTTTCAGTTCTTTTGACAACTGCACAGGTGTTAGGATTTTTGTAGATTTTAGCTGTTATTCTTAACCGAACTAATGAGTGATGGATCCAATCCCCCTTTTCTCTAAATTACCTTCATACTAAAGAATTTCTAGGCACTTTGTTTCTAGTTATTTGTTGTTTATTAGTTTTTTTTTTATTTTGCCTTTTCAAGGCTTAATTCAGTAACAGTTGTCAAAAGTGAACCCACTGGACTGTGGATACTTTTTTTGTAATACTTCCACAAATACAGTGTGTTGTCCCAAATTTGGCTGGAAGTGTGTATTATTCATGTAATTGTAACATTCTATTTGTTAATAGGATGAAATTCTTACACATGTAAAGCTATTACAATAAAATAGATTATATTTTTACTACCCATCTCATTTTTTATGACTTTTACAAAATTATCATACAAAGTAATGACTTCATTATGGCATTTAATATATAAAGAGGTCCTTGTTGAAACTCCTTGCATCCACTGTCTCCCTGTCTCTTTCCCTCTCACTGGCCCTCTTCCTCCCTCAATAGCTCCCTTTCTGCTTTAGTGTAACATGCTCCGAACTCAAAAGCACAATTGTCACCTCAAGGGGAATATGGGATAGCCTATTCTAAAATCAAATATGAGTGACCCTGGTCTGGGAACACAGACTTTGGTTTCTGCAACCATATTCCAACATTTTAATAGTTTAATGGAGCTTTATAGTAAGAGAACAAGGGAAAGCCTAAGTTCAAATACCTTTAATACATAGGTGCAAGCATCAGTTAAGTAGATTAGAACATATCTAGGGAATCTCTGATGAAGTCCTCAGAAACGTTCTAACACCAGTCTTAACATAATGACAGTCTTAGGCTCTGGATCTACAGCACCCCAACCTCTTCACTCACTGAAGCTCTCAACATCCACTCAGCCTTGTAGAAGGATCAGTGGGAAGTACAGCTTCATTCTGAGAATTTTTATTCACTGTGTTCTACTGTCATGTTTTCTTCTCAGACCCATTTCAGATCTTCTTTCTCCTTATGAGTACTAACTTGTTTCATGATCTAGGGCCACACACAGATCTCCCCCTACAAATGCACAGGTAGAAAATTAAATCTTCCAATTAATGAATTGGACAGTGAAATGAATAAACAGAAGCACAAAGGACTACTGAATGGTTTTACACATGCACATCTTTAGCCATCACAGAAACACAAACTGAAATTATTTGAACTTCCGTCTCACTGCAATTGGAATCGCTGTCATCAAGGCAACAAGTAAAAGCAGACAAAGATGTGAGGAAAGAGGAATAATTCTTTAATGCTTCTTGAAAGGGATAGAAACTGGTGCAGGCAATAGGAAAATGATCATGGAAGTTTCTCAAAGCATTAAAAGTAGCTCCACTCTACAGCACAGCTGTTTTACCCTCAGCACACAATAAAGGACGGCTGGTCTGGCCAGATGTCGTTAATCAGTGAGCAACCTATTTTCTATTTTCACAGTTCTCATATAAAAGTGGCAATGTTCCTATGTATTCCACTAAAAGAGATTTAGAGAAATAGAGTGCAATATGTATCTTTATGTGCATACACACAAACATGTACACAATATTGTTAACAGCCACCTGTCTGTCCCCACTTTTTCACTAATGATATTCTAGTAGGGTTTGCATAGAATGCTGTCACTTGGATATTTTTAGCTCCAATAGACAGCATTAGACTAAAAGTGGAGTTCAATTTTAAGCTGAATATATGCAAAAGTACTATCAATCATATAACAATGATTTGCTTTGAAATTAAATCATTGAAATTCTAATGGAAAATACTTTTATGAGTAAGTACATTGTAAATAAATGTTTCTTGAATAGACAGATATGTATATTTTAAAAATATGTTCATTATATGTGTGCATGCATGTGTATGTGTGTGAGAGAGAGAGAGAGAGAGAGAGAGAAAGACTGTCTGTCTGAGCGTATGTGTATACATCATGTGTGTTCAGGTGCTCAAAGAAGGCAAAAAAGGGTGTAAGATCTCCTGAAGCAGAGTAACTCTGTTGTAAGTGGTCCAAAGTGGGTTGTGAGAACTAAATTGACCATTAGAGCAGTGATTATCACCCTAAGGGTTGCAACTTCTTTAGGGATCAAATGACCCTTTCACAGTGATCACTTAAGAGCATCAGAAAATACAAATATTTATGTTATAGTAGCAGTAACAAAATTACAGTTAGGAAATAGCAACAAAAATAATTTTGTGGCTTGGGTCACTTCAACATGAGGAACTGTATTAAAGGGTAACAGCATTAGGACGGTTGAGAACCATTGCACTAGAGGACCAGCAAATGTTATTACATATAGTCATGAACAGATGACTGAAAAAATGCAATTTTAGTAAAAATAACATTTCTGGAAGCTTAATTTTTGAATGATGGGATCACACTAAGTATGTGTTATATTTTCTTTATGTTTAATATATAAGACTTTAAGCAGTACACTAAGTAAATGTGAAATAAAGCTACAATAATTTCAATAAGCAAACTTGACAGATTACAATGTAATCAAGTAAAATATTCCTGGATGAATCATTGTCCAGGAAACTGCCAAGTAAACAAATTTAACAATAAAAATATATTTGTCTACATGATCTTAAAATAGCCAGCACCAATTTTGTTTCAAAAATTAATAACAGGATCCATTACTAAAAATGTCTGTTTGGACTATTCTTTTCATTATTAATGTTATTCCTTAACACTCCTCACTAGCAAGTTTAGTCTCATTGTCTTCTCTATACCAGCTTAATCAGAGAGAGGAACTGTGTGGAAAAATGTGTGTGTACACTTTGATTGGTCCTTCGTATTAACACTATGCATGTCCATATGGCTTCAATGCTGCTAACGTCACAGAGTTTGAGAAAACATAACCAGACATACTCCCTCTTACTCATGATGACTCTCACACATTCATGCCCCTAAATACAATGCATTGAGACTCACTTGGTAGACTTTATAAAACAGCTGGGAAAAGTTATTTTGTTTTTCTAAAGATGCTGTAGATATAGAATGTGCTTCTGTGTTATTTCAAATGACTTTTGTCATTGGAAATTGAAAGCCTGAGTGCATATGTTAGAAACTGAAAATTTACCCCATGATGATTCAAGCCCCAGACAAAGGTCTGACGGAAGATCTTTGCAATTTGTCCTTCTCCTACTTGCATAGTAAATTCTACTTCTTTTTTCATGTTTGGTTTTAATTATTTTCTTTAAATTGTTTGAGTTCGATTTTCTCTAAAGATGATAGAGAAAACTTAATTATATGATACTTCAATAGAGAACTTCAGAATCACTGTGGCTATAATCAGAAAATATGGTATAATTGTTTCAAGGGCATTTCAGACCTCCCTCAAATCTTTAAGCCTATAAATGTGGTCTCAGGTCTCGTGGAATGAGAGGGTTTTTGTTTTGTTGGTTTTTTTTTTTTTTGCTTTGCTTTGTTTTGTTTTTGTTGTTGTTGGGTTTTTTCCCAAATGCGCTCACTTACTCTGTGAAACTGTGTCTCTGTCCATTCAATGAAGTCTTTAAAGCAAGCACACCATGGTCCTCAGGAAAAAGGTTCAAAGACTGCTAAACTAGAACTGACTTAAAGGAACCTTTCATGAGGAGAAGAAGCTTTCATTTACCATAAGGTGCCATATAGTTTTCCAAAGGAGGGAGGCAACCAACAGACCTACACAGCTATTATGTCTATGAACCATATCAATAACCCATATAGTATGAGAACCCCATGTGTGCAACACTAGCTCACATATACCTTGGCAGTAACCAATGGCTCTCTAATTGGACTTAAGACCTGCTCAATGAGTGAGATAGTATGTCTGGTCCTGGAAACAGCATTATTGCAATTATGGTAATTGGAGGGGAATCTCCACACACTAATTTACTACACCAGTATTATCTTTAACAACAAGCTATAAACATTTTATCCTATACCTACCCATAATTCTCTTCACCTATTAAACTTCTCTTTACAACAGAAGGGAACCAGTGCAGAAAATCACAATCAATCAAAATGAAATGAAGAGTTTTGGAACTCAGTCCCAATGGATAAATCTATGAAACAATCCTAAACCTAAGGCTCAGATAACGTTGCAGAAGGGGTGGGAAGATTGCAAGAAGCAGAGGATCTGGGACTTTGCTGTGAGGTTGTGTCTCATAATAACATCAGATGCTGTCTCACCATCTTGACCTCCCAAACATGAGCTGAACAAAGATGACATCAATGAATATATCAAATTGGATAGGGAAAATTCCATGACCCCTCAACCCTAAACAAAGAACTATAGGCAACTGAGTAATACTGGGAGGGAGAAAGGTCCTTTTCTCGAGGGGAGAATAATCAATTGGTTATTTAGTTCCAAATGGCTATCCCTGAATATATATGCATGTACATATATATACATATATATGCATATATGCAAGTACCATTGTATGGACTCAACAACATATATGTTATAATTAAACTACAATCTAAAACAATAAACAAAAAAGCAAATAAAAATAATCACAATCAACAAGTTAGTAAAATCCTATTGAAAGTAGAGACAATCCCAAATACAATTACATTTTGCAAATCTGACAGAATAAGGAAAGCTATCATCTACAGTAATGGAAATTGGAGACAGAAAAGGATGTGAGCAGAACCTTCTCTAGCCATTGCAAAGTAAAAGTAAATTGTTGGCACGAAATGTAAAGCATGAAAATGTCCTGATAGTTGAGGTTAGCTACTGACTTTTTGAAATAAAACTATCATGCTGAAGATTTCAGGAAAACTCATGCTCAGTATTTCAGAGCCAGAGGTAGCTGCAAATATGAGTCTTGTCATGCTTAAACTCTATTGTTTAATACTTAGAATTTGCCTCATTGTATAGCAGTTATCAGCCATGGATCTCTGAGTCACAGATCAACACAAGAGAGGACTGAGATTTTGTGTTGATTCTCAGTTATTTTAATCAACTTTTAAGAGTAATTTGTTGTTATTATTGTTACTATTATTATTACTACTATTGTGTGGTGTGTGTGTGTGTGTGTGTGTGTGTGCGTGTGTGCTCATAATCTCAGAATTCAGAAGGCTGAGGTATAAAGCGGATATGTTTCAGACCAACTTGAGTGACCTAGTAAGATTCCATCTCAAAAAATACGAAGAAAAAATGACTGTACAGAATTTTTTAATCTCTCTATCTTTTATAATTAAAGAACTTCTAGTGCAGTCAGTACTGAAAGTAATATTATATGTCTTATTTCCCATTGGAATTAATACACTTCATTTAAAATATCTTCCAGAGAAAAATACATTCACGATTATGGTTTTGCTTTAATAATGCTGGACATAACTTCCCTTGCTTTATAATACCATTTTGAAATTATCAGGTGTCTTGGTTTAATATCACAAGAGAGGAAATGGATATGAAGTTGGTTAGGAGGCTTATTCAGGTTTTATAAACACACTGAAGGTCAGTCTCTTTAATCTTTGCTAAACTGGCCCAGGCTTTAAAACACATTTAACTAACTTTGATCCAGAACACTTTTGAAATGGCTTCTAAAAATGAGTTTTAGAGAAAAGTAAAGGTTTGTTAGATTTATGATACACTCAGCTTTTCTTTTTTTCTAGAAATTTGTTGCATATGAAACAACTTATCAAGAACTATTGACAAAATTAGAATTCATTAAAATCATGAACCCCCTCCTTTGCACTAATTCAATTTTTGAACCACATTGGAATGGATAATTCTATTTCCAAAGTTAAATATAAGAACCCAGAACTTTTACATTTACACAATGGAATACTACTCAGTGATCAGACACAAGGAAATTTGATACCAAATGGATGGAACTAGAAAAGCGCATCCTGAGTGAGCTAACCCAGACCCAGAAAGAGGCCCATGGCATGTATTCACTTATAACTGGATTTTAGACATATAGTACAGGATAGTTATTCTACAACCAACAGACTGAAAGGAACAGGAATATGGACTTTGTTACCTGCAGTAGGACACTATTGGAACTACCATGTCGGGCCCCAGGGCAAGAGGAAGCTCTTAGCCCTCATATGACTGCTGAACTGAGGTGGGCTGAGATGTGGGGGCACTCCACACCAGAGTAGTAGGATAGGGGGAGAGGAGGTAGAGGGAGGGAGGATGGGACCAAGAGGTGTGGATGGAAAGGGCTGTGATGTGATGTCAGTTGAAGTAATAAATAAACATAACTTAAAAAAAAACAAAACTCAGAACTTGCACATGAAAATTCACGTATTTTTTAATGTAGTCTTAACTGAATAGAAATACATCAATTCTTCCTTCCTTTCTTGCCTCTAGCCTATATCAAACACAACCCCAACCTCTGTCATGTGCTATTCTCAAGATTATAACTTCCTCTTATTTGACTGTTATTGTTACATGCATATATATGCATGTATGTGCATATATATACATAATATATAAATATGTACAAATAAATAAATAAATAATTAAAACTAACCCAAACAGGGCAAGGCATGAAGAGCAGGTGAGTAAGCTTCACCCCTCCATGGCCTCTGTGTGACCTCCTGCCTTCAGGTTCTTGCCCTATTTGAGTTCCTGTTCTGACTTTCTTCAATGATTGACTACAATGTGAAAATGTAAGCCAAACAAACTTTTCCCCTCCCTCATAAAAAAGAAATGAGTTTCCATACATTAAAATTTGATATTTCATTTCAAAGAACTTGGCTAAATATATGTTATATATAAAACTATAGTAACTGTGATGATTCATCCTTAGAGTCACATAACAATGTTTTCTGTATGTATGAAAGAATGGATAATTAAGACACACAACAGAACATTTAGAATGTAAAAGAAAAATATGGATAGGCTAACTGAACAATGAAATCACATTTAAGTAACCTAATAGGAAAAGAATTAGAATTGAAAGTTGAAAACATTTTGACATTTTTATTTTTCTTATTTGTTGCTTTGAATACAATTATAAAAGTAAACCTAAAACATAGAAAATACATCACTAAAATTAGTGTGGTAATTTTCTTCTCGTTTTACATTTTAGCTTTTGCATATCTGTAAAGGCAAGTCTGATGTAAGGTAAATTTTAACAAAGCACTAGAAGTTATTACACTGGTAACGGCTGCATTGAAACTATTGTAATTGTAACTATATTGACCAAAAAAAAATCATTTAAAAGGGAATGCCTGACACAGAAAAATGCAGTTGACAAAGTGTGGGGAAAGGATAACCTGGGATAAACTGAGCCATGTTTCTCTTTATAGAGAGATCAGTGGCTTTGTTCAATGAACCAAAACAGAGTAACAATGAATTAAAGCTCATATGCAAAGTAGCTAGTGGTTGTGTAATATTTTTCTGTTTTGGATTAAGAATATTTTGACATAATGGTGCAAGTCTGACAACATGAGTCTGTATTCCTTGTATTGAAGCAAATAATTGTTGGCTTTGAAAAGGACCCGTGTTGTTTGCAAACAAGCTATGTACAGTAACAGGAAATGGCATAAATGAAGAAATATATGTGAAGGAAAAGTCCAAACACAGATGACTAACCGAGTGATGGAGCCTCATGAAAATGTGTACTGAGACACACAATTAAATAAAGTCTCAATAAAGCCTTAGATGTTTATTTAAAGAGTGATTTTTGTATGATTGTACTTGTTTTAAATTTTGGGGTAGAATCTTTCTAAACTGCCTATGCTGACTTAACTCCTCATCCTCAATTGCATTCTGGGTGTGTGATTACTTGCATGTAGCACCACATCAAGCTCCCATTTAAATACTTTTAGTATATTTAAAATAAATAAAAAGTCCAAAGATATTTTATTCAGTGAGAATAACTGTTAGGAAAGTCAATATCAATTAATATGGATCGTAGTTACTAAACGTGATTTTTCTGGTAGTTGATGACAGCTAGCATGACTCTTCTTAGGAATGTCTGAATAGGACTTGTATAAATTATTGTGATTATTGAATACACAGCATTTCCTAAACTTAGTTTCTCTAGAGTTATTGAATTTTTAAATCTTTTTTTCCTGTATCCTTCTCTTTACTTGGAAGCTGAAGAATACTCTCCTTAGATTTTCAGTAATGTGGGACCTGGGCCTTTGAGATACATTTTGCAAGTTCTTGAGAACAGATTAGCCAACACAGGTCATCTATTACCCTGTTCCCAAAGATCTTATGGCATTATTAGCAGAAATGTCTTATTCTCTGTAGAGGTGATGGGGAAGCAGTTAAGAACTTGATATTTTATTTATTCAATTTTTATTTATGGTGGAGATTTTATATAATAACAATCTTATTGTACATATTGTTTATATCAGAGAAACTAAAACAAAACTAAATATGGGAAAATGCATATTTTTCTTTTCTTCAAACGAGCAGGTCTTGTAGTCTTCCAAAAGAATAAAGAAACTTGCAATGGATTAAGATGAGATAGAGAGAAAAAAAATCATTGCATTGACCACTTTGGGAACATACCCTGATGGGTATAGAATACCTTCCTCAAGACAAACTTGCTAAAATTTTGGTGTTTGTTGATGGTCAAATTTCCACTTTTCTAGCCTCATGGCCATGATGAATCATTTGTACTTCAAAACACATACAGGATAGCTCCATGATGCAGTGTTGAGTGTGCACATATACATACCCACATAGAATCTGTCAGACTCAAAAACATTATTGTGTCTATGAACCCAGTCATATCAGGGTACTGAGTAAGAGTTCCGTGAGCTCTGTGACCTGCTAGGACCTTCCTAATATAAGGAGCATGTGCTTTTATCTCCACAACACTTTTAACTCAGACATTACTTGTTTTTTTGTATTAAGCTTAAGTTCAGTTTAGCTTCAGATTCCCATTTTCAAGGTTTGTTCATTATGTAAACAATTCATTTCCCTCCCAATCACTGAGAACATTCACATATTTACTCACAGCTTTCATATTCTCATTTTGTGTTTGCACGGCCAAGTAACACTTGTAAAATTTCTTTAATCTCTCCTCGTAAACACAAGCCTTCATTGCTTTATTTATTCTTAGTAGTGCTTTCTGAGCTTTACCAGGCCAACTCGACACAGTTCTGTTATGGCAAGAAAGCTGGATCCAGACTGTCAGTAGCAAAGTGTTTGCTTTGCCATTTTTCTTGGCACTCACTGGCTTCCTCTTGGTTACAAAACATCCCAGTTTTGTATGCTCCCTCCCTCCCCTGCTCTTTGCCTGCCTACAAATTCCAGATGTGGTCAGCTGGTGAGCCTGAAGCTCTGGGAACAGCGTGGCATATGATTCTGGTTTCATTCAGGGTTTGTAATCATTGTGTAATGTTGAGAGTGAACTCTCACATGGGGCACACAAACACCACAGCTCTATTGACTTCTTACTAATGTGTCTCATTCATCTTATCATTAATGGGGGATATTAATTAGAAAAATTCTATTAATAGAATTTTTAGAAAATTAATAGAAAAATTCTTCATCAGAATCTTTAAGTGAAAATATATCCAAGGTGTGTTTTTTTTTTTCATTGTATGTTTTTAGAACTGTGATTTTACTGATGTAATGTGACTCATATGCACCTACATTCCAGATTTATAGAGACTGGAAGGCTTCTCAGGAGAGAAGACACAAAAAGTGCAAATTTCACATTATCGTACTTGTTGATAATTTCCAATAGAGATGATGCTATGCCCAGTGTAGTTGTGAGGGGGTGCCCATAGACCCAGCCTTGACAAGGAGGAGCTTTGGCAGTTAATGACTACTAATGCAGAATCACCGTCCTTTGGGAAAGACCTTTTTAGCTAGGGGGTGGGACTTTGCAGCTACTTTCCTTTCATTATAGTAGGATATTTTTTTTCTGGGTTGAGTTTATTCAGGTTATTTATTGTGCATGGTGTCCAAACAATTATGGGTTACCATGTGCATCTTCCATGTTTTATATTGAAAATCCTGTTTCCTTAAAATTAAGTACCACCTCTCCCTCTTAGAATCTTTCTACCTCCATCTTCCACATAGATTCCTGAAGCTTGGAGGGAAATGTATGGTATAGATAGCCTATTAATGAATGAAAACTCCAAAATGTCCTACTCTCTGCAAGTTGTTCAAGTGTGGATCTCTATGTTAATGGCCATCTACTGAAAAAAGAATCTTCTCTGATGAAGAATGCACATCTCTATTGGCATAGTGATACCTTTTATGCCCCCAGTGTATGAGGAGGCTCTTGGCCCTCATATAACAGCTGAACTGGGGTGGAAGACTGATATGTAGGGACACTCCACTCCAGAGGAGTGTGATGGAAGGGATAGGAGGTAGAGGTGGGAGGGCAGGACTGGGAGGGGTGGAAAGAGGACACTGTGATGGAGATATAACCTGAAGTAATAAATAAATTAATTACTTTTAAAAAATCATGTCAATTATGGGTCCCATCTCATAGAATATGTCCTTAACCAAACAACAAATGGTTGGTAAGTCCCACAACATTTGTGCCACTGCTGCACCAGTGGATATATCTTGTAGGTAGGTTGTTATTGTAGTTTGCAGGATTCATATGTAAGTAAATTGATAATTACTTTTCTCCTCTAGCAATATGTATAGAATTTCCCAATACTATAAATGCTAGCAGTAGCAGTGAAGTTTTCATTTGAGTACCAACCATATTTATTCATTTTCTATGACATAAGCATGTTGTGCCTTCAGCATGAGGATTTTATGGTCAAGATGTGGAGGGTAATCAACAGCCTATGATATTTGTAGGTTCCAAGTCAACAACTCAAAAGGATGTAATCCATTCCTGATACTGGAGGAAGCTTTATTTGGTAACATATGATGACTAGTTGGGGTATTCCCTCTCCTGTTAAATGCTAAAGTCATTTAAACTACACACAAACACACACACACACACACACACACACACACACACACACACAGAGAGAGAGAGAGAGAGAGAGAGAGAGAGAGAGAGAGAGAGAGAGAGAGAGAGGTTTGTATATATTTGGAAGCCTCTATATGAGCGAGTTTGTGTATGGCTTTTCAATGGGCCTTTAGTTGTAGCTATTGTTCCCCACATTCATTCCTCTACAATTCGCTCTCATCCCCAAACCACTAATCCTCCTGTTCTTTCTCTTCCCAAACTATTCAATCCTCCTGTCTAAACTGCCATCAGTTTTGTTGTAACAGTATGTACTATTTCCCACACTTGGGAAGAGCTCCCTCCTCTCCCCTGGTTACTAGCAACCTAATCACTGTGGTATTCTAAATAAGACACACTTATTTAAAGGAAAATGAAATTTTTGAAATTTACAGGTAAATGGATGGAGCTGGAAACAATTTTTTTGAGTGAAGTAACCCAGAGTCACAAAAACAAACATCGCAGGCTTTCTCTTACATATAAATGCTAGCTTTAAAATAAGCCTGAGAAAAAAAACTAACTTAACAAGAGAGAAGAAATATAACGTATATTGTTTTCATTTCCTCAATATACAAACTCATCATTTAGCCAGCAGACTAGACTAGAAGTAAAGAGAAATAAGGACTGGGAAGGATGCACAATGCTGACGTATGTATTGTGGATAATCATGCACCACCTCATTATGGGAACATTTAACAAGTTTGTTGTTAGGAAACGTGGTCAATGTAAGAAGATAAGAGAGTATTTCTACAGAACGTTGGTTATTATACCATTATGAGGTTTTCTGGGTTTGGTCTTTTGGGCAACGATTTTGTAAGAAGCTACTTTTATATGTTTTTTGCCATTCCCAAAACAGCTATGTGGTAAATGGCTACATTTGTTCATGGAAGGATTTAGTTTGGAATTTAAGGGGACTTGGTTTGTTTTGCTTTGTGGCCTCAGAAGCTGTGCTTGATCATATTAGGTTGAAGTGGTAAACGTGTGTCTGTGCATGTGTGTGTCAACATTCAACTTTCTTGTCACTGATATGCTGATTCTTTGTAACACATTAACACAGAATGAGAGATTGAAGTCTATCACAAAGCACAAGTGTCACAAACAGGGCGTTCATTATTTGAGGCAATGGGGAGAAAATCATTTTATTGGTCAAATTCTCCTCTTTGTGGGTTGGACACAAGGTTCATAACTCCTCATTCTGTCAGCTGGAAACTGGTCACATTGTCCGGCCTAATCTTCTCAGTATTTATTTATGATAATCTGAAACTTTGAACCACAGAAAGGCTTGTTGAGGTTGAATATCTGTCACTTTTGGAAGGCTTGTGATCACAGTTCTCTGGCATTAGCCAGGTCAAATTCTATTCTTCTTAAGAAGAATATGATTACGTGTGACTACACTTACATTATTTTGAAAATTTCTATGTTTTGAGGTCTACCACAGGCTATTATTACATCTGCAAAGTTGCTCTTTTTGTTGTGTACCATAAACTAGTCACAGTTCTTAGAATTTATACATGGATATTTTAGATTTTAAGCAAACTGTTATTTATCCTCCCCTCTCCTTCCTCTAGTAGCTTGTCATAAATGTGGCCATGCCTGGTAAATGAATGATGGGAATTTTTTATCCCTTTAGAATTTTGTTTGATATCTTCTTGCTATATTCACAATAGTAAGTAACCACGATGCTGATGAGATGGTTCTGGGTACATATGAGTGTCTGGGTCTGGGTCTGTTCTATAGGAGGGATGCCCATTTTCAATCCAGCTTTCTTTCAGAGGAACCACTGTACATCCTGCCTCTTATCAGCCCTTCTCAAGTCCCTGAGACTTAGTCAGGGCTGTCATTATAAGGGAGGAGTAGAGGGGAAGAGAGATAAGAACACAGGGGAGGTACCAACAGAGGAAGGAAGCTGGGTGCATTCCTCTGTAAGCCCAGCATGTGGGAAACAGCTGGGAGCTTGAATTTAACCTTTGTCATGTCTGGCACTAGGAAAGCACATCCAGTTCACACAGAAAAAAAAAAAAAAAAAAGAAAGGATGCCTAAATGGAACTTTCATAAAGTTATGGCAATAAAAACATTAAAAGTGCTTCATAATGAAGTATGAGGTTAGTTGTTATACAACTCAGCCCACTAACACTCATCCTGTTCTCATGGGCTAAGAGATACTTAGAATGTCAGATAACTTTTAGAAGAAAAATATCTCCCAAGAAGAAGTAGAGAATACTGCTCTGCATCTGAGAAGATGAATTTCATTTATTTATGTATATTGCTTCTTTGATATAAAAGAGAAAACATTTGGGAAGCTACAACATTTTTCTTTAACATGTATATCCCAATAAAATATGTGGAGACTATAAAAACAGACTCCCATTTACCTAGTAAATTATACTTACACAATGTGGAGATAGTATAATTATTGATAAAGTGACTAGTATTTCCAGCTTTGGTGGGAAACAATCTCCACCGTGAATCAGACATGGTCATTAAATTCATTTCATCATTCCCTGGTCCAAAGCACTCAGAAATCAATGTTTATTTAGCTAGCAAATTCTCTTCTGGTAAATACCTGGTAAAATTAAAATATGTGGTCAAAAATAATGTGCTTGTTAGGGATGTTCCTTGTGATATGTAAAGCATATTAGTCAAGTCTTTCTTTTAAAAAAATTATGTCAGAAACTTAAGTCCAAATGGATCAAAGACCTTAAGATAAGGCCTGACACACTATATCTATTGGAAAAGAAAGTGGGGAAAACCCTTGAACTCATTGGCACAGGTGACAACTTCCTGAACAGAACACCAACAGCTCAGGATCTAAGACCAACAATCAATAAATGGGACCTCATGAAACTGAAAAGCTTCTGTAAGGCAAAAGACACTGTCATTCAAACAAAAAGGCAGCCTAAAGTCTGGGAGAAAATCTTCACCAACTCCACAATCTAACAGAGGGCTAATATCCAAAATTTACAAAGAACTCAAGAAAGTAAATGCCAAGAAGCCAAATAATCCAATCAAAAAATGGGGAACAGAGCTAAACAGAGATTTCACAAAGGAGGAATCTCTAATTGCCTAAAGACACTTGAAGAATTGCTCAGCATCCTTAATCATCAGAGAAATGCAACTCAAGATGACTCTGAGATTCCATCTCACACCTGTCAGAAAGGCTAAGATCAAAAACTCAAATGACAGCACATGCTGGGGAGGCTGTGCGGAAAAGGGACCATTCCTCCATTGTTGGTGGGAGTGCAAGCTTGTACAACTACTATGGAAATCAGTCTGGCAATATCTTAGAAAACTTGGAATAACTCTACCTCAAGACCCAGCCATACCACTTCTGGGTATACATCTAAATGATTCCTCATCAAATCATCTATGTTCATAGCAGCCTTATTTGTAATAGCTAGAAACTGGAAACAACACAGATGTCTCTCAACCGAGGAATGGATAAAAAACTTTGGTACATCTACACAATGGAATACTACTGAGCCATCAGAACAATGGAATCATGCAATTTTCAGCCAAATAGATGGAACTGGAGAAGCTCATCCTGAGTGAGCTAACCCAGACTCAGAAGGATGCACATGGCATCTATTCGCTTATAATCGGGTTTTAGCCATATAGCACAGGATAACTATACTACAGCCAATGCACCAAAGGGAACAGGAACATAGACCCTGTTACCTGTCAATGAGACACTTTGCCCTAGTGGTGCTGTCTTTAGGCCCCCAGTGTATGAGGAGGCTTTTGGCCCTCACATGACTGCTGAACTGGGTCAGGGGACTGATATGTAGGGACACTCCATTCAGGAGGAGTGAGATTGGAGGGATAGGGGTTAGAGGGTGGGAGAACAGGACTGGGAGGAGTGGAAAGAGGGCACTGTGATGGAGTAACTTGAAGCAATAAATAAACTTAAAAAAAAAAAGAGAGAACAATGAAAAAAAACAAAAAACAAAACAACCAAAAAACAAAATTATGTCAGATATTCCTGTGCAAGCTTTCAATTTTCTTCAGTAGAATATCTTAGATAACATGAGAACAGTTTATGAGAAAAATCTTAACAATGAAAACACTATAATCTGATTATTGGAAGATTTAAATAGATAAAAGCAAAATGAAAGAATACAAATATTAAATTGCTTTCAC
This sequence comes from Lophiomys imhausi, assembly GCA_907164525.1. NCBI lineage: Eukaryota > Metazoa > Chordata > Mammalia > Rodentia > Muridae > Lophiomys > Lophiomys imhausi. The sequence continues at coordinate 3,971 of CAJQZJ010000899.1, read as the reverse complement.
AAACCTTTAAAAATTTCATGTTGAGGATGAATATATGACATTAACAATATTCAGCTTACTGCATTTTTCTAATTTATTTTTTATTTCTTCAAATTACATCTCAATCGCAATCCCCTCCCTACTCCCGCCTCCAGTCCTACCCTCCCACCCTCTTTCCCCTTGACCCCCCCATCTCCTTCCTTTTTTTTTTTTAAAGTTTAAGGTATGTCTTTCTCCCCCCAACAGCTCCCCCTTTCAGTCCAACAAATGGCTCTTTCTCTTATAACAATAAATACAATATGAAACAACAGAAATAATTAGGCCACAATTTGAGAGTTTTATGGCTTAGCATACATTCCCAATGTTAAATAACTTTAACATTCTACTATCTAACCATCTCCATGAGTTTAAAGTTCTATATCCAACTCAGCTTTAATCCTAACTTGCATAACAGTTTTAAAAACATCTCCTTAGATCCAGAACACCCTATTGATTCCTAAACAACTCAAAATTTAACTATGAGACTCTAGCTATCTATTCTTCCACCACCTCAGAGACCTGAGAGGGATAAATATATCTGGTTATACAGGAAGTGCAGGGGACAGCAGCTTCCAAAACTAAGAAATGACATACCAGTGGCTGCCTGGACAGTTCCCATTTTCTCTCCATACATTACAGCACCAATCTTCAGCTGTTTGGTCCGTTTCTCTGACAGACATTGATTGTAGAGCAGGGGTTATGAAGGACTTGCCTACCCTGTCTTGGCAGAGCTAGACTGTCGACTTACCTGCTTCAAGTTTTGTCCTGTTTTGACAGTATTCTGTGTACAGTTGAAGCAAGGGATTTTTCTTGCTAAGCGATAGGCTTGCCTCTAATTCAACTATCTCCAATTGGAGATTCTTCTGCATTTTTTTTTAAACATCAGATTTGGTAGAGAACATTTATTTCACCTGATATCATCAATGGAATCTAGAAAATAGAAACTAGATTATTACCATTACTTTCATTCTTAGCCCGTATAAAATGCTAATTTTTCAAATTCATAACTCTTACATATGACTATCACATTAGTTTAGAAATGTAGTATATTTATCTGTAGTAAGCTTTCAGTGTTAAGCTATGAGTTAATCAGTACTTCATTAATAATAATAGAGATTATAGTTGATTGATCTTTTTAGAAATGTAGTATATTTATCTTAGTAAGCTTTCAGTGTTAAGCTATGAGTTAATCAGTACTTCATTAATAATAATAGAGATTATAGTTGATTGATCTTTAAATCTTTGATTCATTTATAATTTTTTTTCTGTCATTTATTGTCTACCAAATACAATCTTCAGGATCAATTAAATCCTCATAAAACTTCAAAGTCAACTATTCACTGTAAATTTTTTTAATCTTATAATTTATTTGGAAACACAAAAGACCCTAGGTAGCTAAAAGAGTCTTGTACAATGAAACTACTGGAGGAATTATCTTATTTCAGCTTACACAACATAAAAACGGTATGGTGGTGGCATTAAAACAGACATGTTGATCAATAAAATAGAATCACAGACCCAGATAATAATCTACTCACTTACTGCCTTATTACAAAGATATCAAAACATATGTGGGAGAAAAGACAATGATGTTTAGCAAATGACACTGGGACAATTATATGTATAGAAAATGAAACCTGGTCCTTCTGTCTCACTGTGAACACAAATCAATTCCAAATGAACCAAATATCTGAATATTATACTAGAAACTTTAGAACTTCTAGAAGAAAGAGTATAGAGTATAAGTGAGGATATAGTTTCAAATAAAGACATTCTAAATAAGGTTCCAATCACTCAGGGAATAAGCCCAATAAAAAACAAGTAGGACTTCAAGGAATTAAAAAGTTTCTGTACTGCAAAGAAAAGTGTTCAGCAACTGAAGATGCTGCCTACACAATGGTAAAAAAATATTTGCAAGCTATACATCTGACAAAGTATTAATGTGTAGAACATATAAAAATTAACAATGAAAAAAAAACAACAGCAATAACCAAAGAAACAAACTCCAAGCATGAAGAATATAGACAATATTTTTTAAAAAGAGGGCTGTCTGTTCTGGGAAGTTTCTTTAGCAGTAAATTTCCATAAAGAATTAAAAAGGAACTACTTTATAATAGGATTGCAATATTCTTACTAGACACCACTAGCTACAAGTAAATCCTAGTACAGGGAGTTGGTTACCCCCTTAAGGAGTTAAGGAGTTGTTGACCAGTGAGGGTCTATGGATTCCTAAGCATTGAAAGCTATTGTCATTCTCTCTGTTACCCTCATACCGTGACACAAAGAGCATATTGATGATAGGATGCATGAATCACAGAACACAAAAATCAAGCTGATATTCAACTGAAAAAGTTCTGTCTACTGGCTAGTCTTCATAGTGCTAGTAGGCACTAAACATCCTACCAGAGGAACAAGGGAATCAGCAGCTGTGCACATATGTGAACCCTACAAGCCACAATAATGACAGACCTCAAAAGAAAAGCTCACTGGAGTCACAGAAGCATGAATATCATTGGAGTGACCAACCCTTTCTGATTGGAATTACAGCCTTTTTCACAGAATGAAGCTCCGACCTGGCATCTTTATTGGAACCAAGAACATTTTTCTAGACAGGTCATCATCTCTAGAGCAGAACCCTGTACTCTTATTCTGCTGAATGGACATGGTATTATACTGACTCCTAACAGCTTATTGTTATGATCATAGATTAGTTCATTTCTTACCCCTCATCCTTCAAGTCCTTTTTGCAGTAGATTATTATCAAAATAGAGACAGACTACTTCTTGCCAAAGGGCAAAGAATGAAACACAGCAGAGTGTTTAGCCCCTCTACCCCAAAACTAGTTTACATAGTTCCTGGAGGTGTTGGGGAGCTGGGAAATAAAAGTCTTCCACAGTCTTATGCAGATGTGAACCCAATGAATTACAATAGGCAGTATTTTGACAAAACATCCCAATGGGTATAACAGTGTTATGAACATTATGGTGGTTATCAGTCACTTTCTGGCTGGATTTAAGGCCTGCTTCACAGAAAGAAGCACATCATTGATACAAATCTAGGAAAGTATAAATCTTTCCCAGTATAAATCTGGAAAAGAACCCATGCCTAGGGAGCTTGTATGCTCCAAGAATGAAACTATTATTCAACTAAATGCGCTTGGCATCATACTGCCATTTAAATTCTCCTTTACCATAGTTTCATGTAGATCTCAGATTTTATTAGAGAAGTCCCTTGTACAGCAAAATGTGTCAATGAACTTCTCTGCCACATATTGTTCATCTTATCATGCCATCTTATCAACCTACTACCTTCAAAGCCTCTTGGTACATCTGGGGAAAGGAGACAGGAAGATGGTAAGAGCCAGAAGTCAGAAAGGACAAGAGTAGAGTGTCTTTAGTACATTACAGGACCACTGCACTCATAAGATTATGGCACCTGTAGTTTGCTACACAAAATAAAGTCAGTCAACATTCTAACATAGTTTGGGAGTGGATCTTGAGCTCCTAACTCTAACCGGGGAGTCCTGAACAATTGATGGATTCAGGGGAAAAAAAGAGCATGTTTTCTTTAAGATTATGGTTCATTGTAACCGAACTTTTAAATTATTATTTATTTAACTCTTATTTATTTATTACTAAATTCACTTATAACAAACACCAACAATTTCTTAACTATTAATCCTATAAATTCCTACAACCCCTTTAACCTATCCACTAAACCTATTGATAATCATAACAACTACTTTCATGCCCTTTCAGAATGATACAGTCTCTGGGGCAGGTCCTCAGTCGTCAGGAACACAGTCTCGGGGGTAGACTCTTTAACGCACTTAGCAGTCCTTTTTCTGGAATAGCTCAGATGCAGGTTCGTCAGGGTAAATTGGCTATCGAAGTCTCACTTTAAATAAGTCTTGAGGCTTTCTTCTCTCTGGGAGACCTCAGCGTCTGTAGGCC